>OX422140.1:223176438-223328868 GCA_949129095.1 Volucella bombylans
TCTATGAAGATTACCACATCCATTGGCGCAACCAAAAAAAAAAAAAAAAAAACACACACACACACACACCCACACACACACACACACACACACCGGTAAAATCAAAGTCGGATGGGTAAATTGCCGTATTCGCGTTCGAAAGACCCTCACCAAATGCTTCAGGTGTCTGGAGTTTGGCCATACGGCGCGCCAGTGCAAGAGCGAGCATGACCGATCCAAGCTGTGCAGAAACTGTGGAGAAGAAGGTCACATAGCCAAAGAATGCAAAGTGGACGCATTATGCTTCTGGTGTAAGATGGTTACGCCAGAAAACGCTGGACACGTGGCTGGTAGCAGCAAGTGCCCGGTACTCAAGAAGGCATTGGCCAAATTAATATGATAAATGCTGTCCAGATAAATCTAAACCACTGCGCAGCCGCGCAGGACCTTCTGGCGCAAACAGTAAGGGAGAAAAGAATCGACGTAGGCCTAATAAGCGAACCGTATAAACCCATAGACGGAAGCAGCTGGATAGATGATAACACAAAAAAGGCCGCGATATGGACCTGCGGGAATTATGCCCTACAGTCAGTCGGCCATCGGGGAGACCACTTCGTATCTGCTAAGATAAATGGTGTACATTTTTATAGCTGCTATGCACCCCCCAGTCTATCATTGGCGGATTATATGAAGCTGTTGGACGACATTGTAGCTGACGCACGAGGAAAACACCCAGTTATTATTGCTGGGGATTTCAACGCCTGGGCTACCGATTGGGGAAGTAAAACCACAGACGTAAGAGGGAGAGTTCTCCTCGAATCCTTCGCAAGACTGGATATAACTCTGGCCAACGATGGCGCAGCTGAAACGTTCCGAAAGGCAGGCAGAGGGTCAATCATCGACATCACATACATGAGCAACTCACTCCTGCGGAAAACCAAATGGCGAGTCAGTGAAGAATATACCCATAGCGATCACCAGGCTATCTTATTCAATGTCGGCAAAGAGAAACGCAGACTGTGCCCCACTCTAACAGGGCCAAAGTGGAAGGACACACTGCTTGACAAAGATATGTTCAAGGAAATACTAAACACCAGCGCAACAATGAACAATGGATCGGCTGAAGCCCTTTCTCATCAGCTAATCCAGACCATCACCGCAGCGTGCGACGCATCAATGCCCAGAAGATCTGTCTGTAAAAGAGGCGAGCCTTGCTACTGGTGGACAGACGAGATTAAACAGCTCAGAACGAAGTGTCTACAAGCACGACGAAGATCTCAGAGATCCAGAGGAAGAGAAGATTTCCAAGAACGACTAACCAACTTTAAACTGGCGAGACGGGAACTGGAAAGTGTCATTAAAAAGAGTAAGTCAAGGAGTTTTAGACAGCTCTGCGACGAGGCTAACCTAGACCCCTGGGGCTTAGCGTATAGGGTGGTGATGAAGAAGCTCAAAGGCAACAGGTCCCCACAACTAACCTGCCCTGCAATGCTAAGGACTATAGTAGAGCACCTATTCCCGCATAGACCAACTACTATGGTCACCATCACAAGGGAGACCAACATGGAAGATGATATCCCGGCCATCACGTCGGAAGAACTTTTTGCTGCTTGCAAAAAAATTGGAGACACCAAAGCACCTGGACCAGATGGCATACCGAATAAGGCATTAAAGATGGCCATCAAGACGAGACCGGACATCTTCTTAGCGACGATGCAAAGGTGTCTAGAGGAGGGGATATTCCCTACGCCATGGAAGCTGCAACACCTAGTGCTGCTTCAAAAGGGCAATAAGCCACCCGGAGAACCATCATCGTATCGCCCAATATGTCTGCTTGATACTCTAGGTAAGATCCTAGAACGTATTATATACAACAGACTGCTGGCGGTGGCGGAGGAAAACGGAGCGCTGTCAGATCACCAGTACGGCTTCAGAAAATCTCGTTCTACCATCGATGCAATAAAGGCGGTAGTAGATACAGCAACTGAAGCAATACAAGGGAAAAGATGGAAATGGGGGACAAAAAGATACTGCGCAGTAGTAACGCTCGACGTCAAAAACGCGTTCAACTCGGCGAACTGGTCGTTTATTAGGAGATCCTTGGCCAGGATGGATACACCATACTACCTCTTGAGGATAGTCACGGACTACTTCAGTAACAGGAGATTAAAGTACCATACGGACGATGGTGCTAAGCACTACAGTGTTTCCACGGGAGTCCCACAAGGCTCGGTCCTTGGACCTCTCCTGTGGAATATAATGTACGACGGAGTTCTGCGACTAACCCTGCCTGAGGGAGTCAAGGTTATTGGCTTCGCTGACGACATAGCAGTGGTTACAGTAGCCAAGCACATCCACGAGGTGGAGTCTGCCACAGACGAGGCAGTTTCAAAGATAAAGGAATGGCTGGAGTCTACGGGTCTGGAAGTAGCTGCACACAAGACTGAAGCTGTACTAATAACCAGTCGCAAGGCGGCGGAATACGCGAACTTCCGCGTCGGAAACCAGACAATTAGATCCAAAGAATCCTTAAGGTACCTTGTCATGTCATGATCGACAATCGGCTGCGCTTTAAACCCCACGTCGAGTACGCTACTAAGAAAGCATCGCTGATGCAGGCGGCACTCGCCCGAATGCTACCGAACATCGGCGGACCTGGATACGCCCGAAGGATCTTGCTGACCAGAGTGGTCAGCTCAGTACTTCTATACGCTGCTCCTATATGGGCGGGTGCGCTGGTTACAAACGAGTGTAGGAGAGAGTTAGTATCAGCTCACAGGCTCTGTGCAATCAGAGTGATCAGCGGATTCTGTACAATCTCCTATGATGCAGCCTGTGTTTTAGCTGGAATGATCCCAATAGACATCCTCGCGGATGAGATGAAGAGGGTGTATCTTAGGCGATCATCGAACCGGCAAGAGGCAAAGAGGGTCAAGGAAGAAGAAAAGGCAGCATCCGCAATGCTGTGGCAAACCAGGTGGGACCGTTCCACAAAAGGCAGGTGGACGTACAAGCTTATTCCCATCATAGAAACATGGACAAAGAGATCATGGGGGAACTGTAACTACCATATCACACAGTTCCTGTCTGGGCACGGCGGTTACCGGAAATACCTCCACAGATTTGGACACGATAGTTCGCCGCAGTGCCCAGAATGCCAAAATGAGGAAGAGGATGCGTTGCATACAGTGTTCTACTGCAGACGCTTTGCAGAAGAAAGAGTAAATCTGCCAAGTCCAGAAAATCTCATTAGTCACATGACGCAGTCAGAGGACAAGTGGATGGAGATCTGCTCATTTATAGTGCGCGTACAGTACGCGCTGCGAAGAGCAGAAGCCCTAAGAAGAGCTCAAGAGGCGGCCTCGTAGAATAGAGCATAATTGCTAACCAGCCCCGCGAAGTAATACCTAACGGCAGTCCCGCGGGGAGAGTGGTTGAAGGTCGTAAGGGTGTGGATTAGTACGTAGGCGCACTCCTGGCATCGAACATTCGGGTGTTGCGAATCGTGCATGTTGGTGGCACGGGCTACCGCATCTATGAAGATTACCACATCCATTGGCGCAACCAAAAAAAAAACACACACACACACACACACACACATATATATATTATTTTTTATTTATTTTTTTTTTTTTAAATCTAACTTAAACCTACCTAAAACTATGTAAGCCTGCCTAAAAAAAAAAAAAAAAATACGCTGGCCCTCTTTGCTTCACATGAAGCTATATATTACTGGAGGAGTTCGACGACGAAGCATCCTCCCCTTCTACAAGCCACCAAAGTGTTGGTGCTGCCGAGCAACATCCCTCATGTCGCGACTCCCTAACGCCCTACTGAACCGGAGACGCTCCGCACTGTCATGTGCGACGTCTCTGTCGTAGTTGAGTTGCCTGTCCGCAGCTGTTCGAGCTACGTGGAAGATTAGCGGCACCGCCAATCTGTCCTGGATCAGACCTTTGTTATTTAAATAGAGGAACGCTTCTGGAGGAATAAAGCCGTCAAAGCGAACTCTCTCGTGATACTTATAATTGGGATAGTAAGCCCCGGAGATCAGGTTGTTCGATGAGGTCATTGCTCTTGCAACGTGCCTTCGAGTCAACTTAATGACGAAATTGTCCACTCTTATAAGGTTCGCCCTATTGTCTAAGACCTCATTAGGATAGAATTTTATGTACTCAGACTCTGGTGTTCTGTATAAGCGAAGACAAGTTCTAAGACAAGCCCTCTCAAACACCCGAATCTTTTCCAATAAACTTGCTCTTACGTTAAACCACACGGGACATCCAAATACAAGCATAGGCCTGATAAGTGCCATGTAGCAGATTACCTTCACCCTCGCATCGAGTTGGCTGTTATAAAACAGTCTCTTTGTAAGGGCAAAAGCGCCTTTGGCTCTGGCCAGAGCAACATCTATATGTTTGTTAAAATACAGAAAGTGATCTAGCCAGATCCCAAGGTATCTGACTACATTTCGACGAGCAAGTGGCTGCCCGTGCTGCCCCACGATCGAGAACTTTCGCAAATTCTTTCTGGTATCCCTAGAGGCCCCAGACAAAGGCGTCCTAAACAGAATGGTTTCCGACTTCTGAAAGTTGATTTTCAACTTCCAGTCATCGCAATATCGCTTAATTTTGTCGAAGTCGCGCTACAAAAGCATATTAATGACCTCAATCTTAGGACCTGATCTGTACGCGATTATGTCGTCTGCGTACGCTATGGCATGGTGAAGTGAACTTATCAGATCACTCGTGTAAATGTTGAATAGGATCGGCGAATTTACCGCACCTTGTTGCAGACCGTTTTTAATGTTAAATGTTCCAGCAGAAGTCACATCGCCATTCTTCACGATGAACTGTCTACTGGAGAGCATATCGAAAAGAATATAAAGCAGTGGTTTACTAATTCCCAGCTTGAAAAAGAGTCCTTCTAACCATACGGTATCGAAGGCTTTCTCCAAATAAATCAGCCAGGAACCAGTGCCCTATCGTTGGTGATGACATTATTTGCCATATTTTCGTCACTGAACTGGGTGAAACCCGAGCTCTCGAATCGCCAATTCACTATTTTCGAAGGCAGAAATTGTGCACAAGGACTCGACCTTCCAGGTCGTGGTTCGGGCCAATAATGTCTTTCGCCTTGTACACTTCCTGGAAAGTCGCTCCTATAGACTCGACCTTCTCCTGCGGATCCTCGATCACAAAGAAGTTGTCATCATCAACAGCTTCATTTGGATCTATGCCTGCTGCTGTAAGTATGTTCTCGTTGTCCGTCGTTCGGGCGATTTTAAGACACGAAAGGTCGTTTTGATCTTTTCTCCGAAATATTTTATTTATTTGTGGGAACATATTCGGGTTGCTGGTGTTTACAGCCCGAATTTTGTTGTTCCTATACAAACTTATAGATGCTTTGTAATTTTATTTTATTAATACTTGGAGGTTTTTGATCGACGACTTTAGCGTCATAATCTCCAGGTTATGTCTGTCAGTAAACTGTCTGTATACTTTTCTGTCGGTGCAGAGCGTCAATAGTTGCGTTGCGGAATAAGTCTTCTTCGTCAGTGTGTTGGTACCGAGGAATCGTTTTGTCCATTTGATTTCGTTTGATTGTCTCGTCCATTAGTCTTGGATACCTGTCAATCTCCTCGTTTGACAGATTTCTGTTGGACGGTGGGTAGAGCGAATTCGAGGAGAATGCTCTAGTCAGTGTTCTAGAGAAGTGTGTCGAACGCACCCTACTATAATTATAGGTATGCTTTTCAACAAACTCATTCAATTCCGCAATTTGTTTGGAACATTTATTTCGGTGCTGAGACCGCAATGGTCACTGTCATACACGAAGGTGCGTAGACAGTTTGTTGATTAGTTCATGTCAGTTGTATTCCTGAGTCGAACAGCAGAAGATCCAAGTAGGACCCGTGTCTGGGAAACGACGGACTATCCGTTGCCTTAAGCCCGAGTCGATACATCACACTGTGCTGACCTCACCAATTGAATAGTAGGTTCCCTCTAGTATTTGATGTATTATTTCCCCAATCACTATGTTTGGCGTTGAAATCTCCGCCGATATAAAATAGTTGTCTTCGAATTCCAGCCTCAGGAATCGAAAAAGCGTCTCTAGCTCTGAGATAAATAAGGTGGATTGAGTAGCCTTAGGTGCATAGACAGACACCATGTATAACCGCTTTCCACTACGGAGAGGGGTATACACGATGTATGCTTCCAGCACCTGGAACCTACGTACTACACGACTGTATACTCTTTTAAAACGTATACCTTTTCGTACGAAAATTGCAACGCCACCTCCTTGAATGGAGTTGGCCGGTTTCTCCGTACTATTTCGTATCTTCTATGCCTCAGTTTGTGTCTCTTGGTAAGCTTAGTTTCGGTAACCAAAAGCACATCAGGGGTTTGGTCTTTAAGCAACTTAAGTAGTGCGGCTCGTCGTTCGAACCTTATCAGTGAATTCACATTCACAGCAAGGACCTTCAGGGTTTGCTCCGCCACGTACGTACCCATTACAGCAAAAGGTGCATTAGGCCATGCAGCAGCGAGTATACTTGATCCACCCACGCGGTCTGCTCAGTTAAATGACGTTGTAGCTTCACTTGCTGTACCGTATTTCCCCTACCTGCCGCCATTTGGGTGTAGGTAACAGGTAACGTGGGGGGTAACGGCTTGAGTTTGCAAATGCACGCGTGGACGTTTCACTTCCACTTTCTGCTGCCGCGCCAGATTTATTCTTTTGATGTACTGGAATTTGGGACAACCCCGATAATTTGCGGTGTGTCCCGTGTTCCTACATAAAGCACAAGAGAGTTGGCTTTTTTCAGACGCTCCGTCCTTACCCAGAGCGCATTCCTCGGACTTGTGGTTCTTTCCACACTTCACGCATCGAGGCTGCATTTCGCAGTTCGACGCGGTGTGCTCGATCCTTTGGCAGCGAACACATTGTAAAATGTTTTCGCTCCTCTTTAGTTTCTCCCAATGTACAACCTGGTAATCTAGGACTTTAATACTCCTTAGACCATACAGATTGCTGGTTGGACTTAGCTGGACCAGGAAAATCGGCAGTTGCCGCTTCTCCCTTTTGGCTCTAGCCGTGACAAACGGCTTGACCCCCACGAATTGGAGCCTTTCACACCTCTTCTCTTTAAGCAGTGCAAGGAGCTCCCCCGGATCAGTCGACGGCTCTAATCCCCTCAGCAGCATTGTTTGCAGCTTGTCCCCCTTCGGGGTGTAGGAGAAGAACTCCGTCGTCCAATCCGTCAGTAATTTTTTTATTTTGTAATAGAGCTCCACTGTGTTACAGTGGATCGCGTGCCTATCTTGACTTAGTCTTTTAATAAAACAATTGTTGCCAATGGCCGACTTACATAGTTCTATGGTGTCCTTCATCTCCAATTTTAAAGTGTTAATTGGAGGGACTTTCTGCTTAGTGGGTTTCTGCACTTGCTGCAGTTGCTTTTGCTGATGTTGTTGTTTCTGCGGTTGTTGTTGCTTCTGCTGTTGCTGCTGCTGTTGCTGCTGCTGTTGTTTTTGTTGCTGGTGATGCTGCTGTTATTTTTGTGGCTGCTGTGTATGCTTTTGTTGTTGTTTTTCTGTTTGTTTTGTCTGTTTTGACTCCTGTTTCTGGTTTACGTTGTCCGTTTGTTGTTGTGATAGTTGCTGGCTTACCACTTCTTGCTGTTGTTGTTGTTCTTGTTGCTGGGAGCTGTGTTGTTGCTCCTTTTCTCTTCTTGCCGTTTGTTTCGGCTTAATGGTGAGCACTTTTTTCTCTAGCTGCCTGATGCTGCTATTTATAGCTTCGACTGCTTCCTCCTCGTCGTCGGATTCTGATGCAGCTAGAGATGCGAAGCTGTTGTCGCCTCCCATGTAATGACCTTCGCCACCATCGAATATACGAGTATATGAGTATTCGTCATTGTGCGACTCCTAACCCATTGGATTTGCTGCTGCCGTTGTTGACCTTGAAGGCGCCGTCTCCCTTAATCCACCTGGCAGCTTTTCGGTGGAATAGAACTTCTCATTTCACTGGATGATGGACCATCTTGAATTACTTTTGTTTGTTCCTTACTTATTTCAAACAGCTTTCACATTTCTATGGACTTCCCTCAGGACAGCTCCCGATCAGCCAGTAGTTTTTCCTGCAACTTTTTGTCGAATATCCCCATCACTATACGATCTCATAGAATGGAATCTTCTGCTACTCCATAATCACATGACTTTGTCAGATGACGTATATCCTTGAGAAACAGCTCGAACGATTCTCCATGTTTTCGCGCTCTAGAGTTGAATACATATCTCTCGAAGATCACGCTTTTTTTCGGTATGCAATAGTCGTCGAATTTTTTTAGAATTTTTTCTAGCGACTGTGAAATCTGCATAAAGAATAAGTCCAGGGTACAAAAGTTTGGTCTAATGTAACACCTAGGTCCAGCTACAAAACCTTTTTAAATTATGTCTATAGACACAAAAGGGGGCTTTGGAGGATCTAGATACACAAAAAAATACCTTCACCTGTTAACAGATCACTTTACGAGGAAAGCATGTATTCTGACGACCGGAGAGTTTCAAATGACTATATCACAACAATGTTTTTCTTTCTCCTCCTTCTATCTTTCCACCGCGCGCTGGAAACAGTAAAAGGGTATCATAACCCCTTAGGCGCGCGTAAATTATAAAAAAAAATATATAGGTGACATGGTATTTTTGGAAAATGGTAACAAGTTAAATAGCAAAAAGTTTGAAGAATTAAAAATTGGACCATATAAAATCATTTAAAAAATTATCAAACTCAATCTACAGAATAAGCACTGATGGTAGGAAATCAGAATCAGACCTTTTCCATGTTTCAAAGTTGATTCCAGCTCAATAAATATTTGACAAGGGCAAAGAAAAAGAGGAAGAGATTTGTAATAAAAGATAAACTTGTTGATATGAATCTGCAAATAATTTCTCCTCCGGTGGGGGAGGGGTGTAAAAAAAATGTATTTTCCTTAAAATTATTTAAATTTCTTTAAATTAACTGATCACTATGTGAGTGTGTTAAACGTCAACATGACGGACCAAACTTCAAAATAATTATATTTAGCTTTAAGAATTAAAACAAGGATAGGAATCGTTAGAATAATTTATTAACATTAAATGTCGTTTCTTTGATTACAGGTGATATTGTAAATAATAAGCATAATAATCTTTGATTACAGAGAAACTCAGATTTGTTTTAAATTATTGGGTCACCTTTCCGAGTCAGGAAATAACCTTATATATGTACTTGTGAAACCGAACTAATATGAATGAATGGCGGCCCAGCATTACTTAAACGGGGCCACTTCGCCTCTTATGGAAATCAAGTCAAAATAATGCGAACAACTATTGCGTTACGCACTGAGCAAAAAATATATTCATAGAAAAAAAATTTAGCACTTGCTTTTCTATTAACGATCCGAGAAAAAATAAAATAAGAATGAATAGGCCAGACGTGCAACCAGTTTTAAAAAAATTAAACGATATGTATGTCAAAGCTGTAAAGAACAAACAAAAATCTGCAAGGATGGAGAATGAAACTTCATAACAAATAGGTGTAATCTGGAAATATTATAACTGCAGATTGTTAAACTGTGATGGCGAACAACACTTCACTATCAGGCATAATGAACCATTCAACTTAGACAAGGCAGACAACATTTCCGTCCACCCAACCAAGAAAGAGTTAGCAGAGCATCTATAGAGATAAAATCTTTCCGCCACATTTTCCGAAAATCTTAACACATGCTTTGGCATCATAAGTGTAGTCACACCCACTATTCAGAGCCATTTGTAGTTTTTGTATTGCTGCCAAGCTCATTAAACTCTTCGGGATGACGATGGAGAATGCACGCTGGTCTGTAATGAGACCTTAAATGTCCGAAAACGACTTAAACAAGGTGATGCAATACCATATGATTTTTTTAACATCGTTCTTGAAAGAATTGTGCGAAACTCAAGAGTCAAACATCTTTCGAAATTCTTTTCAGTTACTCGCATATGAATTAACACAACGGGAAGAGTACAGGAAGCTACCAATGGAGCATTTGCGTCTATTGAGGCAGAAGCGGCAAAGATAAGTTTATCGGTCAACAAATGAAAAACAAAGTGTAAACAAGAAGGACACACAACATTGACGCCTAGGACAAAATGTCTTAATAGGCAGTTCGGTGTAACTTCAACTATCAACGATCAATTCCGACAACGGCACCAGCCCGAAAAGAATGCGTAGATTCACTCTTGCTAATTGCTGTTTCTTTGGGCTTAGAAGGCGATTGAGTAGTAATGGTTTATCGATCTACGGTAAATGATCGAAATCTTCACTACAACTGATCAAGATGCCTTATCACACCGCCGTCAGAACAACCATCAGAGCCCTCTGTTCAACACCAATCAACAATATTCTCACTGATGCTGGTCTCCCCTCCTTAGAAGAAAGAATTTACTACGAGTATTTAACATCAACCATTATCCAAAAAATCAACTCACCTTACAAAACTCCTATCCATACCGATGTAAAGAAATTACTAATGAGAAAAAAACAGTCAAGAATTCCCTCAACTCTCCACAAATCTTTGTCGATTGCTTACAATTTAAATATCCCCATTTATCTTCAAATTTGCAACCGAAAAAAGCAACCACCCTGGATACTTCAAAATAACCTTGTCAACACCGATCTTTGCCGATATCCAAAATCAACAACTATGGATGAAGCTTGTAAAGCTTTATTTCTTAACATAAGTCACGTATATATATCCCTCGGCTGGCAGCTTCTATTCACTGACGCATCAAAAACGGACAATGGTACATCGTTCGCAGTTGTAGACATAAATGGTTCTATTCTTTCGAGGGGTTTATTGCCCAAGTTCTCTTCAACATTCACAGCTGAATATATATAAGATTGAGATTAGGACACACTTATATTACCCACAAACACCTGTTCAACAAGATCACGCCTCAGTGTGCCATCTATACGATAAACAACTCAATCTGACTTTTACCCACTTACTGAGTTGCAAAACGATCAATTCTACCAGCAAAAACATTTCAAACCATAGTCTTTCCTACCTTATTTCTAATGTAAATATTGCAAATATTAATCTTGTATATAATATTATGATCGCCCTTAAACTCGAAAACTACATTTAAAACAATTCTTTCTTTCTATCTAGCCGAAAGCCCTGGCAGCTAACGCTAAATTTAAGCAGTATTACTATTGTAATTTATTTACATTTTAATAAATTTATAATAATAATAATAATAATAATAATAATAAGTAGGGAATATTGAAAACCTATCCCATGTTTGATGTACTATATTTTCAGGGTGACTAAATATCAAAGTGTCAAAGATCTTTCTCTCTCTCTCTATCCAATTTTTCAAAAGCCCTAACACGTGTTAGGCATTGTAAGAACAGTAAAAAAAAATTGGTGACGTGAAAGATCACAAATTACTGTATTTTGTTGAATTTTAGAGTGAAAAGTGCTTCAAATTACCAAAAGAAACACCTGTCGGTGTAAGCAAGTAAGTAATTTCATCATCAGAATTTGGCATCGTGTCTTTTTTTGTTTATTTGAAAAAAATTTTACTTTGCAATAATTTATTTTTTAAGCTGGGGTAGAGTCATGTAACTTTGTTTCGACTTCAAGTCGTAACAAAATTAGAAATCGTTTCAAAATCAAATCAGTGTCATGTATCATCTTCGACCTATGCCAGCGCCGTCTGACAGTCACTAAGCTGAATTGCATGAGAAAAAACAAATTGTATACTAATGAAGTAGCAAACCTTTAAAAGTGTTTTTTAGGAAGATAAGTAAGAAAAACCTTACTAACTTTCTTTTTTCAATATTCATGTTTGAGCTTTGGCATTTAAGTCGTTAATTTTTCCCATAAATAATTAAATTTTGACCTTCTATCCAAAACTGATTTTGCTAGATGATTGTCCATAAATTACTTGGTGGAATTCCTTTTGAATACTGTTGATTCTCACGCAATATTTCCTTTCGTTTTCTTTCCTGAATTCCTTTAATCAAATTAATACCATAAATTGATATTAAAACATAATCTACAAAATTTACTTGGTATATAATTAAATTTTTTCAATCGCAAGTACAAGTCAATTGAATTTTGCTTGATGATTTAATTACAGTCAAAACGACTGCCAAAACAAGTCGGAACAAAGGTACACGATCCTTCCTTTCTTTGGCTGCCTTGACATGGCACGAAGGCTTAATAGTCAAAGATCCTTGGGTTCTCAAAAGAACCTAGGTAAGACGTCTAAACTAAACGTAAAATAGTTAACTGTACAGAGGTGACCCAAAAGGATTATACTCAAGGTGGTTTTCGCAATAGCGGCAATCTACTCGTGGTCTTTTCGACTGCATCCGGGGCATGGATTCTAGAAGTCCCACATAACCCCCACGCCAATTACGGCGCTGACCGAGGAGCTGATGGAACACTTGATTTTGACGACTCCTGCCGAGCTGGAACGATGAAGAGAGTCTCGGAGAGGCCTTGTCCATTACGGTTAAATTCCATCAGAATAGACAAGTGGTTAGTTGGTCACTGTTTTTGACGGCTTGTTTCGGAAAACCGAAAATTTGGTGGGGGCTAATTCCCCCTTTTATTTCGCTTAATACAAGCTTAAACTAGCTTAAAACTAACAACAGTTAGTGATTAGGAAGTAGAGGGAATGGTGAAGGAGATCAAGTTTAAGACGAAAAATGCTCAGGTTAAGATAAAAAAGGGGGAGATTTGAGTTGACCTTACGGAGCATGCGGGAGATTGGTTCGGTAAAGCCATAAGAGGTGCGGTGGGTTGGTATATAGAATAGACGAGGACAGTGTAAATTAAGAGGGTTAATGTTGAAGGAAATACAATTGTAAAGGGAAGTAGGATCCACAGAACCAGAAAGCAGTCGATGAATGAAGATAATGTCAGCTACGTCTCTGCGTTTTTCGACGGTATTCAGGTTAAGAAGTTTGAGGTGGTCGCGGTAAGATAAATCGGTCCTTCTAGGGTAGTCCACGAAGGGCAAATTCGGGATATATGAACTCGCTGAAAGGGGGAACACACTTGGCTGGTATATTCGAGAAGGGCCGGACAAGGGTAGTGTAAAGTGACCTTGTCACGTAAGGGTTGCGAAATTCTTTAGACCATCGCTTGATAAAACCGAGCCATGAGTTGTCTTTAATGATTATCTCATCAATATGCGAACGGAAGTTTAACTCTCTATCGTATACACAAGCATAGGCTTGAGTCAGTTATGCTATCTGTATGGTAATAACCGAACGATATCGAACAACAAACGTGTAGACAACGACGAGTCCCAATGCGAACAACGATTTTCAGCTATGAGAGAAAAAAAAACCAAAGGGGAAATAAAACGAATTTGCTTAAGTGTCCTACAATGTGTGTTATTATCCGTATGGTCCAAATTCGAATGAAAGAGAAAAGCAAAAGTCCAATATAACATAGTATTACATGATAGAAGAATCAAAGAGCAAAGAAAAAATGCAAAATGAAAACATAGAATGTGTTAATTGAATTCTATAGTGGGTTTCTTACCCACGATCTTACAAATCAAATGAAAAATTTTAATTAAAAGCAAAGAAAAGGAATAAGATTTCAAACATTTCTAAACATTCCGCCACCCCTGGAACAAGGTTTCAGGACACCGGCAATATTGCTAACTTATGGATTGGTCGAACTATGTTTCCGCTTGCTGTTCTTAGCGTAACAACACGAACATGACCATCACTTCCAGGGTGAACCTCGATAACTCGTCCCATTGCCCATTTTCCAGGTGGTAGGTTGTTGTCTTTGATCACTACTAGATCGTTTACGCTGATGTTTTCTTGTGTTCGCTGCCATCGTGGACGTTGCTGCAATGAAGTCAGGTACTCCAGATGCCAGCGTTTCCAGTACCCCTGTACCTTCGATTGAATTGCTTGCCAGCATGACATACGATTCGCCGGCAAATCCAACATCGGCTCTGGAATGGCAGCATACGACTCACCTAGAAAGAAATGCGCAGGTGTTAGTGGATCTAGTTCAGTGTCAGATAATTGACACAATGGACGCGAGTTTAAAATTGCTTCTATTTGCGTTAAAAGGGTATATAACTGCTCAAACGTCAAAATATCTGCACCAATTACTCGACGATGGTGCTGCTTTACAGATATCACCCCCGCCTCCCACAAAACCTCCGAAATGTGGTGCCGAAGGGGGGATGAAGTGCCAAAAAATCCCATCACGCGCGAGGGATTCTGCAACTATTTGAATTATGTTGCTCTGATGAAACGAGCTCATGCATTTCCGATAACGAGCGAGCCGACCCGCGAAAGTTTGTACCGTTGTCAGAATACAGGTGCGATGGCTTTCCACGCCGAGCTGCAAAGCGGCGAAGCGCAGCAATAAAAGCGTCCGTGGTTAAATCACTCACGATTTCTAAATGTGTAGCTTTAGTCACTAGGCAAATGAAAAGCGATATGTAACCTTTGCAATACACTGACTTACGACCCGATTTTACCTTGAGTGTTATAGGACCCGCGTAATCACAACCACAATGCGCGAAAGGTCTATTTGTTTGTATTCACTGTGGAGGGAGATTTCCCATAAGTTGGGTTGTTGTTGCCTTACGTTGACGAAAACAGTGAATACAGTCATGGGTGATTTTGCGAATTAAATTGCGAGAACCAAAAATCCAAAATTCTGGACGAATAAGTGCAAAAAGGGTTGAAACACCTGGATGTAACATGCGAATATGTGCCTCACGAACGATTAATTTTGTTATGATGTGTCCTTTTGGTATAATAATTGGGTGTTTGGCATTGAACGAAAGATTTGATTTTTGAATTCTGCCACCAACTCGAGGTATATTGTCACTGTCTAGAAAGGGAAAGAGATTAGTTAGTTTGCATTTTTTGTCAAAGATACCATGTTTGCGATAAAACCGAATAGATTCTCCGAAGAAACGATCCTGTAGCCATTGGATTATGTATATTTTTGCAGCATAGATCTCTGATGGTTCCAAGCGAAACGAAGATGATCGCTCTAGTTTCCGACATTTTGCAATAAACCGTTACATCCTAGCGACTGTTTTTATTAATACATACCACGAGGAGATACGAGACGAGAGTACTTGGATTGGATGGTCTGTAGTTGTGACGATGTAAGATTGCTGCGTAGCCGTCTTTTCCTCTGACTTACAGCTTATATCTTCTGTTGGATCACTTTAAACTGGCCAGGTTTTGATATCCTTTTGCAACCAAATCGGGTGCTCAAGTAGCTGTGAAGGAGGGATTCCACGAGAGGCGCAGTCTGCTGGGTTGCATTCTGACCATACATGGAACCATCTGTTTCTTGGGATAGTGGTTAATATTTCCGAAGTTCGGTTTCCGATGAAAACATTCCAGCGACGAGGCGGAGATGATAACCACGAAAGAACGACTTTAGAGTCCGACCATGCATACACATCTGTAAACGTTATACTCAAGGCCTTTTGCACTGCGACGATTAGCCTGGTAAGTAACAACGCTCCACACAGCTCTAAGCGAGGAATACTTAATTGTTTTAGTGGAGAAACCCGAGATTTAGCGGCGATGATATTCGTTTTGATTTGTCCGTTCGGAAGTTGATATCGCGAGTAAATTACTGCGGCATATGCAGACGCCGATGCGTCTGAGAAACTGTGAATTTGAAACGATGGGTTTTCTAGGCCGAGAATGCGAGGAACTTCGATTTTTGTTAAGCAAGGAAGCTCATTGCAATATCTTCTCCATTTACATCCTAGCGACTCTGGAATTGTCTCATCCCAGTCCAGTTTGAGATGCCACAATTCCTGGAATAGGATTTTGAATAAAACGACCGTGGGTGCAAGGAAGCCGAGAGGATCGAAGATACGTCCTACGTCCTTAAGAATTTGGCGTTTTGTGATGGTTTCATTAAGGGTGTGGCTTAAACGAAAACTGAGCACATCGGATCTTGAGTTCCAATATAAACCTAACACTTTTGTCCATAAGTTCGCGTCACTGTCTAAAGAAATATTTTCCCGAGATTCGATTTCGTTGTTTGGTAAAAGTTTAACGCAGTTACTGTGCCATTTACTTAGCTCCATACCGCACTTAGATAAAAGTTTGATTAGAGAATCACGTTTGTAAATGGCTTCATCTATGGTATTTCCGCCTGAATTCACATCATCAACGTAAAAGTCATTGAGCACTGTTTCCGACGCGACTGGAAATTCTTCTGCATAGTCTTCAGCGATTTGCTTTAATACCCGCACCGACAAAAAAGGGGTGCAAGAAGTACCATACGTGACTGTGCGTAACCGGTAGTGTTCAAGTGCCGATAACGGTGACTTTCGCCAAACAATACGCTGAAAGTCTGAATCCTTTTCCGAAACCCAGATCTGCCTGAACATTTTAACTATATCCGCGGTAAAAACGAACAAATGACGAAATCTTACGCAAACTGCTAACAAATTGCGTTGAATTGGTGGGCCTATCATGAGCGAATCGTTCAAGCTATTGCCGTTTGTGTCCTTAAATGAACCGTCAAATACGACGCGAATTTTGGAAGAAGTGTTGTCTGGCTTTAAAACGGCATGGTGAGGAAGATAAAAAACATTTGACCTTTCTATTTCTGCGTCAGGAACTTTGGACATTTGTCCTAGATTAAGGTACTCATTAAGAAAATGCGAATAGTTACCGAAAAGCTCTTTGTTGTTAGAAAATTTTCTTTCGATTGATTTAAGACGAGCAATGGAACCATTAAGCGTATTGACGAACTGAGGACGCGTTTTAGAGGGAAGTTCGACGATGTATTTCCCGTCCGAACTACGTCGATGAGTGGTTCGAAAGTGTTCTTCAATTCTTTCGTCTTCTTCTGTTGTGATGTCTTTGATATTCACTTCCTCAATGGTCCAAAATGATTGTAAGATCGAATCAATGTCCAATAACGAGTGATGGGAAATAAGGCTAGGCTCTGAAGGGCATGGCAATTGTCCCGCCAAAACCCAACCGAAAATTGTTTGCTGTGCTAGTGGGTATCCTTTATTACTTCGAAGGACATTTCCTTGTAAAATTTCCCAGGCTTTATCTGCTCCTAGTAAAATATCAATAGTATTAGGAGTGTTAAAAGAGGGATCAGCTAGATCCAGGATCTGTAAATGCTCCCAGTCCTCAACGGAGAACGAATAAGTTGGTAAATATGCAGTAACGCTTGGTAAAATATATGTATCAACGGTGATACTAAATAAATCGTTGCGTGAAGCTATTACCAACGAGATAAGGCCTCTAGATTTACCAGCGCTGGTAGATCCAATACCGCTTATAGGTATACGCGCATTTCTCCGTTTTAGTCCTAAGCGTTGAACACATGATTCTGTTAAGAAGCATACCTGCGAGACCGAACCGATGAGAATACGAACAAGGTGTGTTTTACCGTTCAGATCCAAGACTTTACCGACTGCTGTTGGAAGAAGGGTTTGTGGTATATGACGCGCGATATTGATTGTATGGTTATTGACTACGAAATCTCGTGGAGTATTATGTGCGGAAGGTGTTGTGCTTGAATTTTTTCGAGGAACGAATTCTGGAATATGATCTTGACCGAACGATTTTCCTGGTTGCGAACAAGATGTACCATTGCTTACGTTCACTGAATTGTCATGCACTAAACTATGGTGACGTGAGTTACAGGACTTGCACTGAAATTTTGATTGACACCGAGCGGAGGAGTGACCTAACCTTAAACAATTAAAACAAAGTTTGTTAGATTTGACAAAATCTCTGCGCAACTGTACTTCCATGCCTAAAAACTCTGGGCACTGCGACAAACCATGAGCTGAATTACATTTTGTGCAATTTGTCGATGACGAAGCATGCATGTTTCTTACTTGTGGATTCTTAGACCGATTGTTTTCACGAAAATTAACCCTACAGCTTTCTAATGCATCACACCGACATTCCACAAAATCTAAAAATTCATCGATATTAGGATAGTCTTCATTCACACTATCTTCCGATCACGCCTGGCGTGTTTCCGGGTCCATTTTGTTGAGCAAAATGTAAATGAGCCACGGATCCCTATTGAGCGAATTAAGCGAAGAAAGACCACGCGCAATTTCATCAGCACCGTCTGATATTTTGCGAAGCAAACTAACATTTGTTACATGTGTCGATGGGAGATCCATAAATGCTTTTATGTAACTGTTAATTACATGCCGCGGTCTATTATACCGTTTATCTAACCTAGCCCAAGCCTGATCATAAGTGGCATCGCAAACCGGTAAATGGCTTAACAGATTAAGCGCTTCACTACGAAGGTAGGATTTTAAGAAATGAAATTTTTGTACCGGTGTTAGATTAGTTTTCTTGTGGACTGTACTTTCGAACATATCCCGAAAAGCTGGCCATTCCCTGTAGTTTCCTGAGAATGGTTCAATACGAATTTTTGGAAGAAAGAAATCCGAATTGCTTTCAGACGAAATCGATTTATTTGGTGTTTCGATTGGAAGCTGCTGTTGAGAAGTTATCCTATTAACAACGTCTTTGCTTCTTTCCGCCTTTTCACGATCCCTAATGGCAGATAATAAAATAGATTTAACCATTAAACATTTTGTTTCAAATTTTCAATTTCTAAAAGTGGATCTACATAACCTTCCTTATCGGCGAACTCGTACATGTGCTTTTGCGAAGCATTGAATTCACTCCAAAGATCTTCTGCCTTTTGTAGCCGAACTTGCAGATCACAGATCGAAAGTGTCTCATTAATTGATTCTGCATAAGAAGCTAATTTGGTAAGTGAGCCTTTTATATGACCACGTGTAAGACGGAGGGCAGAAAGGGAGACTGTGTTAGACATTTTTACACGATTTTATTAGGTTTTAATCAATTCGATCTGAGCACAGATAATTTCTTTTAACAATCAGGGGTATCACTTTTTGCGCGAAATGTTCTTAACGATAGCAAACACGTGCCAAACACACGAAGGTTATCAAACCACGAAAAGTCCGAGTATAGCGAAAGAGTTCACAACGAAAATCTTTTCAAAGTCTGGTAAACGATATGTGAATACGGCTCGATTCTGGACCATTAATGTATGGTAATAACGGAACGATATCGAACAACAAACGTGTAGACAACGACGAGTCCCAATGCGAACAAAGATTTTCAGCTATGAGAGAAAAAAAAACCAAAGGGGAAATAAAACGAATTTGCTTAAGTGTCTTACAATGTTTGTTATTATCCGTATGGTCAAAATTCGAATGAAAGAGAAAAGCAAAAGTACAATATAACATAGTATTACATGATAGAAGAATCAAAGAGCAAAGAAAAAATGCAAAATGAAAACATAGAATGTGTTAATTGAATTCTATAGTGGGTTTCTTACCCACGATCGTGCAAATCAAATGAAAAATTTTAATTAAAAGCAAAGAAAAGGAATAAGATTTCAAACATTTCTAAACATTATCAATGAACAGACATTCCTTGGATGAACTGGCGTTTGAAGCGATAAAAAATAAGGGATTATCCGATAGAATCCACTTCAGCAGGGGCAGATTAAAGTCACCCAAGATAAGGACATCACGGAATAACTTAGGTCAATTAGTTGGTCAATTGCTTTAATAGCAAGGATGTAGGATTCAATAGGTTGTGCTGAGGGAATGTAGGAACACATAACGTACAGTGAACTATTGGGAAGTGTTATTTTAATTGAAACAAAGTCAAATTTAACAGATGAAGAGATAGCGATGCGAGAAGAGTTGAGGTTATTGTGAATAGCAAGTAGGACACCTCTACATGGAAAATCAACTTTAGGGATGACAGGATTATTAAACATAGGGAGAGAGTGATCGTCATCTCGGAAAACAGTATAAGAAAATGGGAATAGCTCCTGGCTCTTTATAAAGGGGATCAGTTTGGTTTCTGTAAGAGCATATACGTCGAAAGAGAGGCTATTTGATTTAGACAAGACCGCACGAATTTTAGAGTGCAAACCTCTTAGCAAAATGTAAGAGGTAGTTCATCCACATTCCATTGTTATGGAGAGAAGTCAATGTAGAATTCATTCCCAAAGCTGGAAAATGTTCTCATGTAGTCCCAAAGGACCTCAGACCTATGAGTCTATCATCATTCCTTCTGAAAACTTTAGAACGACTGATTGATATCCATATTCGAGCTAAAGTTGATCCAAGACTTCTGTCTACGGCTATACATGCCTACTGTAAAGGAAAGTAGGTGGAAACGGCTTTGCACTCTCTGACTAGCCACATCGAACGATCCCTACATTATAAGGAGTACACAATGGTTGCTATCCTAGACATAGAGGGCGCCTTCAACAACGTCAACACATCCGCAATCACGACTGCGCTGTCAACTCTGCAGGTAGGTAGGGGAGTTGATCAGTATAATGCTAAAAAGCAGGATAATCAACTCCAAACTGGGTGAGACTTCTGCTAAAAGATATGTCAGTAGAGGTACGCCGCAAGGCGGTGTGCTCTCTCCCCTTCTCTGGAACTTAGTAGTTATCGAACTACTGATATACCTGGAAGCGGGTGGTAGCAGAGTGATTGCCTATGCGGATGACGTTGCCATAGCCGTCTCAGGAAAACATCTAAATACCATTAAAGAACTCCTCCAAGTAAATCTCAACAGATTAACCCGCTGGGCAGATCGTTGTGGATTGGGAATAAACCCCCATAAAACTGATCTTGTCCTCTTTTCTAGGAAATATAAAATTCCAATCATGGACCCTCCTTCAATAAACGGTACCAGTTTAGTTTTCTCCGATACAACAAAATATCTGGGTCTCATTTTTGACAGGAAACTAAACTGGAAACCTAACATTCAAGAAAGAATCAATAAAGCTACAATAGCCTTATTCTCTTGCAAGAAAGCCATTGGGAACAAATGGGGCCTTCAACCTCGCATAACCCACTGGCTCTACATCTCGGTCATAAGACCGATACTTACTTAAGGGGTGGTTGTCTGGTGGACGGCCTTGGAAAATGCAGTCAACCGCATTAAACTAAGCGGAGCCTTGCGGTCTACCCCCTCTGCGGCATTAGATATTCTGCTTCACTTGGCACCCCTCGACATTTTTAGCAACCAAGTAGCTGCGACTGCAGCTATTCGCCTTAAAGCGACTAAACAGTGGACAAATAATTCATTTGGAAACGCAAATATTCTTAATACATTAGGAACCCTCACAGAGAACATCGATTACACCATACCTGAACTTTGGTTTGACAAGAACTTCCATGTAACCTTCCCCTCTATATCATTCTAGGAGGAGAATGCTTTCATGGAGGACAAGTCAATCTAAAACCGATAGCGGAGTTGGTGGCTATGTTTTCTCATATAAGCTAAATCTAAGCCTCTCTTTCCGCCTTCCAAATTACTGTAGCGTGTTCCAGGCGGAAATTTTGGCGATTAAAGAAGCTCTGTCCTGGCTGAAGAAAAACGTGATATCCGCAAAGGATATCCGCACATTTTCGGATGGTCAGGCCGCCATCAAGTCCCGGGACTCGGTTTCATTATACGAGTATTCTAAAACCGCCCTTGAATGCCGATCATCTCTCATGGAGATGGCAGAGCAATTCAACATTCACCTTTGTTGGGTTCCGTTCCACAGAGACATTCCAGGGAACTGCAGAACCGATGAACTCGCCAAAATTGGAACCACTCTACCTATCCTACCGGACGAAGGTAGTATAGGTATCAAAGAACTGGATTGAGTATGATAGTGTCGATTCGATCATTGTCGTCAAAAATTCGATACAAGTCAATCGAACGCACGGTAGATATATGCTCGTTCCAGCTGCGCACTCGAAACAAAAATTCTTGGGCAAACATGTATGAGACACGACAATATTTTTTCGAATTCGTGCGGTAGTGTACTATTACTGATTTTTAATCCCGTGTATGTCTCGTCACGAATGAATGTTAGCGAACGGATGGATGTCTCCATATGCATGAATTCATCGTGAGTGTATGGTACATTCGAGGGTTTCGAGTATCTCTATTGTCTCGAGTGTTTTCAACCACCCGAACAAACGCAAATGCGTTAACTTTCATTCTTTACTGATAAGGAAAAAAATTCATAATTACAACATACTCGTACAACAAAAACAAAAAACATATCATATGAAATGTAATATTGTTTTGTGTATGGACATGGGTAAGGGTATATTCGAGTGTCTGCAGTATCTCGATTGTGTCGAGTGTGTTGAACCACCCGAACAAACGATCATTATTTGCTAATACTGCACAAAATACCCGAACACTCGAATGCATGTATCTGCATGACTCGAATGCTTCAACCAACATGTATTTTTTAAGTTCATGAGCAAACGAGTATTACTTGCTGCTCAACGAAAGTGATTGCTTCAAACCAAATCTGAATCATTGATCGGGTATACACAAATACAAAGTACCCGTTGCAGCTCTCTGATAGGTATACCAATCGCTACGTGCAAACTAACACTAAAGCTAGATGCCAATAAAAGAATAGACCTTAGGTGGACTGCTGGACAAACATGTTTAGCGACCAAACAGATCTAGCCAAGGCTGGATCTGATCCTTTTAGATAGGAAACATCTCAGCGCCATAATAGGTGTCATTACTGGACACTGCCTCATAGGCAAGTACGCAAGAAGGCTCGGCGCTTTTAATAATGATTTCTGTAGAAGCTGCATGGACGAGGAAGAGGAGGAGACAATCCCCCACCTACTCTGCACATGCCCAGCTCTCTCCCAGAGAAGGAAGCTTCATCTAGGAGCTTTCTTCTACAACGACCTAAACGATCTAGAAAAAATAGACGTTAACAGTCTCCTAGGCTTTATTATAAGCTCAAACTGGTTCCAATAGTAAGAAGATCATAGATCCACGTGGCATCACAAAGGGCCAATAGGCCTAAGTGGGTTGGTATTTCCAACAGCCACTCTTACCTAACCTAACCTTGTTGCGTGGAGGATTAGGGGAGTGTAGATGAGATGCTGGCAAAGAAGGCAAGTTAGGAACGAAAAAATTTATCATGGTCCGTGCGCTGAAGATGAGAAATTCTTTTAGAGTGTACATAGCTGCGGGAAGCAGCAAGGTCATCCGCAACCTTTTGGGAAGGTGTGTCAAAGATTTCGTGGTACCTGTTGTAAAGTTTTCGGAGCCTAGTTATATCCGTAGGAAGGCCTTCCTTTTGGATGGAGACCATGACACTTGTTTTCGTTTTTCCCTCAAAGCAAACAGAGTAGGATTTATCGTAAAGATATGCGAGAAAAAGACATATATTTTCGTATATCTTTTTATCTCTTATCCGGCATTCCGTGGTGTTTATATCCTTTTGGGTCAATTTAACGTTAGGTGGCGAAAGGGGATAAAAATAGGGCAGGGCTGATGGTGATGCCATACCTGTTTTTGAAAAGTTCTGAAAAACAAGCAACATCTGCATTATTTGGGGCACCTTTGATGAGTACGGTGATGAACATCTGATTCATTGTGCGAAGCCGGTCTAGCCTGATTTGCCACTCTGAAGATGTCCACGTCGTGTTAAATTGTGTAACAAGCTTTCATGGAGCGGCGACAGGAGGAGTTGGTGTTGTTAGATCGATGGGCAGTTGGGTTCTCGGCACTGGATATCGCAATGATTCGTCTTCGGTTTGTAATAATTCAGCCAAAATTGAAGTATCGTAACTCTTGTGCGGCGGAGGATGGGTTGGACATACTGTTTCAATGAGGTTTTAAAAATCATTCAACACTGTTCTATTCGTGGTGAGCTCATCATTAAGCTCATTGATTTTATCGAATATGACGTCAAGCATGGACTCGTAATGCTTTGAGAGTTGATGATTGTTTGTTGCAGGTTCGAGATGGAGATTGGATGCGGATGATTGTAGATGAATATCAATGTCTTCTCGAATAAA
This sequence comes from Volucella bombylans, assembly GCA_949129095.1. Classification (NCBI taxonomy): domain Eukaryota; kingdom Metazoa; phylum Arthropoda; class Insecta; order Diptera; family Syrphidae; genus Volucella; species Volucella bombylans. The sequence goes on from OX422140.1 coordinate 223,200,366, forward strand.
GTTTATGGAATTACATGTTTTATTGTTGGAATCCATCATTGCGGAACCGACTGATATATTGGGTATACAATTTAATTCGTGCGTTTTTTTTTTCAAAATTTGAACGTTTAATTAAGAAAAACATGTACAATAGTATTATTCAAAGTATTGCCCATCTGAAGCTACGACTTTTTCCCATCTTTCTGGCAATTTGTGGATCCCATTCCAAAAGAACTGCGTTTTTGTTGTCCATTTGGAGACCCGCATCTTTCCTAGCTTGAGGTTGGTGTTGGATGAGTTAACAAATAACCATTCGTATTTAGCCGGTATATTAATTTTGAAGTTCCGTTTGTTTTTGTGGTGAGATGTTGGGAATATTGTGCATTGGTTGATGGTGATGCCATACCTCTTTTTGAAGAATTCGGAAATCCAAGCAACATCTGCATAATTTGGAGCACCTTTGATGAGTAGGGTGGTGAACATCTGATTCGTTGTGCAGAGTCGGTCTAGCCTGCCTTGCCACTCTGAAGGTGTCCCCGTCGTGTTAAATTGTGTAACAATTTTCCGTGGGAGTGATTAGCGTCGGAGCAATTATATCACCATGCGATTTTTGGACCAAAGGGCTGGTGCGAGGTCGTGGTGAAGGTTGAGTTGTCGGCACTGGATCTGGCAATGAATCGGCTTCAGTTTGTAACAATTCAGCCAAAATTGAAGTATTGTAATTGTCGTGTAGTGTGGGATGGGTTGGAAGACCATCAATTTTGTGGCACACTGTTCCAATGAGGTGTTCCAAATCATTCAACACTGTTCTATTAGTGGTGAGTTCATCATTAAGCTCACTGATTTAATCGAATATGATATCAAGCATTGACCCGTAATGATTTGAGAGGTGGTGATTGTTTGTTGCAGGTTCGAGATGGAGATTGGATGTGAATGATTGGAGATGAATATCGATGTCTTCCCGGAGAGAGTTGACGGAATTACATGTTTTCTTGTTTCATTCCATCATTGCGGTTCCGATTGATGTAAATTCACTTAACACCATATCAAGGTGGCACTTGTATGTTTCTTCATTTCTGGATCTTGCACTTTCTAGTTCAATTAAACAGGCAATCTGTTTTTCAATGCTATGACCAAAGTCTTCTGCACATCTTACACTTTGTTTAAAGATTGATAGTTTGTCCGTTATCAGTCGGATGAGTGAGTTGTTATTGGATTCATTGGAGTCACTAAGGCACTTGATTGCAAGGAACACATGTGAGAGAGAAATACTGATACACTCATCACAGAAGAACAACAGATTTTCAGAGAACTCTTTAACGAAGACCGTGTTTCTTTTATTTAGGCCGACACAAATAGCATAGAATATTTTGCGGCAGATCTCCTTACAGGCAACAAAGTCAGCATTATTGTCGTTAATGGAGCAGTTGGTTAATCCACAAGAAGATATGATGAAGACCAGGAAACAAAAAACAAATTGCGGAGAAAATGAATAAAAAATGCAGTAAACGCACTGTCGCGAAATGAACAGATCAACATTAAAAAAAAAGGCACGTCAGCGATAACAATTTTTGGATGAGAAATTAGGTTATTAGATTGATTGAACTGGAATAAGCGACAAAGGAAAATCACAAATTATAGAGTAAAGTAAGACTGAATACAGTGGCAATTTAAAAAGGTGAAGCGGGCTCCAGAAGAGATACAAGAGCTGACAAGTGTCGTCGAAGGCGCGAGGGACAAAGGTCTCACTCTCTTAGTGGCGACGGAGAGGAGAAGCAGGTCGGTGGAAGTGACACACATTGAAAACGATCAACCTCTCGGATCTGAAGTTGCACCCTCTTCTACTGTCCCGAACAGGGCCAAGAGGAAAAAAGTTTCCGGCACTCCTGTCGATGGGTCTCTCTGCGCGCGATTGCCGGATGAAACCGGTTCTGCAACTAGCTCTTCCGACAATCCCGGAAATGCCAAAGGGGACGAGATTGGCGCACCTACCAAGATGCTGCTGTCTCTTCTCTATAGCTTCGAATTAGGAAGGCTGGCAATGACAACAGTCTGAACGATGCTGGGTGCAAACACTGTGTTGATTAACTGTGGGAGCTGGCCAAAGCAGAGAATGTTTGCATTCATGCAGAGGGCTACGATATGGAGAAGGGAACTATTACGCAGAAAACTTTTGAATGGCTAAACAAATCTGTGCCGGAAACCACACCCCTGGAAACCAAGAAATTTCAGGTTTTCAGTCAGCCGAGACTGACGCGCGCCATCTTCGGGATTCCGGGGCAACTCAGAGAAACGGGAGATGATTTGATGCGGCTTCATACCCAGCACCCTGGACTTTACACTGAAAAGTGGAAAATCTACTCTCACAGGACTTTTACTGGCGCCCGAGCAGGTACAGCCCAAAACTCGCGTGTCTTTAATCGCTAACCATTAACCATTTATCCAAAATCGGAAAAGGTATTTATATATCGTAATTAAATCTGATAAGTGAAGTGAACAAGAAACAAAAAAGGAAACTCAAAACACAAAAAATTAATAGGAAAATTATTCTATAAAAAGAGAAAGTATAATCGTAAACCTACAATAAAAAGTGAAGTTAAAGAAAAGCTTGAAAAGTCAAGTGAACGAGAAACAAAAACGAAAACTCAAAACACGAAAAAAAGGAAAGTTATCCTACAAAAAGTGAAAGTAACATATAATCCTAGACCTAATAAGTGAATTTAACGAAAAACTTAAAAAGTGAAGTGAACGAAAAACCGGAAGATAGAAAAACCAAGAGCTCAAAAATTAAAAAAAAAAACAACCATCATATTCCAAAGGAAGACGACTAAGGATTCAAACGATGAGGGGCTGTTCTATATTCCTCGAATTTTAGTAAGATAACTTTAAGAAAATACCAGTAAGGCATATATATTGAATTCTCACAAGACTAGTATATAGTCTCTTAAACTAAGAAAAAAATAAGAAAAACTCAAGTTGAGTTATTTTCTTATTAATTTGATTTCATAGCTTAAAACTATACCTAGGGGCCAACTCTCATGAAAAAGGGACCTGCTTACTGCAGAATTAATTAATTTTAATCACTAGTAGAGAAGACCCTCATACAATAGTAGGATGCTGCGAATTTGAACGCATTCACGCCTAAAGAAGATCCATATGAGCCTTCCGAACTAAAGTAGCTACCCCAAATGTTAATGGAGAGCGCTTAGCAGGCATCCAGGGAACTGATATTCAAAGTAATCCTTTTGATATAAATAAAAATATCTATAAAAAACTCAGTCGTTATTGTGTTTTTGTCTTTGCATTTTCTTTACCTCTAATTTCTTACTGCGTACCCTCGAATACTTCCTAGGTAATATTATTTAGAATGGATGAGATTAAGAACTCAGTCACTCAGTTCACGGGAACTATAAATTCGGTAATAGAAAACTCAGGGCAATAGAAGGCCGCATTAGCTGAATAGAAAAATTTAATCCACAAGAGTTCATTAAAAATGTTAATGAACGCTTGGCGGTTATCGGAAATCGCCTCCAGATTGTGGAGCAGGGAGACAACTTCATCCCACGAGCGGACGATGCGGTACTATTATGTGGGCCGACATGCGAACAAGACTTGAAGGATATTTCTAAACTCACTGATTCAGTGACGGAATTACAGGTCTATGACGCAATCTAGTCCAATACGTCTCCTGGGTCTACAGTGTGGAGACGATTCTGTTCGAATATTAACGCAGTTAATATCTATTTATATATAAATCTAGGAATTGCAATATTAAGTGTAATCAGAATAAATAAAACATAGAAATGTCAACACTTTATTTACAAAACAAACAAAACATGAACTAAAACAAGAATATATGTGACGACACAAGTGTCAATTACAAAAATAACATTGAATTAGCAGTTAAAATAAAGTTTTCAGTTTTAAGTATTATACGAGTAACGTAGAAATTACCGAAATATATAGTCGTTTTATTCCCTTTTGAAAAGTTCTTTTTTGGAAAAGCAACATTTAGTCCATTCGAGCCAAATCAAGAATTTTTAATACAAAATCAACACAGATTTGGACAAGTACGTTTATCAACACAAGAATCTACATATAGATATACTCGTACATACATATTTATAAACGACATTATCAACACTCAAGTTTTATAATAATAGTATATCAATTATCAAAATCAATACAAGAAATTTAACATAATAAGAAGAAAACCTGCAACCAGCAATTTATCAACAATCCTATCGCTGCAGCCTTCAACAAAAATTTAAGGAAGCTCCAAAAGTGTGTGTGCGCACAGGAAAAATCATCAGGAGAAGTGCATACCTGGAAGAAATTAAAAGGAAGAAAAAGGGGTGGCCGTGGTGTAGTGGTAGTAGCAAACGCTTCTCACTCGGAGGGTCCAGGTTCGAATCCTGCCCATGGCAAAATCAGTTTTTCATTGTATAATTGGAACTCAGACAAAAAAATTCTGCGTGTGAAGGCATAACACTGACACGTAGATTTGGCTGTTATAAGAGTTTCAAGCAATGAAAAAAATACTGGGAATTATATCTCGAATCACTCTGAGTGAAGAAGAACTCTCCGTCCTGTTCGGACTCCGATCATAAAAGAGTGTTGGTTAATACTCAGCTGAAACTTTTATTTAATCAACATACAATTACCTCTGATTCATCGGTTAACATCAAAAGAATCCTCGATACTTCACAAGAAATAATTCATGCATTGAAGAATTTAGTAGATAGTTGGGATGTTATTTTAATTTTTATTATTTTGCAAAAGCTTTTGAATAATACACAGCAGTTATGGGAAGAAAAGCTAGGTTCGAGTAAGGAATTGCCATCATTCAAGGAGTTTGTAGAATTTAGAGTGTCGGTTTCGTACATTAGAAGCAGTAGATCCCAGAGGTTCCCGTAGCAAATCCGAGCAGCGTAGATCAGTAACGAGTAATGTTTTTTATAGCCAGGAGGAGTCAAGAAAACAGGTCAGCTGTAGCGTGTGTCAAAGCGGTCAGCATTCGCTTAGGAATTGTGATAGGTTTTTTCAAATGGATGTGGAGCGTCGACGGCAAACTGTACGTAGAGTGAAAGCGTGCGAAAACTGCTTGGCATACAGCCATTTCAAACAAAGATGTCCCAGTGCGAAATGCTGCCATTTCTGTAAGCAGCGTCACCATTCTCTGCTACACGAAAATACGCGCAGCATGGGGACAACAACACACGGTGCACCTTCAGCTACGCAATTTGCTCCTCATCCATCTACGTCCAGCCACACAAATAACCATCAGCCACACCAGACTTCCACCGTTAGTCCAAATACTTCGGAGTTCCAACCACACACATCAAACAACACACATCTCAACAGTTATCATGTCAGCACGAACACCAAGGTTTTATTAGCTACAGCGTTGTTGAAGGTTAGATCTTCAAGTGGAGGCAGTAAAGTTTTGAGAGCTTTAGTAGATCCAGGGTCTGAGGCTTCGTTCATCACTGAGTCAGTGGTCCAACGACTTGGTCTGAAACCAAAGAAGAAGTTTATGAAGGTTAATGGGCTGGGGTTGGTCAGCAGTGGAACCACACAAAAGTCCGTCGACCTTGAACTTGAGTCTTTAACCTCAAGCTATACAGGCAAGGCGCAAGTATTGGTCTTTAGGACACTGACTTCTTCCGGCCCAATACATTGACTGTAGTAAATGGAATAGTATTCGAGGCTTACCTTTAGCGGATCCAACATTCAATTTACCGTCAAAGGTAGACATGCTATTAGGGGGTGATATTTACAGCGACATCCTTCTCAGTGAGGTCATCTAGGTTGCTAGGGATTCCAGTCCGGTCGCTCAAAAAACCCAAGTTAGGATGGATTCTATTAGGAAAGATACCCGGTAGCGCTCAAGTGAGCAGTTTTTCGTACTAACTCGACTCAACTATCGACACAACTCTCCGAAAATTTTGGGAGATCGAAGAAGAGCCCTTTCCAAGGTATGAAGCTGAGGAAGAAAAGGAATATGAAGCACATTTTATAAAAAATACTATAAGATTACCTTGTTGTCGGTATCAGGTTTGTCTACCGTTTAAGGGTGGTAAGCATCCCACCAAGGGACCAACACGTCATGGTTCTTTAAAACGATTTTTACAGTTGGAGAGGAGACTCCATTGTAACCCAACACTGCTAAAAGAGTATTCAAAGACCATGCAGGAATATCTGACACCCGGCTATATGTCTCCTGTAAATGAGTCAGATTACGTTCTTCAAACACCACATCACTATTTTATTCCTTACCATGTGGTCATCAAAGATTCCAGCACGACAACCAAACTGCGAGTGGTCTTTGATGCGACATTTAAAACAATCGGTGGGTCATCACTCAACGACCACTTGATGATCGGACCTAAGATGCAGAAGAACGTAATTGATATCATAATGAGATGGTGGTTATACAAGTATACATTTACAGGAGACGTCGAAAAAATGTACCGCCGAATTCAATCAACACATACTCTGGAGAGAACAGCCTGAGGAAGAAATAAAGATGTTTCGCTTACGAACAGTGACGTTTGGTACAGCATCAACACCTTACCCCGCTATTAGAGTTTTCGAAAAGTTGGCAGACAATGAGGCCCACAGATTTCCGTCAGCAGCACAAGTTTTGAAGAAGGAAACCTACGTCGACTTACAGCCAATAACACCGGGCCACTTCCTCATCGGTTCACCATTAGTTTCACCACCACAACCACACTATGAACTGGTGAAAATGAGTCACTTAGAGCGATGGAAACGAGTGCAGGCGTTATTGCAATCGTTCTGGAGAAGTTGGAGTTCGGAATATTTGTCGCGGCTGCAGCAGAGACCAAAGTGGATGAAGACAATACACGATCAAATCAAGGAAGGCGATTTAGTTCTCATCAAAGATGAACGGCTGCCACCACCCAAATGGAACATGGCCAGGATAAAACAGCTTCACCCCGGTACCGATGGTCTGGTCAGAGCGGTGACACCAAAAACAGAGACAGCGGAACTATAACGACCTATAACAAAAATATGCCCACTTCCGAGCAACACATCAAACGCGGACACAATACAGATTTAATACAGGCATACGACATCATAGACACAAACACCTATCTACTTACGTTACAACACAGATTCACCAAAACAAAAAACAACATTTTATCTTCAGCGGAACCGTGATTGTGTCGCCAAATGGCCCCTCCTCGACCGTACTCGGACCACCAGCAACGTAGGATCTCGGGGAGGTAATCACGCCCACAAAACTCCACAAAAATTCAACACAACACTAAAACTACATGGGATCTAGCACAACGATTCGAACAAAAATCCACAGAACTGACTCTCTAAAAATAACAACAAAATAGTAATCAATAGTAATCAAGCGGAACTGTGATTGTGTCGCCAAATAGCCCCTCCTAGACCGTACTCGGACCGCTAGTATCGCAGGATCTCCAGGAGTCAATCACTTCCGCAAAGACTTCGCAAAGACCAACACATAATTTAAAATGATTATTAACATTCCGGATAAAACAACAACACAACACTCAGCAGCAGAAATAACCATTTAAGTAAAATTGTATAATCTCAAATCAAGTCGAGAAATTAAAATGGTCATTGCTTAAGATTATTTGTTGCTATACTTAATCTATTCATTATTCATTTATTTTACCTATGTTTGTAATACTTTGCTAATTTTGTACCATCATCTTGTGACACACTGTACATTCGATTTGTAAAAAAAAAAAAAAAAAACATCTTGTCTAGTTGCATCACAACAACAATGTACAGTCAACTCACATCGCTCTCAACGCTCCTTGTACAAAGTAGAGTAATCCTATTGCGTTGTTAGTGTAACTAACGTTGATCGCCAAAACTTACGACGATTGACTATGCATTGTCGGTGTTGATGCGAGATGATGGTTCATAGTCTTTTTCACTTGGATTCATCTCACAGCCGGAGCAACATCTTGGTAACATTGGAATAATAATTTTTTTTGGTTTGATATGGTTTGGTTTTGGTTCTCGGCAATTCCCATTTTTTTCTATCTGCTGCTGAGAAAAAATTAACATCGTCGATTCTAATACAGTCATAACATTAAAAAAGGGGCAACAATTACAGGAATGTAAGCAACGGCAACTCTACCAATGATAAAATCATAGTCCACTCAAACATAAAATATACTCAACTTTAATACGAACTCATCCATCGCATACTTCATACATCCCATTCATAGTACAATACAAACAGCACAACCAACTCAGTTCGGTTAACCCACTCAGCAGCCATATACATTCATACACATCCGCACGTACAGTCCACTCACTCATGATACAACTCGATCAAACACAATTCCCATTCATGCTCAGAACTTCAATCACACGCACACACACACACAACTTACGCACTTGAAACTAAAGAAAAACAAATAAAATGTACTCGTAATCAAAAAATAACAAAATAATTGCAGAAGTCCATTAAAACCACCTCAATAAAGGTTCTCACAGCCGATCCAAGATTGACAATAACAACACAACACACACAAGAGTATTACAAAGGAGGCGAAAACTAATAAACAACATTTAAAATATGATTTCGTAAATCAATGAAACAATAGAATTTAGTCATTAAGCTTACTCGAAATCACAGCAAGAAATCAACAACAATAAAATAAAAAAAAAATCAACAGAAAACAAAAAAAATAAGCCAAAGTTTTACCACGCACTTCCCTTCACTTCTATGTAATTGATTTGAATCACCAATTACGGAATTTGTAGTATGGGGACAATAAAGAAAGAAGATGGGCAGTCGAATCTGCACTACTCCAATGTTGTTTTCTTTTGTTCTTTTGTAATGTCCACTCGTTCGCGTCCATAAGTGTGCATTGTAAATTGTTCTAATGCCATTTCTCTTTTTTTACATGAACAAATTTAACCAAATTATCGAAAGTGGTGAGACAAGCAGAAGAAGGCAGCATCCAGGAACATTTACGATTGCGAACGCTGTTCACGGCCGGGGAGAATGTTCGAATATTAACGCAGTTAATATCTATTTATATATAAATCTAGGAATTTCAATATTAAGTGTAATGTAATAAATAAAACATAGAAATGTCAACACTTTATTTACAAAACAAACAAAACATGTATTAAACAAAAATATATGTCACGACACAAATGTCAATTACAAAAATAACATTTGATTAGCAGTTAAAATAAAGTTTTCAGTTTTAAGTATTATAATGTAGAAATTACCGAAAGATATAGTCGTTTGATTCCCTTTCGAAATTTTTTTTTTTTTGGAAAAGAAGGACTATGAAATATGACTACAACACATACGTCAAAAAATAAGAGGCAGGGCGGATTCTGCTCTGGTCTCATACAATATATTCGATAACGAGTGGAACGAAATTAAAAGAATTCCCTCGCTCCACTACGCCGACAAGAGGGATATCCGTACCCTTGAACACCAACTTCATCAGCTCACACAGGGTGGTTCAAGAGTTGATGATTTCTACGCCACAGTGAACCAATTGTCGTTGATCATCAATAAGATCAGGGCTGAAAAGTAGTCTACCGAAACCATGAATCCTTCGGTGGAAACCTACGGAAACCGTGCACTGGACGTGTTTATTCGTGGGCTCAATGGGGATCTTTCAAGACTTCTCATTATTCAGAAGTCAAGAACCTTGCCTGAGGCATATTCAGCATGCTTGGAGATGCAAAATCTTAACTTTAGGAATAATTCACTACATGTGAACTTCGACTTTAGAGGTAGCTCAGGATCTCTTCACAATCCTTGAAACACCAACAAGTAGTTTCCTCAGAATTCACATCATGCACGGAGGTCAAGTTTTCAGCAACAACATCCACCCAAAGGCTGACAGGACCAAAACCTCCAGTAAAAATAGAAGTGGACAATTCGACCGAATCTAGGTAGGTAGACTACATGAATTTGCCAAATTAAGAGGGAATCGAGACCCGATAACTACTCTCGAAAGCAGCAGAGCCTAAACCACGTGGTATCCACAGGTCCAGAGAACACCACGGGTGCGGAAAACCCAGAAATAGAATCCATTGAACTTCCCAATGAAGAACCTAGATGAGAAAATTTTATGGAAGGCGCCTCGTTTCCAGCGTACCATACATAGAATATGTAACGCGGGACGGAGACATACTAAATTTCCTTATAGACCCTAGGGCGAATAAAAACTTCATCAAACAAAATTTAGTTCCGTGTCCCGAACCCGTAACAATCCCATTTCAAGTCAATAGTTCTGCCGGAAATATTCTAGTTAAAAACAAAATCTGTGTCAAGTTCTTTAAGTACCTAGGCTGTGATCTCGAGATAACATTTTTCGTCCTCCCAAATCTGAAATCGTTCGATGGTATAATAGGGAACGATACTCGTACTTTGAAGCAGCTGAAGGCTTTTATGGACAGAGAACAAAATATGCTTACCATTGAGTCTAATAAAATCATCCCTCTCAAAAGCCACGCTTCTGCTGAATTAACTAATCAAATGCTTACCTTGGGCGGAAATGTTTCCATGTTAGGAAGGTCTAGATTAGGAGATCTTTACATGAAGTTCGAAAGTCTTTTCGGTCCAGTAGGGAACGAGAAAGTAAGAACCATAAGAACCAACGTCCGAGCGGAGATTCGTACAAACACCGACGAACCAATCTAGTCCAGAAGTTATCCTTACCCCGCTTGTATGAGGGAAGAAGTTGAGAGACAGGTAAATTAACTTCTGTCAGATAACATCCTCCGTCCATCTAACAGCCCATATAATTCACCTAGATGGGTTGTTCCGAAAAAGCCAAAGGCAAACGGAGAAAAGTAATATAGAATGGTCATGGATTACAAGTGTCTAAACGCCGTAACAATTCCATATACATATCCTATCCCTGATATTAACAGCACACTTACCAGTCTAGGTAATGTTCGATTCTTCACAACGCTTGACCTGACTTCAAGGTTTCATCAGACCCTCATGAATGCTCCATAAATTTTTCAGCGCATGATAGATGATGTGCTTAAGGAGTTGATAGGTAATATTTGCTATGTCTGTATAGATGACATAATTATTTCTAGTAAATCAGGAGATGATCATCTAAGAGACATCGAGATCATCTTCTCCAAAATTAGCGTAGCCGTATTGAAAATCAATCTGGAAAAAACTAACATCTTGGCCACCAGCGTCGAATTTCTTTGCTACCTTGTTACTCCTGATGGTATTCTCCCAGACCCAAAAAAGGTTAAAGCTATCGAAAAAATCATTCCACCGACGAACTTAAAAGAATTGAAAAGCATTCTCAGATTAACTTCCTACTACAGGAAATTTATCCGTGATTATGCTAAATTAGCCAAACCATTGACGAATATAACTCGAGGGAATTTACGCAATATGGAGCTAACAAACCCAAAAATGTCCTAACTTCTCACAATGAAGATGCAATTAAGGCTTTCGAATTCTTGAAGGAACTACTCACAGAAGCGCTGGCATTTCCGGACTTCAGAAAAGCTTCAATTTTTTTTTTTATAATCCGCACGCTCAAGTGGTTTGTGTACCCTTAAGGTGATTGTACACAGCGCGGGCAAAGGAAATTTAGGGAGGAAGAAAAGAGAGATACCAATGTTCATTGTTTTTAAATTCCACAAGCGAGTTGTACGGCTTAGGAACGAATCACGATATTTTAGAGTACGTCCGAAAATGGGCTTGAGGGTATACTGATGAGCATTCATAGCGAGACGGGTGTTACGGTTGAAAGTTTGAATGGGCGGAATGCTACTGGCGATTTCAGAGGAGCACTGGTGGTGGAAATAGCGATAAAACAAAGTGAGACAGGAGACATTTCGTCGGTGTTCGAGGGTGTCCATTGATTGACTGATATTAATATCATCAATAAGTTTTATCGCAAGGTTTTGAATTATGTCTAGCAGGTGCACAGATGTTTTAGGAGCACCTGATCAGATGTGGGAGTTGTACTCCAATTTTGGGCGGATGAATGCATTATATATTGAAGCCAGATCAGAAGGGGTAAAATACCTCTTACATCGCTTGAGGAAACTTAGACATTTCGCAGCATTTTTGGCGACGTCAAATATGTGATCATTCCAACGTAAGTTGTCATTGACACACATACCGAGAATGGAAAGTTTTTCGGTTTCCACGATGCAAGTGCCATTCATGGATAATGGCTGGGTGTTTAAATTTCGCTTTAACGACAGCAGACAGCATTGTGTTTTGGAAGCATTAAATTCCACTCTGTTGATAGTTCCCCAATTGGTTATGCTGTTGATATCGGAATTTAATGAGCTTAGCATACGCTGCCGTTCTCATTCTACAGCCGAAGAGCAGGGCCGGGAGTCCGGGAACGAATATGAAAAGCAGAGAGTACTCTCACCAGCAAACGAATATATTGGTTTAGAAGTAGCAGTCAAGAGATCATTAATGAAAATTAATGGGGCACACCAGCATTTATTTTGTGAATATCAAACTTGAAACCGTCCAAAACAACTTGAATTTAACGTTCCGCAAGGTAATTTCTAATCCATAAAAGAAGAGAGTCGTCGATCCCAAATGCACGCATTTTCGACAAAAGAGCCTGATGCCAAACAAGTGCAACTATCTTGCTTTCGCCAGTTTGATGTACGCCTTGCTTCCACATTTCGGTGAGACATGCCATCAAATCACCAGTGTATCTGCTGCTACGAAACCGTACTGCCGGTCATTGAGAAGTTTTCGTGTTTCGAGATATTTCATGAGTTGAGGATTTATCAGTGTTTCCATGACCTTGAAAAGAAGGGACGTAAGTGCAATGGGTCTGTAGTAGGAGAGAGAAGATGATTCGCCTTTGTTAGGGACGGGCTGGGCAAATGCTGTTTTCCATCTGCTCGGGAAGAGTCTTAAAGAGTAGGATTGATAAAAAAGCTTACTCAGTGGTTTTGCCAGCGTGGAAGAACACCTCTTCAGAAGAAGGGGAGTTATACCATCTGGACCAGCGGATTTATGTATGTTGAGATCTATAAGTACTCTTGCTACTACACGAGCGCGAAAGTAGATTCGTCCCATTGAAGATTCGACGCACTCAAATGTAGGCGAAGACAAAGCACAATCTGGGAGTGTTGAGCTGGCCGCAAAGTGTGCAGCAAGCAGATTGGCCTTGTCCAAAGAGCTGACAGCTGGAATGTCATTGTAAATGAGTGTTGGGATGGAGGATGAGGCGGAATTTCTAATGTTTTTGACGAACGACCAAACATTATTACTGCCTTTGGGACATTGCAGTATTTTTTGCCTCAGTTTTTGGTCGTATTGGATTCACACGCTTAAGAAAGGCATTGCAGTCATTTTTGGCTCGTTTGAACTTTTTTCGGTTTTCCTCTGTCGGGTTGGTCTTGAAGACCCGAAAAAATATTTCGCTAACCCTGACGGCCTCTTTACAGCTCGAGTCATACCATGTCTTTTCTTTTGGTTTGATACGTTTTATCCGATAAGGAATAAAGGATCTCATTCCAAAGAGAACGGTGTCTGTAATCATGTCAGCAGCGGAATCCACGTCGTTATCGAGGAAACATAACGACCAGTTAAAATTCCTAAAGAAGCTGTTAAGTCCGCTCCAGTTGGCTTTTTCGTATTGCCATACGGTTCTTTTAGGAATCTTTTCTCTAACTGTGTGGTCAGTATACGAGAAATTAGCTGATATAACACAGTGGTCCGACGAGCCTAGAGGGGAGAGCACATCAACGGTGTACTTATCAGGGTGAGAGTTAAAAACAAGTCCAGGGTGTTAGCGGTTTGACTATCAAAGTCTGGTATTAGCATGGGCTCATTTACAAGCTGCGTTAGGTTGTTTTCCGCAGCGAAGTTCCCAACACATCGTCCTTCGGGTGTTATCTGTCCAGAATGTCGAAGCCACCCAGAATTGTGTATATTGAAGTCGCCCGTAATAACGATTTCAGTATGAGGATATAGGGATACAATTCTTTGAATGCAGTCAGACAGCGCATCAAACTCGTTAAAAGTCGAATTGCTGTCCAGTTTGGGGCTTCTGTAAATAAAGCAGTAGTAGATAATTTGCTTATGGAGATGGAATTTTAACCATATGAAGTTGAATTCCGGGTTGAAACATGGATCACATTGTGGTGGAGTTTGGTAAGCTACATCACTGCGCACATAAATGGCGAGACCGCGGGTGAGAGAAGAATAATGGCACTAGTTCGTAGCCAGGTAGCTTCAGATCAGAATTATCTGAGAGGTGTGGGCGGGGATCTACTTGTGTTTCGCTAAGTGCCAAAACAGCTGGTCTGTACTTACAGACGTGGACGTACGCAGAAAAGTGATTACTTTTTAGCCCGCGTATATTGGCTACGTCTACTCTGAATTCCCTAGTCATAACCACAGACAAACACAGAAAACAGAAACACCGACGATACTAAGCAAGGCTGCGAAGTGAAAATTCTGACATTGATTTACGGAATCAAATTGCTGTAGGTGTTATGCCCTTACAACAATATGAAACAGTGCACCAACAAAATTTTCACTCACAACCCGCTATCCATCAGTTGTTACGAGTACATGCACTCACCCACTACCCGTACCGTATGGTAAGCAACAGTACTTCGTCCAGGAGCGGGAGAGGTGGGGTACCCGCACTGTGTGATATTTTTTTTCCACTGCACTGCACTTTTTTGTTCTATTTTTTTTATTTATTTTTTTTATACACGCGCGTATACTAGCGGGTGCGCTAGTTCACTTGTGCACTCGGTCGGTGGTCGACTCGGTACTCCATAAATGAGAAGGAGATGCTTGCGGAAGTCTGGGCTCTGGATAATTTGAGAAATTATCTGTATGGAGCAAAGAAGATTAAGATTTACACAGACCACCAGCCCCTGACATTCGCACTGTGTAATAGAAATCACAATGCGAAACTGAAACGGAGGATTGAAGAATATAAATACAAATTGATTTACACGCAAGGTAAATCGAATTTCACGGCTGATATTCTCTCACGTCTGCAGACGGAAGTTAACCATCTGCCTTGTCTACCTAATGCAGCCGGAACAGCTGGCAAGAAGCACGGATACTAGTATTTAGTATTTAGTATTTATTTCTTTAGATCTACGATATAGATACATCAACAGATCAACAAAAAAAAATATATGTACGAGGGGCGTTCAACATATTCTCGGTATCGGGGTGAAGTTGTGGTTGTACGAGTATATATATATTGACTTATTTATCAAGTAATACTGTTATTTTAGTGCATTCATGTAATTTCATATAAATCATAATCACATGTAAATGTGATTATTAATTCGCGTTTTATCTCTAGTTAAACAGAATCATAATGGCAACTGAGACGATGATGGTGAAAATTGAGCATCGCGCTGTAATTAAATTTCTCACTAAGCAAGGAAAAAGTAAAAAAACTATTCATGAAGAGATGGTGGCTGTTTACCAGGGTTCCGCACCTTCATTATCAACTGTGCAAAAGTGGTCAAGTGAGTTCAAGAGAGGCAGAGAGAGCATTGAAAACGACCCCCGCTCCGGCGCCCCGGCTACTGCTTGTACGGGAGAAAGAAGTCGAAAAACTTGTTCTTGAGGATGCCCGAATAAAGGTAAAAATGATGGCAGGGATCACCAAGCTTTCAATTGGTACCATTCACACCATTCTTCATGACCATATTAACCTTTCAAAGGTCAGTGCAAGGTGGGTGCCACGAATGCTCACAGCGCCTCAGAAAAAAGTGAGAATCGCATGCTGTAGAGAGCTTTTGGAGATGTGTAGTGAGAACGCGGACGGTGTTATGGATCGAATTGTTACTGGGGACGAAACATGGGTCCACCACTATGACCCTGAAAGCAAACAAGAGTCCATGCAGTATCATAAAAAAGGAACAGACCCCCCGAAGAAGTTCAAAGTCACTCTGTCTGCCGGGAAGCTCATGGCCACAATTTTTTGGGACTCAAAGGGAATCTTGCTCATTGAGTACAAAAAAAGGTGAAACCATCAACGCAACATCCTACGCTTCCACTTTGCATAATTTGCGGGAGGAAATTAAAAAGAAAAGACGGGGTAAACTCGCAGCGGGTGTGTTGCTTCTTCATGACAACGCTCCTGTTCACACGGCGCGAGTTTCCAAGGCTGCTGCGCGAGATTGTGGTTTCGAAGAAATCCAACACCCACCCTATAGTCCAGACCTTGCCCCTAGTGATTATTTCCTGTTTCCGGATTTGAAAAAATGTCTTCGTGGAAAAAGATTTTCGGATGATGAAGAACTCAAATCGGCAATAAATGGGTATTTTGCAGAGAAAAAGGAAATTTATATTTTTGAGGGTTTAAAAAAGCTTATCTCAAGATGTAACAAATGCATTGATGTTAGGGGAGATTATATTGAAAAATAAAAACAATTTAAATTGAATTCGCATTTTCCTTCATATCGATACCGAGAATATATTGAACGCCCTTCGTATATACATACAATAATATGTATATATGTACAATAATTAAAAATTATCTTAAAGCTAACAATTAGTTCCTTAAATCTAGTTCTAGGTATTACAATATCGAGATGATCATATACAACATTAAATAATCTGCAGCAAAACGTAACAGGCTCATTAGCTCCGTATGAAGTGGAGTGATGAACTTCAAATAACAATGGTCTTGACCTAAGAACCCTTAGTGGCGCATAAATACCAATTAATGAAAGTAAGTTCTCACAGTCAATGGAAAAACATAGTAAATCTCTAACGAACATAACACGAAGCATTTTACGACGAACTTCGGGGGAATCAAGACCCAACATCAAATATTTAGAGCGGTAAGAATAGTCGACATTGTCATTCAGAAAGAAACGGCGTAATGCAGAGCTCAAGAAGTTTTTTTGAACTTTTTCTATTCTATTAATGTTTTTCTATGAAAACATTATATTAATGTTTTTCTATTAAGAAAAATCAGAACAAAATATTTATTAATCACTGGGCCAACAAAGCATTGATTTCATCATGGTTAAAACCAAAAAGCCAATTTTTAACTTTATTTAAAAGTTTTCTGATGTGTCTTATTACGCGAATATGTGAAGGGAGTTTATTAAATAATTTAAAGGAAACTACAGAGTAGAAGTTTTTATGTAGTATAGTGCGAAAAGTGGGAATGTTAACAAAGTTCATTGAATTGCTTCGCAAATTGTGGTTTCCAGAAATATGACTTTGGGGGTAGCCTCCTCTTATAAAAACTATTTTTAAAACTTTGTAAAAATCCAAATATTTTAGAGGTAAAATTCTCAGCGTTCTAAACATATGCAGTGAATGGACAAAACAATTTGATCTATAAATACTTCATAATGCAGACTTTTGTAATATAAGTAGCTGCTGAAATTTTTGTTTGATACGCACCACCCCAGCAACTGATTCCATACTGCAGTTTCGATTGGAATAGAGCGAAATACACTATTTTTATAGTCTTATAATTAATAAAGTTTCTGAGATGACATAAACATCGAACTGTATAACGCAGTCATTGCTTTAAAGCTAGGATATGATTAGTCCAGCTCATATCTCGATCAATAATAACACCTAGATATTTATACTCTTCAACAGATTTAACTTTGAAGCAATGAGTGTCGCAAGGATTTTCATCATTGAAAAATGCACTTGTTGACGTCAACCTGCACTCACAGTTAGATACTTTGAGTCTGTCACAGTCTTTTGAATGGAAGATAAAGTTACAATCTTGAAATGTATCGCGGCAGGGGCTAAAGTGCATAACTTTAGTTTTTAAGCTAACTACTAACTCGTGCACAGCAAACCACATTCCTAAAAGACACAGATCGTAATTTATGTCAGCAGAGAGATTAAGGAGACTAGGTGCGCTATAAGCGATGCCAAGATTACCCAAAAAAGCTGTGAGATTTCCTTTAAAAGGTTGACTAAATAAGGAATTTATGTAAATAAGGAATAATATTGGGCCCAAAAGTGAACCGTGAGGCACACCAATATTAATGCTTGATTGGGTGCTGTATGTATTATCTGTCTTGACTTGTTGGGATCTATCCTTTAGATAAGGCTCAAACCAGTCATAAACAAACCCTCGAAAACCAATCTCAGTGATAGCATTAAGCTTCTGAAAATCTACTAATATTCGTCTTTATTGCGACGGTCCAGATTGGAGAGTTGTATGGACTTTTACTAGGTTGTACAATATAATTTGATTATTTAATAATTTTTCTATTTCTTTATTTATAAATTCGGTGTCTGCTATAGGATACGGGTACTGTTTCACTTAAATAGGATCTTGTAATTTTGTCATAATTGTGGATTGTATCGTAGTTGTAAACGGCAAAATTTCGTTAGTTCCGGCATTTGTTCTCATGATATTTTCAATTTCAGTTTTATATTTATCGTTATTGATTGCATAATTTATTTTTTCTTCACTAATTTCTTTCTTTTTATATTTATATGTGAGTTTATACTCAAAAACACAGTCACCGTCTTACTTCGGAGCCGACAACATCGTTTTGATAGTTCTCTCTCTGTATAGCCATAAGGCAGTGTTACTCTTCGCGTCCGCGCAAATTCCTTCCTCTTGTTTTTTCATTTTTCCTTTTTTTTACTGAGTTAAGTGCATCACAACAGTTCAAGTGTATAAGTGCAATATATAAAGATGGCCTGGAGGCCACCTGAGCTTTCGAGCAATCGGTTTGATGATTTTAATCATTATACCGATGCTCCAAAAAGAAAAAAGAAGAAAAACACTTTTTCCCCATTAGATAGTACACTAAATCTCCCCTCTAAATTAAACTCAAATAATCCCAAATTTGTAATTATATCCCCTTCGAATCCAGAAAAACCTTTGACAGCTTTTAGCGTTTTTTTGCTAAAGAAAGCAATCGATGGAATAAGTACCTCGTACGATTCCATAACCCAGCTTCGAGATGGTAATCTGCTGATCCTCGCAAGATCGCAAAACATCGCTAATATTTTCTTATCAAAAACATCTCTCTCTAATTTATGCCCGATTAAGGTATCTCTTCATAATCAATTCAATGCTTCCAAAGGCACAGTCTTCGCACCTTGTCTTATCGATGTAAATGAAAAAGAGATAATAGAAGAGATGAGTGACCAGGGAGTTGTTGATGTTTACAAATTTAATAAAACTGAAAACGGAGTACATCGTGCAACAGGACTCATTCTCTTTACCTTCAACTTATTCCGTCCACCTACATCTGTAAATGTAGGGTGGTATAACCTTAAAGTCCAGGAATATTTTCCGAATCCAATGAGGTGCAAACGTTGCCAAATTTTGGGACATACCGCTAAACGATGTACAAAAGACCAAACATGCGTAACATGTAACCTCCCTCCTCATGAACCAGTAAAATGCACTCGCATATAGTGCGCAAATTGTAGGGAAGCGCACCCAGCTTCTTCCCCGCAATGTAGTCGATTTATTCAAGCAAAAGAGACTCTAAAAATAAAAACAATTAAAAAATGCAGCATGGGCGAGGCAAAGAAAATTTATAGCGAACAAAACCGGAACAATTCATCTCTTCTTTCTACCTCCTCATCAGTCTTGCAGAATTCTGTTAAGCCTCCTTCACCTCCGAACGATTTAAAAGTTCCCCCTCAAACCACAAGCATCACACCATATGTTAATCTCACATCATCTAATATTCACAACCCACAGCCTAATTCCACTGATAATTCCGAATCCCACGCTCGAAGCCATGAAAATAAAAAAAAAAAACAACAAAGACCAAACTCCAATCACTACCATCCAATCCAATACTTACAACCAACAGCCCAATTCCACTGATAACACCGAGTCCCACGCTCGAAGCCATGAAAAGAAAAAAAACAAAGACCAAACTCCAATCACACACTCTACACCATTCCCCCCTACAGTAAAACCGCAATCATCCAGTTCCTCATCTTCACCAATACTAAACTCTCTACCTCAATGCTCTCACTTTACCTACTCTCATACAAATATTTCGAATATTCTTAAAAAGCCAACAAGTGACTCCCTCGGAGCATCTCTAAAGAAACCTACAACAACTAACAGAATCTCAATGGACTTCAATGTCTCTTCCGATAATGAAGATGACATCTAACCACAAAACAATAACTCCAAATAATAAATCTGTAACTCAGGGAACGAGACAATCAAGTCTTCAGATTGATTTGTGTGATTCGTCTCCGGAGCTACAGAGTCAAAATAATAAATCATCAGGTTTTCCACCTTCAGATTTTTCGCAGTATTGTACCTCCAATACCGCACAAAAGTCTTCAAAATATATAAGCTCACTCCTAAAGATTCTTCAATGGAATCTCAAAGGATACTATAATAACTACAATGAACTCGAAATTTTATTAAAAGAAAACAAGCCAAATATAATCTGCCTTCAAGAGACCCACATTCCATTTAATACAGGCGTTACAGCCCCAAAGAAATACAAACCTTACCTGCACAACTTTCCGTCGAACTCCACCTCGAAACAAGGTACAGGTCTCCTCATTGAAAGTTCCATCCCTCATAAGCCAGTGAAAATAACCTCTAACATATCTTTAGTAGCAGTTGAAATTCAACTTGCCCTTAAACTCACTGTGGTATCAATATACATTCCCCCTGAGCAACACTTCACTGCGATCGATCTAGAAAATATTTTTAAATTTATCTCCACTCCAGTAATTCTGGCGGGTGACTTTAACTCATGGAGCCACCTATGGGGCTCTCCCAACGTTGATACAAGAGGTAAAGAAGTCGAGAAATTTATCATAAACTCAAATCTAGCTATTCTAAACGATGGTTGTCCAACCCATTTTTCGACACATAGCACTTTTACACATGTGGACTTAACTCTCATATCCCCTCTGTTGCTTCCAAGTTCAAACTGGGGTAGGAAAGACTCGTTGCACGGTAGTGACCATTTTCCAATCTGCACCACCGTTTTTCTCGGGCCTCAAAAAATTTACCCAACTCCCACTCTGAAGTTTCAAACTGACCGCGCTGATTGGACACTCTTCCAAAAAAATATTCTATACTTTTTAAACAATCATCTTCCATCCCCAAATATAAATAGGGAATCAACTATCATATCTAAAGCTTTTCGATACGCTGCTAACAGAGCAATCCCCCAATCAAAACGAATACCTATCAAAAGGATTGTACCATGGTGGAACGCCGAACTCGCTATGTTACGCAGGACCAAGCAAACGTTATGGAGATTTTTTTGTAAACATCCTAATGATGCCAACTTAATCAACTACCGCAAAGCTAATGCTCTTTTTCGAAGAAAAGCCAAGGAATCCAAGAGAGAAAGTTTTCAAAAATTCACATCGAATCTGAATCCAAACACACCCATTAAAAAAATATGGACGGATATAAAAACACTAACGGGTAATAATGAGCCTTCTTCAATAAAAGTTATTATTTCTAACTCAATACCAATCACGGATTCATTAGAAATCGCAGAACATTTTGCCAAAAGCTGGTCTAACTTTTCTCAAGACAGTAACTTTTCTCGTGAATTTCTTGAATCAAAACGCCTGGCTCTTTCGATAAATCGTTTAGATTACAACCTACCTAAAACTGCAAAGCTTATTGAGTCGTCATTAAGCGATGTAGAGTTCGAAAGCTGTTTAAGTTGTGCTAAAGGCAAGACCCCAGAGTATGACAGGATTTCGTATCCAATGATAAAAAATGCTCCCGCTGTAGCCAAAAGACGAATTGTCAACCTTTTTAACTCAATCCTTGATAAGGGCATTATTCCCCAACTGTGGAAAATGGCTATAACGATTCCAATCTGTAAGCCTAAAAAAAACAAAAACGGATATAGGGGGTTATAGGCCGATTTCACTTTTACCCTGCATTAGCAAAATCTTAGAGAAAGTTGTGGCCAAGAGATTACTTTGGTTTGCTGAAAGGCACAATCATTTAAAACCAAATCAGGTTGCTTTTAGACAAGGACGTGGCACCGTAGATTCTCTCCTCCACATCGACGAATTTATTTCGTCTGCGCTCTCATCAAAAAACCACGTGTCTATAATCTCACTCGATTTTGTGAAAGCCTTCGACCGGGTCGGAGCTCAAATTATTTTAAATACCTTACATAAATGGAAAATTGGTCCTAAGTTGTATAATTATGTGAAAGCTTTTCTTACAAATAGAAAATTTAAATGCAGAGTCAATAATACTCTCTCTAAAACACATGATCTGGTAAATGGTATCCCTCAAGGGTCGCCCCTTTCAGTAATGCTTTTCATTATTGCATTTAACGAACTAAGTGTTATAATTTGTAAATTTAAAAACATAGATCATACTCTTTATGCAGACGATTTGTACATAATGACAAAATGCAACAACAATACTAATAATGTCATTGTTTTAGATGAAGTACTCAAAAAAATAAACGAATGGTGTAACAGATCAGGAGCAATCATCTCTTCGGATAAAAGTAGGCACCTACACGTATGCCGAAGACATAATTGCTCCGGATCTGATATTAATTTAAACAATGAAACCATACCAAATGTTAATCATTTAAGTATTTTAGGTATTGTTTTTGACAAGAAATTTAATTTCAAACAACATTGTTCAATACTAAAAAAAGCTCTTGTAGCCAAACTCAATATTATAAGATATCTTTCCTCAAAAAATAGCTATATTCACATAAATACACTTATTCACGTAACAAAAACAATCATTTTATCAAAGATCGACTATGGGCTGGCTATATATGGCAAATCATCTCAATCTAACCTCAAACAACTTTACCCACCTTACCATGCGCGATACGAACATCTCTTAAGGCATTCAGGACTACTCCAATAAGAAACTTATTAACAGAAGCTGGATTCTTAAGTATTGAAGATCGAATCAGAGTCTTAACTTGTCGCCTCATCCCGAAAATATATGAATCCCATTGTTCTCCCATTGTTCTTGATGCGACGAAAATCTTAAAACGTACAAAGACTCCCAGAACCCCCTCAACAATATATAAAGCTATTACAGAAGCCAGAAAACTTGAAATAGTTTTAAAAGTAAAAAGTACACCTGTCTCAAGATATCCCCCTTGGTCATTGCCAAAGGATGCAATCAACATTAGCCTGTCCCACTACAACAAAGATTCGACACCAAAAGAAGTTTATATCCAACTGTTCCACGAACTGAAAAATCCCTTCCCTTCTTCCACCTGGAACTCTTTGTACACAGATGGCTCAAAATATGATCAGAGTACAGGCATGGCTATCGCTTGGGAAAACGGTGAAACACTTCTTGCAGAGAAGCTTCCTACCTTCTTCTCCATCTTTTCAGTAGAAGCATTAGCAATTCTTCAGGCAACAAAGATTGCCCTGAAACAATCCAAAAATACAGTTATATATACAGACAGCCTTTCTGTTGCTCGGGCGTTAAAAAAGACCACAAATAATTCTATTATAATTACTGAAATTCGCGACAATCTTATATCTCACAACCAAAAAATAAAAATCGTTTGGATTCCAGCTCATATTGGTATAGAGGGAAATGAATCAGCTGATCTCGTGGCAAAAAATATTTCAACGGACCCAATAGCCACCACATCTTCGTATCGAGCTAACAGAAAAGATTTAGATAAACTAATAAGATCACAATGGAATCAGAGTAAACTTGAGCTTTGGAACGAATATCAGCACCATTACTCAGCGATTAATCCCAATGCAACTCCACAACTTTATCCGCTCAATCCAACAACAAAAATGTTAAAATGCTTTGTTCGTCTACGACTTGGCCACACACGCTTGACGCACCAACATCTTTTCACCAAAGAACCACCCCCAAACTGTCATTTTTGCTCTATTACCACTAGGTTAACGATAAAACACCTAACTTGCGATTGCAATAAAATCCAAAGCATATGTACCAAATATTTTAATGATAGTTTTATTAATTTGTTAAAAGTTCCTTCAGAACAGAACATTGTCAGTGTATTCAAGCTATTACAAATACTAGATTTAGACAACGTAATTTAAGCAACACCATTTAATTATTAATTAAAGCTCGTGGGGGTACACATATAATAGGGCTTGGACCTGTCCATGTGTACTCCTGGAGCCCCAATCACTGTTGTAATGCAATAATAAGTATGTACCCAAATATGTTGAAAGCACAGCAGAAAGCCTACGATGCTACCGCTGTATTTGTAATTTATTAACTTTAACATTTATGTTACTTTAATAATAAATAATAATAATTATACTCAAAAAGGTCAATTTGCGCTTTCATGACCAATTTGTGCCAAGTTCACCCAAAAGCATGTCGAATCCTCTAAAGCTTCAGTTTCAAAAAATACTAAATTATGATTAAATAATGTAATAATTTTCTTAGCTTTAGTCAAAGAGTATCCATGAAGCGTTTTAACTTTTGCTGGTTTTGTAGGTATATTTATTTTTTATTTATTAACAGATTAATATACAATTGTAAATTGTTACTAATATAGAAGTGTAAGAGCAATTAGCGACAAAGGCTTTCGACTCTTGAAATTGTAAATATTATATTGTTATAATATATAGATATTTTGAGTTTTACAAATATGCTTTTGATTATTTCAATATTACCTCGAGTTGGATTCTTGGGGAGCTCCAGTAGATTTTTACTTTGGCGAATGATGTTTTTCAGTGTTGGACTCAATAAATGTGTTACGGTTAGTGTGTTGAAACAAGTGGGGGGCACTCCCTTCTGATTAGGTGCTGGTGAGAATATGTGGTATGGCAGAGGCGGAGTCGGATAAACATTGTAATGTCAGATTTGCGGATGTTTGTTGGGTATTTTGGCACAACTCTATTCGGATTAACTGTACTATAGTCTGTTTATAATGTTCCTATTCTAATAGTTTCTGGTTACGGCATTCCTGATTTATGTGCCTCGTTGCGTCCAGACGAGAGAGGGCGTTGTAGGTGAAGGCGGGAGCTTTAAGCATGGAGTTTGCAGCAGCATGCGTGAACTCGTTTCCCTTTGTCTTACATGAGCTGGTGTCCACATGAGTTTATATTATATTAAAGATATAATCTTGATTTAATTATAATATTTCGAATTTTGACTACAATAATAGTATCATTACGATGCCTTTTAGTACTGAAAGACTAGCAAGCAGATAATCCATTTACCTGCTATTAGTGAGCATAGCTATTGCTGCAATTGAGTAAATGGAGACAATGTTTGGTATGATATCTTGAATGATTAAGGAACCTTCTTGATTTACAACTGAAAAAGCTCTGTTAGTTTCAGTTTTAGAACCGTCTGTATATAAGAAATTCCATTCTCTACTTTTCAGGTTAGAGTAGATTTCAAGGAATAGTGTTTGATTTTGGACAGGAACCGTAAATGGCCAAAGCGTAATCAAGTTTACTTAAGACTAACATTTTTGAGATATGACACAGTGAATTGACATGAACATTACTTCTTTTTGACGCTAAATACTTAATGATATTAACCAATGCCGCTAATGATTTCTTAAGACTAATACGGTGAGGTTTCCAATTGTATCTATTGTTTTTTAAAAGGCCCAGAACATTAAGATTAGAAACTGTCTCTATTTTAGTATTGTTGTTAATTACTTGTTCTTTGTTTGTTCTTTTTTTTCAAATGTGAATTAGTTTGCTTTTTTCTAAAGATAGAAAGCTTTCGGCCAGAAGAAATGGACCACTCACTAATTTCGTTAAGCAAGCGAGAGAGAAGATATTTTGTTTTATCTACATCATTGTATTTATATAGTATACATGCATCGTCTGCATAGGTACAGTGACCTAGATTTTTGTATTTAGATATTATATCATTTATTTGATTAAAAGCGATTACAAAACATGTGACTGATAATGAAGATCCTTGTGGGATACCTTTATCGAGTGGCATAAGTTTTGAAAACATGTTCCGAATTTTAATGTGGCATTTTCTATTGGTTAAAAATGATTTTAAGTATCTGATGCCGGTCGAAAGCTTTTTCAAAATCTAAGGCCAGCATAGTAATGTGGTTTCGTGCTGAGAGCGGGTTTGTAATAACGTAGTCAATGTGAAGTAGTGCATCTATCTATACATCCTCTTTTTGGCTTGAAAGCGACTTGATTAGTACTTAAGAGCTTTTTGAACTCAGTAAACCATAAAATCCTGTTAGCAATAATTTTGTCGGGAATTTTTGATAAACAACGTAGCAAAGAGATTGGGCGATAACAGTTAATATTTGTGATATCCTTCTTAGGCTATAGAAATCATGGTAGCTATTTTCCAGCTT
This sequence comes from Volucella bombylans, assembly GCA_949129095.1. Classification (NCBI taxonomy): domain Eukaryota; kingdom Metazoa; phylum Arthropoda; class Insecta; order Diptera; family Syrphidae; genus Volucella; species Volucella bombylans. Next base: position 223,226,622 of record OX422140.1, read on the forward strand.
GCGGATATGATACCTTTGCTAAAAATATTATTGTATAACGCTATAAGGCTTTGTTTTGCTGAATCAGGGTTTCTTTTTATCATATGATGAAAACTTTGATTTGTTTGATTTCAGTGACCAAGTATGTGCGAAAAAGTTGCAGATTTCGTAAGGATCAGTTACAGAACTAGTTGGTGTGTTGATACATAAGATTGGTTTATGTATCGCGTTTCCTGTAGGAGTCCTTATGCGTTGCCTAACTGTGCTGGTGGATCAGTTTGGATTAATGCTCCTGTAAACTCCTTAAAGATTTTAAGTTTGCTGATTTTTAGCTGCCTTCTAAAAAGAGCGTTCGCTTTTTTGTAGGCTAATACTCGTAGATACTCGCCTAGTTAGATCAGGATTCCAACAGGGCACAATTTGCTTAAATGTAATTGGAAATGACTGGGGGATGGAATCATTTGCAGCGTTTCCAATGGTAGTTTTTTTTTTTTTTAAAGAACTTAACACTCAAGTGGGTATGAATACACTTAAAGTGCCTGAGCACGTGTTAAGTTTTTTGGAAAATGGGATGGAGAGAGAAAGATGTTTTGGCTCAGTGGTTATTTCGCTCCATGGGTCGCATCCAACATTTAATGGGGAGACTAAATTCTTAGTGGAGGTTGGCTTGTTGCTGATTTCTACTCATCATACTTGATTTTCGTTAAACTGAAAAATTGAATATGTCTTTCGGGCCAGGCTGAGTTTCGAACACCGAACCTTCGGATTTGGAAGCCAGTCCACTACCACTTGAGCCGCGACCATGGCAACTTCCCTGTTTATACAAGAAGGAGCTGAGTTAGCTTTTGAAAGCACGGTTTAATTTTGGTTTTAAAAGAGGTCCAATTAGCCAGATCTGTTTTGTATCTTGGAATATTTATAAAAATGATGTGTGCCGGTGTCAATAGCAAGAAAATTGATATTGGGAAATGGTGTCTGTTGTGCAAATCATCGGAAATGTGCCAGGAAATTTTTGGGAAAATTATTTATGAACAACATGTAACATCAATATGGGTAAGCGTATTTTGAGTTGAGAAGTGGGTGGGCGAACCGTCATTAAATATGGTCAAGTCAGACTTTGTGAAAAATTCTTCAATACCTGAGCTCCTCTTGTTCGCTTTAGGGGAACCCCATAGATCACTTCAGGAGTTAACGTCGCCTGTAAGTATGTATAGTGGCTGCACTTGCTGAATTATGTTATCTAAACCAGTTCGAGAGAATATTTGACCAGGCAGAATATAGACACAGATGGTTGATACCTTAAATCCTATATAGACTTGTATAAATTAAAAATTTACATATATTTTTTTATAAAATAAATCTTTATTTAAACTGGCAGCGATTCTGCCTACTAAATTACAACTGACCAATTATTCTTAAAACTAGATCCTAAATACTATTTTATTGTTAACTCAGCAAAATGTTGTTTCTCACGCTTTGCGCTTTGCAGGTATCTGATGTTTGTTAGATTTGTCCAGGTTGCAGGTGTTGGATTTCAGTATGGAAGTAGTGTGGGAAAGTTGAATGCGCTTGCAAAGTAATTGGATGCGCTTTTCTGAATTCTCTAGAACAATTTTTTAACTCCTCCGCCTTTAAGTGTGAACGTCCTCGTTGACTTAGAAAATGGAATCTGGTTAATTCTGGAAGTCGTTTGACTAGATTTTGACTTCGAGGTTTTAACCTTTTTTATTGCTTCTGTAACTATTTTGACTTCGATGATAGTGTTATTTGGAGATTTCTTGTTTCTTATAATTGTTATGAAAATGACCAATATGATTAATGCTAGGAAAAGGAGAATCCTAGATTTAACATGGTGCTGGTTCTGTAGTTTATTTTCAACGTCTTATTTGTTGGGTATTATTAGTGTGTAGGTCCTTTATCATTTCTAGTGAAAGTTTTCCTTCTATTTCGAAGTTCATCGAGGCGGATTGAAGGATGGTGCATAATGGTTGGAAATGCGTAACTTCGTCTGATTTGAATATGAGTTTCCCTATTCGAATGCTCGCGTTATAGTATTTGATGAAAAATGTCCCGTTCATTGGCACCTGGTCGTCGTTTATCGTGATTATCCCATCGTATTGATTGAGGAGCAAAATGTCGGATGATATTTCTTCAATTGTGTGGACAAGTCGACTGTTGATGGCAGTACAGCTTTCTTGAATACTTTTTATTATTTTGGGAATAAATGTTGTGTTACTAATGTTAACAATATTAGAGCTAGATCAAATTGATAGTTTATTTATTATCTTACATTGGGTACTTATTCCATATATTTTGTGTTTACATTTAATTATTTCACTATAGTCGTTTTCAATTATAGTTTTTCTTTGCTTTATTGCTTTTAGCAGAATATTCACAAATTTCTTCTTCAGCGTAAGGTAAACTTATAATATAGAGTGACATGCTATAATTAAACGCGATTTTAATTCCAGAAAATTCAATGGCTTCTTCAATATTCTGAAATAGTATTTCTTAATTTCCTATAACCTTCTCTTTAGTGTTTACTTCAATATTTGACAAGATATACGAATTTATTACACTAACCTTTTCCCATATTCGTTACTTGTTCTTTTAACAAATTTAAATTATTCTTAATACTAAACAACAATTGCTCCTACCATTTTTTTTTTTCAATTCAATTCAATTTATTTGATTGGAACAGTATAAATAAAAATGTCATTTATAATACATAAATTACATTTGAATTAGGAAAGGGTAAGTTATTTAATGTTTTAACTTAAAATAAATTATTCGCATTCTGAATTAAATAATAAAAGTTAATAAGCCAAAAATAAATAATATAATAAATACAATATGTGATAATGAGACGAGGAACAAAAGGGGCGTAAGTGATATTAATAGAAGATAAAATAAAGATAAGGAAAAAAAGGAGAAAAGAAAAGTAGAAAAGAAGAAGTAGGAAAGTATTTATCTATATTGCTTAAGGTGTTCCAGTGAATAATGTAGTTCCCATTGCTTGCTTAGCCGTTATAACAGTGTGTTCTAAAGCCTGGTAACATAGATAAAGAACAGGCATGAGCAGTTTAAATAAACATATGCAGGTATTATAAAATTAAGTGTTCTGACAGATTGCTAAAATCATATCTTGTCAAATAGATAAGCAGGAGATTTACTTTTAATAATTTTGTGCATGAACACATAACATCTTAGGTCAAGAAATTGTTTGAGGGAACAACCAAGAACAGAGTTATGGTAGTAAAGGCTACGACCAACTTATGTTGCGAGAGGATATTAAGCTTGCAGTACACAACAGCAGCGTAGACAATTATAGGCAGAAATAGCGTTTTCACAAGTCTGAGCTTTGTGCCTGTAAGCGTGAGGTTAGAAGAGAGCCAGAGTTTACGCAGTCCAGCGTAGATTCGCCCAATAACATAATTTATGTGGTCAACAGCGGAAAGTGATCTATTTAATATGTAAGCCAAATTAGTAAACACGTCAACAAAATTAAGTTGTCTGCCATTCAGGAATACTGGTGGTATTCCGTCCGTATCGAAGTGTTGTTTGAATATTAAAATCAATTGTGATTTCATTGGGTTGAGATGAAGTCCATTATAGATGGACCAGTCATAAATTTTGGACAGATCTTCATTTATTCTGACGAATAGGTCCTCAACGAGTCCAATTGGTCGGGAAATATAGATCTGTGCATTATCAGTATATAAGTGGATATCAGCATTAGAACAGACTTTTGGTAGTTCATTGACAAAAAGACAGAATAGAATCGGTCCAAGTATAGACCCCTGAGGAACTCCTGCAGCTAAGAGGCCGAATTCTGACGAGGAGTTGTTGTGACATAGTACCTTATGGTTAACACTATCACAAGTCTTCAAGCAAAGACAAGAGCAGGGTTAAGTAATCTCTATCAAAGTTAACCCTTATGTCGTAGAGAATTTTGACCATGGCCGTAGAATGAGGCAACTCAAAATGAGAGGTAAAATAACCTCCACAAAACGGATAGGTATTCCATCTTCTCTTACAGCATTCAATTTAAGGTTACGTACAATATGAACTACCTCAAGCTCTGACACAACATCAAAATCGAAGTCAAATCGGTAGTAAAGTCATAATTTGGAGTGAAACGTTCTTCGGTTATAGCACTGGAAGTAAACACATTGTTAAGAACGTCAATATTAGGGATACTACCAAGTATTACTTTCTTTCTAAGGCCAATTGAACGCAAATTATTCCATAGTTTATTTTGAGCTTTGTTCACGTTTTAATTTAAATAGAAAGTATCTTTTCTTTGCTCTTCTAGTAACTGAGGTGGAGGAATTACGGGCATGACAAAAAATTTCCCAATTAAGAGTAGTTGGTCTTGATCTCCATTTAGAATAAAGCTTGTTTAGTATTTTTATAGCTTGGTGGACTTCGTGCGTGAACCAAGGGCATTCATTATTTCGCATTGCGACAGTTTTCAGGGGGACATGTTTATTGAAGAGATATAATATTAGTGCTTAGAGACAATTTACTTTATCATTTATATCTGAGGTGTAATAACAATTGCGCCAAGGTAGGGGGCCAGCATCAATTTGCATTGCTTCATTATTTATGCTTGAGTAGTCTCTAAATTCAAATAATGCCGGACAAGGGGGACAATATATGTAACTCATCGTTGTATGTGCAGAAGATTAAGTCATGATCGGAGATACCAGTTAACGATAATTGGTCTAGAAGCAGAACATTGGATCAATTTGAAACCATAACAACGTCAAGAAGGCTTGGAGGGTTATTATGTGAAAAGCGGTTGGCGAATGAGTTCACTGCCGATAGTCTTGAACCAGCCGTAGCCCGGAGAACAGACAACGAACGGTTACTGACAATAGCAGGCATTGATCCAAATGAGGCCGCTGATGATGACGCCTTCTTTGTGATCGAGGATCCGCAGGAGAAGGTTGAGACCATAGGGGCGACTTTCCAGGAAGTATACAAGGCCATTGATATCATTGGCCCTAATTATGACCTGGACAGTAGCGTCTTGGTGCACGACTTCTGCATTCGAAATGAAATAGGGAACTGGCGATCCGAGGGCTCTGGTTTCACCCGGCTCAGCGACGAAAATATGGCAAATAATGTCATGACCAGAGAGGGTGACCTACCCCCGTTCATTTCGAAGGAAGAACTCCGTGAGATCTTCGACACAATCAGGGCTAAGAAATCAGTGGGGACCGATGGTATTCCGAATATCGTGCTTCGACATCTTCCTCTAGAAGCGGTGGACATTTACACCACCCTGTTTAATAATGCAATGAATAATGCACATTATCCAGCGCATTGGAAAACGGCGGTGGTTCAACCTATCCCCAAAAAGGGGAAGGATATATCCAATCCGGCGAATCTCCGGTCGATAAGTCTCCTTCCGAATATCAGTAAGGTTTTTGAAAAGGTAATCACTAGAGCTCTGTCTAGGTGGGTTGAGGACAAACATATAGTTCCGGATAATCAATTCTGTTTTAAGGCGGGACATGATATCTCACATGCCGCGTCTAAACTGGTTTCTGATATCCAATGGAACAAAGGCAAGAAACAGTGCACTGGTGCCTGCCTTGTTGACTTGGAGAAGGCCTTCGACACCGTATGGTTAGAGGGTCTTTTCTATAAGCTGACTAGGCTGGGGATCAGTAAACCACTCTTGTACATTCTTTATAATATGCTAACCAACAGACAGTTCATCGTGAAGAATGTTGATGTGACTTCTGTTGGAATATTTCAAATTAATTCAGCAAGGCGCGGTGAATTCGCCGATCCTATTTAACATTTATACAAGCGACTTGATAGGTTCACTTCCCCATACTATTGCGTACGCAGACGATTTGGAAGCGTGCAGAACAGGTCCAAAAATCGAGGTCATTAATACTCTCTTGCAGCGCGACTTCGATAAGATAAGACGATTTTGCGATGACTGGAAGTTGAAAATCAACTTTCAGAAGTCGGAAACCATTCTCTTTAGGACGCCGTTGTCTGGAGCCTCTAGGGATACCAGAAAAAATTGGCGAAAGTTCTCAATCATTGGACAGCACGGACAGCCTCTTGCCTGTCGAAATGTAGTCAGATACCTTGGGATCTGGCTAGATCAGTTTCTGTATTTTGACAAAAATGTAGATGCTGCTCTGGCCAGAGCCAAAGGTGCTTTTGCCCTTACAAAGAGACTGTTTTATAGCAGCCAACTCGATGCGAGGGTAAAGGTAATCTGCTACATGGCCCTTATTAGGCCCATGCTGGTATTTGGTTGTCCCGTGTGGTTCAACGTGAGAGCAAGCTTAATGGAAAAGATTCGGGTGTTTGAGAGGGCTTGTCTTAGGGCTTGTCTTCGCTTGTACAGAACACCAGAGTCGGAGTACAAGAAATTTTATCCTAATGAGGTCCTTTACAACAGGGCGAACCTAATACGAGTGGACAACTTCGTAATTAAGCTGACTCGAAGGCACATTGCAAGAGCAATGACCTCGACGAATAACCTGATATCTGGGGCTTACTACCCCAATCATCTTTACCACGAGAGTGTGCGCTCTGACGGTTTCGTTCCACCGGAAGCATTCCTCTACCTAGATCAGATAGGGTTGATCCAGGATAGATCAGTGGTGCCGTTAATCTTCCATGTCGCTCGGACAGCAGGGGACAGGCGACTCAACTACAGCAGAGACGTCGCATACGGCAGTGTGGATCGCCTCAGGTTCAGTAGGGCGGTGGGGAATCGCGATAAGGGGGATGTCGTTCGGCAGCACCAGCATTTCTGGTGGTTGAATGACGGAGAAGATGTTTCGTCGTCGTTTCCGTCAATTACGGAACAGCCTCACTAATGAGGCAGAGCTGACCAATCTATTTGCTCAGTAAATAGCGATGGCCAGCTTACATAGGTTTAGGTTAGCATTTAAGAAACATATACATATATCAGTGTATAGAAAGGTGTATACTGATGTATGTGTATGATTCTGTATAATGTCTATGTGTGTTTATGTGTGTATTGTGCATTTAGGTTAGGTAGGCTAAGGTTTATTTTAAGTTAGATACTAAGTTTTTATAAAAAATAAATGTCCATATGCTAAGTTTTTGTAAACAAATTTTTTCTTAGCTTTAAGTATAGAAAATAAGTATTTATAAATAAAATGTAACTGCAGTCGAAAGACATAGATATAGGAATTTAGATTAGCTTAGAGTGCCTGTGTGGGGCCAGTAAGTTAGCATAAGATTGTTAAGTAATTGTAAGCTAGCATTTAAGCATTTTTTGTTAGAATGTAAGAGTTAGTGTTAAGATAATAAAATGCATTAAAAGTGAAAAAAAAAAAACTGACTGAACCAGCCGTAAAATCAAACAACAGGCTAGCTTTATTGTCACTTTTTAAAAGATCTGCATTTAGATCACCACAAATAATTATATACTCTTATTGTGCAGTGTACTCGTGGATTGCAGAAAATAGGGGTTCTGGGGAGTAGCATCGGTTAGGGTGATTTTAAATGTTTATTTATTTCGTTTGTTGTATTTGTTACCTCATTTACTTTATCTATAATTAATATATTTATGATAACTTGTCTATTGTTATTGTCTAAAACATTATTTATTTTTTCTTACACTATTTGAAAGTCGTGACTATCTGGATTACCAGCTATCCACTTCCAGGCACTACCTAGGAAAACTTAGATCTTTTGGTTCTAGGATAATTGGGAATCAAGTGTTTTATGTGGGATCGGATTAAGACTATTTCTGTAGTAAGGAGTTGGTATCTGGAATGGGAGGTTTGAAAATTTGCCTTCACTGATGCTTCTAAAGTGTCTACGGCTAGTAAATGTTCGGAAAGGTCAATCTCATGTATTATTTTAAAAGTCCCAGACTGTTGTCTGGATGTGCCAATGTTAATTGTTACTAGTCGTGAGTTCGTACAGTCCAGTATATGTACGTTAGCCAAACATGCGGATAAGTAAAATGCTGAAATATTTTCGTAACAGAATGAATGGAAAAGTTGTAGGCGTTTACGTTTACAGCTGCTTCTAAAAGTTCCGTGAAGTATCTTTAACCATCACATGATTTCCGCCAGAGTTGAATGAAATCTTTCTACTTGGCCATTTGTGCACTTATATATGGGGGTGTTGTAAATATCTGGACACTGAACTCGTTTTCAAATATGAAAGTTATTGAAAGAGAATTAAAAGATTTGTCGTTGTCAAACATTATAGTCTTTGGAATACCGTAAGCAAAAATAATCTCTCTGAGGTGTTGCCTAATATCTTCTGTAGCTTTTGATTGATTTCGCTTCACCTGAGCATATTTAGAGAACTTGTCGACAGAGGTTTCCTTCAGTGGAGAAAATATCTACGTGTATAATTTGGCCTGAATGTTCTGGTACAGGAGTAGCTTGTATTTTAATTTTGTTATTTTCTTTGCAGACTGAGCAGAGTTTTGATATTTTTTGGATTTTACGGGGCATGCCAGGGAAATAAATCTTTTCAAAAATCAGTATCTTATTTTGTCGTTCATTCCTATGAGCGCGTTGGTGAGTGTTTATAATAATTTCTTCTTGTTTGTGAGCGCTAGCCACATCTTCGGCAAATTTTCAGGGGAATCTAATACGATAGTTACTACAATATTCTTTATAAATTTCTTGGATCATACCCATTACTCTTTCTTCGGTTTTAATGCCGTTTATAACAGCTGCGTTTAATCGCCTTTTTAGAATTTCGGTGAGGTTGTTAATATTGTAAAAAGGTTCTGTATGGATGTGACAGTGGTATGTTGGGAACACTATCTGAAATCTTTGACTAGGGGTATTTCCGATATCTAGGAAAATCTGATTCTTGAATACAATAATGGGAGAGTCGATACTGTGTATGGTTTGGGTGAGAGAGTTAATTTCGGATCTTATACGGGGTCTAGAGAATGCGTCAGCAACTACATTCATTTATCCGGGCTTATATCTAAGCTCATGGTTGTACTCTTCGAGTATCGCCTTCCATCTTTTTAATTTGGTATTGTTATTTTTATTACTTAAGTGCTACGTCAGAGGTTGGTGGTCTGTATGAATGGTGACTTTCGCTGAACCGTATGGGTAATTTCTTAGGCTGTTAAGAGCCCATATTATAGCGAGCATCTCCTTTTCATTAGATTTTTTTTTTTTTTTTTTTTTTTTTATAATGAGCGCGCGCTCAAGGGGTTTGAGTACCCTTAAGGTGATTATACACAGCGCGGGCAAAGGAAATTTAGGGAGGAAGAAAAGAGAGGTACCGATGTACATTGTTTTTAAATGTTTGCATGTTATAACGACCAGGAAATACAGAGATCGGCAGGGCATTCCATAAGCGAGTTGTACGGCTTAGGAACGAATCACGATATTTTAGAGTACGTCCGAAAATGGGCTTGAGGTTATACTGATGAGCATTCATAGCGAGACGGGTGTTACGGTTGAAAGTTTGAATGGGCGGAATGCTACTGGCGATTTCAGTGGAGCACTGGTGGTGGAAGTAGCGATAAAACAAAGTGAGACACGAGACATTTCGTCGGTGTTCGAGGGTGTCCATTGATTGACTGATATTAGTATCGTCAATAAGTTTTATCGCACGGTTTTGAATCCTATCTAGCAGGTGCAGAGATGTTTTAGGAGCACCTGACCAGATGTGGGAGTTGTACTCCAATTTTGGGCGGATGAATGCCTTATATATTGAGGCCAGATCAGAGGGGGTAAAATATTTCTTACATCGCTTGAGGAAACCTAGACATTTCGCAGCATTTTTGGCGACATCAAATATGTGGTCATTCCAACGTAAGTTGTCATTGGCACACATACCGAGAATGGAAAGTTTTTCGGTTTCGACGATGCAAGTGCCATTCATAGATAATGGCTAGGTGTTTAAATTTCGCTTTAAAGACAGCAGACAGCATTGTGTTTTGGAAGCATTAAATTCCACTCTATTGATAGTTCCCCAATTGGTTATGCTGTTGATATCGGAATTTAATGAGCTTAGCATACGCTGCCGTTCTCGTACTACAGCCGAAGAGCAGGGCCGTGAGTCCGGGAACGAATATGAAAAGCAGAGAGTACTGTCATCAGCAAAGGAATATATTGGATTAGAAGTAGTAGACAAGAGATCGTTAATGAAAATTAAAAAGAGTGTCGGTGACAGAACAGAGCCCTGGGGCACACCAGCATTTATTTTGTGAATATCAGACTTGAAACCGTCCAAGACAACTTGAATTGAACGTTCCGAAAGGTAATTTCTAATCCATTGAAGAAGAGAGTCGTCGATCCCAAATGCACGCATTTTCGACAAAAGAGCCTGATGCCAAACTCTGTCAAATGCCTTAGAAATATCAAGTGCAACTATCTTGCTTTCGCCAGATTGATGTACGCTTTGGTTCCACTTTTCGGTGAGACATGCCATCAAATCACCAGTGGACCTGTTGCTACGAAAACCGTACTGTCGGTCATTGAGAAGTTTTCGTGTTTCGAGATATTTCATGAGCTGACGATTTATCAGTGTTTCCATGACCTTGGAAAGAAGGGACGTAAGTGCAATGGGTCTGTAGGAGGAGAGAGAAGATGATTCGCCTTTTTTAGGGACGGGCTGGACAAATGCTGTTTTCCATCTGCTCGGGAAGAGTCCTAAAGTGTAGGATTGATGAAAAGCTTACGCAGTGGTTTTGCCAGCGAGGAAGAACACCTCTTCAGAAGAAGAAGAGAGGAGATATACCATCTGGACCAGCGGATTTATGTATGTTGAGATCTTTAAGTACTCTTGCTACCACACGAGTGCGAAAGTAGAATGAAGATTCGACGCACTCAAGTGTAGGCGGAGACAAAGCACAATCTGGGAGTGTTGAGCTGGCCGCAAAGTGTGCAGCAAGCAGATTGGCCTTATCCAAAGAGCTGACAGCTGGAATGTCATTGTAAATGAGCATTGGGATGGAGGATGAGGCGGAATTTCTAATGTTTTTGACGAACGACCAAAAATTTTTACTGCCTTTGGGACATTGCAGTATTTTTTGCCTCAGTTTTTGGTCGTATAGGAATTTCACACGCTTAAGAAAGGCGTTGCAGTCATTTCTGGCTCGTTTGAACTTTTTTCGGTTTTCCTCTGTCGGGTTGGTCTTGTAGGACCGAAAAAACATTTCTCTAACCCTGACGGCCTCTTTACAGTTCGAGTCGTACCATGCCTTTTCTTTTGGTTTGATACTCTTCATCCGATGAGGAATAAAGGATCTCATTCCAAAGAGAATGGTGTCTGTAATCATATCAGCAGCGGAATCCACGTCGTTATCGAGGAAACATAACGACCAGTTAAAATTCCTAAAGAAGCTGTTAAGACCGCTCCAGTTGGCTTTCTCGTATTGCCATACGGTTCTTTTAGGAATTTTTTCTCTAACTGTGTGGTCGGTGTACGAGAAATTAGCTGATATGACTCAATGGTCCGACGAGCCTAGAGGGGAGAGCACATCAATGGTGTACTTATCAGGGTGAGAAGTTAAAAACAAGTCCAGGGTGTTGGCGGTATGACTATCAACGTCTGGTATTCGCGTGGGCTCATTTACAAGCTGCGTTAGGTTGTTTTCCGCAGCGAAGATCTCAACACACCGTCCTTCGGGTGTTGTCTGTCCAGAATGTCGAAGCCACCCAGAATTGTGTATATTGAAGTCGCCCGTAATAACGATTTCAGTATGAGGATACAGGGATACAATTCTTTGAATGGAGTCAGACAGCGCATCAAACTCGTTAAAGGTTGAATTGCTGTCCAGTTTGGGGCTTCTATAAATAAAGCAGTAGTGTATAATTTGCTTACAGAGATGGAATTTTAACCACATGAAGTTGAATTCCGGATTGGAACATGGATCACATTGTGGTGGAGTTTGGTAAGCTACATCACTACGCACATAAATGGCGAGACCGCGGTGAGAGAAGAATAATGGCACTAATTCGTAGCCAGGTAGCTTCAGATCAGAATGATCTGAGAGGTGTGGGCGGGGATCTACCTGTGTTTCACTAAGTGCCAAAACAGCTGGTCTGTACTTACAGACGTGGACGTACGCAGAAAAGTGATTACTTTTTAGCCCGCGTATATTGGCTACGTCTACCCTGAATTCCCTAGTCATAACCAGAGACAAACACAGAAAACACAAACACCGACGATACTAAGCAAGGCTGCGAAGTGGAAATTCTGACGTTGGCTTACCGAGTCAAATTGTTGTAGGTGTTATGCCCTTACAACAATATGAAACAGTGCACCAACAAAATTTTCACTCACAACCCCGCTATCCATCAGTTGTTACATACACTCAGCCACTGCCCGTACCGTATGGTAAATACAGTAACGGCAGTGACTGAGTGCAAGCAACAGTACTTCGTCTCGGAGCGGGTGAGGTGGGATACCCGCACTGTGTAATATTCACTGTCACTGCACTGCACTTCTTTTTGTTTTTTATATATTTATATTTTTTTTATTTTTTCGCACGCGCTTGTTTTTTTTTTGCTGCACAGCACACAACAATATTGCAATATTGCGAGTGCACTGGTGGAGCTGTGCACTCGACAGTGGTCGACTCGATGCGTAACTTTCTTCAGTTTTACTCAATGGCCTTGATATAAACGCAATCGGCTTATTGTTTTGGTATAATCCAGTGCCTATAGCATAATTTGAGGCGTCTGTCACTAGTTCAAAAGCTTTTTTGAAATCCGGATACATTAGTATAATCTCATCTGAGGTCAAAGAATTTTTGATTTTCTTTAATGCTTCCTTAGCTGAATATTCCAGGTGAATAGTTTTTTTATTCGAAATATTTTTGGACAATCGTCGATCCTCCCCTTATCATTCATAGAAGGGCTGTTAGTGGTCTGGCCAGTTTGGCGTAATCCCTTATAAAGCGGCGATAAGACGCTGAAAGACCAAGAAAAGAGCGAAATTCCTTCAGGGTTTGAGGGTATGGAACACCTTGGATTGTCTTGACTTTTTCCGGATTGGTTTTTATTCCCTCGGAGGAAATAATGAAGCCTAGAAATTCTACACCTTGCCTGTAGAATTCATACTTATCTAACTGCACTTTCATATTTGCAGCCTAATCTCGACTAAAGATGATTTTTGATTGCCAAAACCTTGAATTTTATACCAAATATATGTTTTATTTCTTTTATTTTGAATTCCAAAAACTTTATTTTTAATTTAAACCATAACACAAAAAAGCTTAACTTAAAGTAAATATCTGCTCTTGAAAAATAATCTTCTGCAGATAAGCCAGAAGTCTTCGCAGGAACAAATGTAAATACCATATGTTTGAATTTCGAAAAAAAAAATTATCTTTGTAAACGTAGCATATTTTTCGTATATGCTCGCGAAGAACATCGTCGAGTGCTCTCTGAAAGATTGAGGGAGCATTTTTGAGCCAAACTGGCAACCTCGTAAACTCGTACTTGTCATTGTTGACCGAGAAGGCGGTTTTTTCGATATCGGATGCTTTTAGGGGGATCTGATGAAACCCACTTTGCAGGTAAACTACAGTGAGCCATTTGTTTTGGCCAAGTTGTGAGAGGACCTCATTTATTTGTGGGATCGGATATCGGTCAGACAGAGTTATTCTGTTTAATTTCCTGTAATCAATCACGAGTCTAAACTTTTCTCCCCAGAAGCATCGTTATTCTTAGAAACAATCCATACAGGGGGATTGTATGGGAACCGTGAAGGTCTTATGATGCCGTCGGTGAGAAGCTTTTCTACTTGTTTTTCGACCTCGTTCTTAAGTGACATAGGGTAGATATAACATTTTGAATATACGAGTGAGTCAGATGCTGTATTTATTTCCCCTTTAACGACGGTTGAGTATGTTGAGTATGAGAAGCTCGTCAAAGTGTTTTGGAAAATCGGGTACAATATTTCGAATAGCTAATTTTTGTTGCGGAGACATATGATCTTTCGGATATTTATGGTATTAACCGATTGAGAAATTATTTGTTTAATATGATCTTTGATAGTTATGTAATTATCTTTGGTGTGATTTTCCGCGGAAAGGCTTTTGAGACTGTCATTTCTAAGTATAGCATGGAAGGATTTGAGTTCGGGCATAAGGAAGCATTTTATTTTTACATCCCCTTAATTCCAAAGGTTAACAAATTTATGGTGGGTTATCAGTGTATTTTCTCTAATACAGTTGGCATAAAAAAACTCTCATTAGGTAGGGGATTTTTAATAAGGGAAGACTGCATGTAGTTTTTATTTGATCCAGTATCAATAGGGTAGGGTAAGGTAGGTAAGAGTGGCTGTTGAAAATACCAACCCACTTAGGCACATTGGCCCATTGTAATGCCACGCGGATTTATGATACTCGTACTAATGGAACCAGATTGAGCTTATGATGAAGCGTAGGAGACTGTTTACGTCTATATTTTTTAGATCGTTTAAGTCGTTGTAGAAAAAAGCTCCTATATGAAGCGCCAAGCCTTCTTTCGTGCCTATGAGGCAGTGTCCAGTGATGACACCTATTATGGCGCTGAGATGTTTCCTATTTAGAAGGATCAGACACTTAGAGCGATTCAGATCCAGCTTTGGCCAGACATGTTTGTGCAACAGTCTACCTAAGGTATTATTTTTATTAGCATCCAGCTTTAATGTTAGTTTGCACGTAGCGATTGGTATACCTATTCTACCCTTTTCCGGTAGAATAGAAAGGAAGAGTGGTTCCAATTTTGACGAATTCGTCGGCCCTAGAATTCCTTGGCCCGGCACCCAACAAAGGTGAAGGTTGAACTGCTCTGCCATCTCCGTAAGCGACAATTGGCTTTCAAGTTCGGTTTTAGAATTGAATGAAACTGAGTCCAGGGACTTGACTATCCGAAAAGATGCGGATATCCTTTGCAGATATCACGTTTTTCTTCAGACAGGACAGAGCTTCTTTAATCGCCAAAGTTTCCGCTGGAACACGCTACAGTGATTTGGAAGACGGAAAGAGAGGCCCAGATTTAGCTTATCTGAGAAAACATAGCCACCATTTCCGCTATCGGTTTTAGATCCACCTATGTAGAGGTGGATTGACTCGTCCTCAATGAAGCAAACCAAAGTTCAGGTATGGTGTAATCGATGTTCTATGTGAGGATTCCTAATGTATTAAGAATGTTGGCCTGGACATATGAATTATTTGTCCAATGTTTAGTCGTTTTGAGGCGAATAGTTGCGGTCTCAGCTTCTTGCCTGCTAAATATGTCGAGGGGTGTCAAGTGAAGCAGAATATCTAATCCCGCAGAGGGGGTAGACCGCAAGGCTCCGCTTGTGCATAGACATGCTGTTCTTTAGACTCTGCTTATTTAATGCAGTTGACTGCATTTCCCGAGGCCGTCCACCAGACAACCACCCCGTAAGTAAGTATCGGTGTAGCCAGTGGGTTATGGGAGGTTGAAGGCCAGATTTATTCCCAATAGCTTTTTTTCAAGAGAATAAAGCTTTGATGATATTGACTCTTTCTTGAATGTTAAGTTTCCAGTTTAGCTTCCTGTCATAAACGAGTCCCAGATATTTTGCTGCATCGGAAAATGTTAAACTGGTACCGTTTATTGAAGGAGAGTCTATAATTGGAATTTTGTATTTCCTGGGAGAGAGGACCAGATCAGTTTTATGGGGGTTTATTGCCCAATCCACAGCGATCTGCCCAGCGGGTTAATCTATTGAGATTTACTTGAAGGAGTTATTTAATGGTATTGAGATGCTTCCCTGAGACGGCTATAGCAACGTCATCCGGATAGGCAATCACCCTTCTTCCACCCGCTTCCAGGCATATCAGCAATTCAATAGCTACTAAGTTCCAGACAAGGGGAGAGGGGCATCGCCGTGAGGCGTACCTCTGCTGACATATCTTTTAGCAGAAGTCCCACCCAGTTTAGAGTTGATTATCCTGCTTTTTAGCATAAGACTGATCAACTCCAGAAGTGAGTTATCTACCTGCAGAGTTGACAGCGCAGTCGTGATTGCGGATGTGTTGACGTTGTTGAAGACGGCCTCTATAGCCAAGAAAGCAACCATTGTGGACTCTTTACCTAGTAGGGATCGTTCGATGTGGCTTGCCAGTGAGTGCAGAGCCGTTTCCACCGACTTTCCTTTACAGTAGGCCCGTTGAGCAGTTGACAGAAATCTTTGGTCAATTTTAGCTCGTATATGGATACCAATCAGTCATTCTAGAGTTTTCAGAAGAAAAGATGATAGACTTATAGGTCTGAGGCCCTTTGGGACAACATGAGAATATTTTCCGGCTTTGGGAATGAATACTAGATTGACTTCTCTCCATGACAGTGGAATGTAGATAAGTTCTACACAGCTGCTCATAATATTTTCTAGCACAGGCAGGATAATATCTGAGGGCCTCTGTAGCTCGGCAGGTATTATACCGTCCGGACTAGTAGACTTGTATGGTTCGTAGCTATGCAGCGCCCAGAGCAGTTTGTCTCTTGTAATCAGACCATTAATTTTGGTCCCGGTAGCAGTAAGCTTGTTGGGGCTGCTACTGGCCGCGAATTGGGAGCTACCGTTAAAGTGGGTGTCCAGTAGCAGGTTGAGTGATTCATCACTTGAGGTTGTCAGGAGCCATCGGTGTTTTTTTTAAACAGCTAGGCATCATAATATTTGTAGAGAGGATTTTTCTTAGCCGCGATACTTCAAAGGTTTCCGTGATTTTGTCACAGAATGACTTCCAGGATTGTCGCTTTGCCTTCATCAGTTCTTTTTAATATAATTTGAGAGGTTCTTTGTATGAGTCCCAGTCAGTCACTTTTCTTGTGCTCTTTGCTACCTTGAAAAGTTTTCTACAAGAGTTTCTGAGCAGTCCCAGTGCTGATGTCCACCAATCCGGCTTTTTCTTGCCTCTAGGTTGGATAAGAGGGCAGCAAGCGGCCATAGCCTAATTGAGAGCTGGAGTAAATTTCTTGACTTTCATGTCAAGCTCATTGGTGATAGTTCAGTGTATAGCGTTTTTGCCAGTACTCCTCTGTATTTTGGCCAATCAGTTTTCCGGTAGTTCCGGAATGCTGGTTAGCTGGGGGGAGCATCACTCAGGCTGAATTGGATGTATCAGTGGTCTGAAAAGAGTGTTCAGACGATGCCATCCAGTTCGTTAGCCTTTGAGTGATGCTGTCGGAGACAAGAGTGATATTACCATTGTTGCAATTGCAATTGCCAATGTTGCAAATAAAGGGCTTAGTACTTAAAATATAGTCAAAAAGTGACTCACCTCTATCATTGATGTCGGTACTGCCCCATACCGTGTGATGAGCGTTAGCGTCGCATCCGATGATGAGGCCAGTTTTTACTTAACCAAAAACTGGCCTCATCATCGGGTGACTGAGGGTAGGAAACAAAAATACATTAAGGCTAAGGTTTCACTAATATACAAGTTCTGATCTTACCTTTGTCTCTTGTACAGAGCGGAGTGTATACGGGTGTCTTAAGTCCACGAAGCACGCCTCTTACAATCTATGGTTCCTGTATTAATATCCTGTATTTGAGTGCGGCCGAAGCCTTTTTTGAGTGATGCAGATTAATCTGGAGAAACCACGGTGCTGTTGAGGTCCTCCGATTCTGAAGATGTGCCAAAGAGCTCATCTTCTTCCTCTGATCGTATAGGACCTCTTTTTCTTTCGTCATCGGTTTCCATTTCCGACAGTGTCAGATGAGGAGACCGACTTCTTCTTTGTCACCTCGGATAGATTGGAGTCGTCGCTATGCATTTCTGGAAAGGATATCGACGCTCCAACATCCGAAGTTGTTTTTGGTGGTGTCTCCGTGAAAGGAGGTTGCTTATCAGAATCCAGCTCATCCTTTTTGTAGACCTTTAAGTGTATGGACTTGAATCCGAACCGAATCATACATTTTGTCTGGCGGAGAGAGTTGAGGGATTCCTTATTGATCACGATCAACACGCATCTATAAGAGCCCCTTAGTTCCTCCAGTTTCGCGACTTTCCTGTCATGAGTCGGTAGGGTCGGGTTACTGAGCCTGATGATTTCCAGAATACTTTCTGGGTGGGAAAGTTCGGCTGGAATCCAGGTACGAGTTCGAGGTCTACTAGGATGTCCTCCTTAGACACGACCTCGAGTTTTGCACCTTACCGAAGAGATCAAGGGATTTCTGACTGGCACACGCGATGAGGTTGAAGTGGACTTGGTGCCAGCCAGCGTAACTTGTGATGGGAAGTGTTTCGGGGTTTTCCCGCATTTTTTTTTTTTGTTTTTTTAAAGAACTTAACACTCAAGTGGGTATGAATACATTTAAAGTGCCTGAGCACGTGTTAAGTTTTTTTGGAAAATGGGATAGAGAGAGAAAGAAAGATGTTTGGGCTCAGTGGTTATTTCGCTCCAAGGGTGGCATCCAACATTTAATGGGGAGACTAAATTCTTAGTGGAAGTTTACTTGATTTTCGTTAAGTGAAAAAAATGAATGTTTTTCTGACGAAGCTGGGATTCGAACACCGAACCTTCCAATTTGGAAGCCAGACAACTACCACTTGAGCCACTGCCACTCATGGCCAAGAGGTAGCTCGAAAGCTTCAGCTTGACCAGCTACTACAGTTCAGGTGTAATGGAACCCTCGGTATCCTACCACGATTACCACGATCACAATTGCGTCCTTTAGGACTTCACTGAAAGACCTCAGAGAAGAGCTGTTGGATGGCCCTGGGTGAGTTTTGGGCATTTTCGGAACCGGCACGGTTTCCTCCAACGATCTCTGGTGCTTATTTATTTATTTATTTATCATCATAAACATCTATCACAGTAAGAATTCACTTATAATACCTATTGTGATAGATAACAACTTAAATAAAATTAACAATTTACAAAAAGAAAAAAAATATGTATATTTAAAATTCAAAATTTAAAATTCAAAATTCAGGTAAATAAAAAAACGATTTAAACTGAGTTGAGATCGCTTGAGACAAAAAAACGAAGGAATTGGGAAATTAAAAACTAAGTGCTTTGATTCGAGAAAAAGAGATGTAACTCGCTCCTAAATCTTTCTTGTGTCATTCAGCTCTCTTACGTTGCGCGGAAGTGAATTCCAAAGGCGAATGGCAGCAATGAAAAGTTGTCTCTCAGATGTTAGGCAAAAGAATTGTGGAAGAATTAAACAAACAGATTTATTACATGCCGAAAACTGGATTTTATTGAAGAGATATGAAGGTTGTCTCGTTTTTATTATGTTAAAAAGAGAATTGAGGGTACGAAATTGAACATAGTTCTGAAAAGAAATATCCAACACGTTTTTTGGCAAATGTGATATGTGATCAAAACTTTTGAGACCGTAAATATAACGTATAGTGCTGGATAATACCATACGCTTTACCCACTATAGCATTAATATGGTTATTCCATGTCAGTACTCTGTTGAATACCATGCCTAAGTTTTTGGACGATTCAACGAAATCTATTGGTAAATTGTTCAGCATTATGGGTGGGAAGTTTGGACTTACCAAACGTTTTTTTGAAATAACTAAACACTTATATTTATTTGCGTTCGGTGCTAGGGTATTTTTCAACCCCCATTTTGAAATTCGTTGAAGATCTTCATTTATACCATTAGTTAGTATCGCAGTTTTCTATTAATCAAAGGGCACAACTTCTATAAATTTGAATATCGTCCGCATAAAGGTGCTTTGACGAATTCATAATAACGGATCCTATGTCATTAACCTACATTGAGAACAGGAGAGGTCCCAAAATCAACCCTTGGGGAACGCCCCGTTGCAAAAGAAGAAATTCTGATAGAACGCCTTCCAGAGAGACGGCCTGCTTTCTTTCTCTAAATTATGACGAGAGTAAATTTCTGGCAAAAGAAGGCATATTAAAGAAGTAATGTAATTTATAAATAAGAGTTGAGTGGTCAAAAATATCAAAAGCTTTCGAGAAACAAAGAGGAACAAAGAAGGTGACATGGTATTTATCCAGATTCTCTCTTATATCCTCTACCACGCTCATTAATGCAGTTGTACAGCTTTGCTTAGCACGAAATCCAGGCTGAACAGAAACTAGTAGATTAGAGCGTTTAATATAGGTATTTATTTGAGTATGCATAACTCTTTCACAAACCTTATAGAGGTAGGGTAAAATAGATATAGGTCTAAAATCCTCACATGCCGAGTTTTTAGGGATTTTTACTACTTTGGCTATTTTCCACTGGTGGGGAAAAATGCCGGTTGTTAAAATGGTGTTGATCATGTGCGGAATATATGGAAGGATTAATGGTAGTATGGCCTTAATAAAAACTGGATGTACTCCATCCACCCCAACAGCATTTGACTTAATAGACAAAAAATTTTCGACAATATCCGTGCTTTCTATTCTTTGGAAAGAAAATGATGTACCGCTTGGGATAACACGCGCACTGTTTGCATGATCTTTAACCTCTGTTGAGGTTACAGGATGTGGTATAGATAGGAATCTACTATTAAGTTCATTGCCATCGATATTACTTGCACTTGCAATTTAAGTAATTTTTGTTTACCAATCCCTAATTTACGGAGGTTACTCCACAGTTTTCGACCATCAGAATTAGTAGCTAGGCGATTTTAATAAAACTTTGTTTTAGCAATTCTTATTTCGCGAACCACGCAGTTTCTTAGTTGTTTGTAAACTTGGTGGAGCTCCTTTATCCTAAAGCGTTTCCATTGACGGTAAGCCTGATCACGTTGCATCATTAACACTCAGATCTCGTTAGTAAACCAAGCCCTTGTCTTTTCTCTTATCGTCTTATCGTTCCAGTAGTTACTGGGACGTGTGTATCAAAAAGATGATTTACATTTTTATTATTGAACTCAACCTGGTCATCCGGTGAGGGCATACTATAAACGAGGTGCCATGGTGTTCTAAGGCAGACCTGTCTATATTTTTAAAATTTCTAAATGAATAGCTGGATGAACCATTTATGTCAAAATCAAAGGTGAGAAAAATGAGGTTTTTATGTTATGTGCTGAAATTTGATCATCCAGAACAACTTTGTCTATACTGTTGAAAAAAAACTGATCTAACAAGGTACTGCACGTACTTGTGAAATGAGTAGGGAGCTGGGTATTTACTGGATGTAGACCAAAGGCATTGATGTTTTCATTTCCTCTAAAATGTTACTGTTAAAGTCACCACAGACAATTACATTAATGGCACTGGTTGAACTTTCCTCCATGAAATCATAAACAGGTGTTCAATTATCATTCCTATTTGGTCTATACACATTGCATAAACGAACAGCATTTTCACCACAGATTATATCTATACAAAGATAATGAACTGCGCTCTCAAAAGATGACTGACATATTAGCCTAGAAGTTAGTCCTTCTCATACATAATACGCCGCCAATTCGATTACTCCTATCAGAACAAAAAGTTTGTAACCACTTAAAGCATATACTACACCCATCACATCTCGGAAAAACCAAGTTCCCGACACACCGATCGTGTCGATTTGGGAATTTACAAAAAATTCTCTAAATTCGTCTATTTTGGGTTGCGAACTTTGTGCATTTAGATGGCAAACAAACAAAAAACCCTAATCATATATCGCAATATAACATCATTACCGTCACTAATGGAATCCACCCTGCCATCATTTAAATTCATTTTTATAAAATGAATTTTGTATCAGAACCAAACGGCACACAGATTACACCAAAAGCAACGACATTGACCTACTAGGAAAGGGATATAAAAAGGAATCAAGCAAAAACAACACAAAAAGAGAAAGAAAATAATGTAAACAAAAAAAAAAAAAGATTTCGATTAACACTTGCTAAATGGTGACTTCGATCATCATTGTTATTCGTCTTCTTCTGCTTCCCTAGTCTGACAACTCGCGGCTATGGTATTGATCACTCGGTCATTCTCCACTAAAATCCCTGTACCGTGTGCACTCTTCTTTACGTAGACAGAACCGCGGTGAGTAAAAACAGAAAACAGCTGTTTATTATGCTTTAGACGCATTGCCCTGTGGTAAAGAGTACGATTTTTTCTGGTCATACTCCCGAACATATAAATATTTTTTCTGTTATCTGCTTCGATGCCCACGTCTTAGAAACATCGATGATGTCCGGATGGTTATTACGTCGCTGACGCTGAGAACGAAAAATTGCTTTC
This sequence comes from Volucella bombylans, assembly GCA_949129095.1. Classification (NCBI taxonomy): domain Eukaryota; kingdom Metazoa; phylum Arthropoda; class Insecta; order Diptera; family Syrphidae; genus Volucella; species Volucella bombylans. Next base: position 223,248,731 of record OX422140.1, read on the forward strand.
AAAGTTGGCGGCATACACTCAATGCTGTGACAAAGGTGATGAAATATAGTTTTTTGATTTTCGTTCAGCATCTGCGGGATTCCTAATATTTATAATTGCGTCGGCTGCAATTTCACGCCGCTCGAAAACATCACATCGTTTCTGAAGTTCAGCTATTTCCCCATCGAGAGTCTGCGATTCAGCTAAGTGTGACTTTATCCCCTCTGCTTGCTCTTGAAGACTTGTAAGGGGATTTCCTAGCTCTTGAATATTAAGCTCAGCTTTTACTTGGCGGCTTTGCAAGCTTTTGAGAGATACTTCGACATCTTTTGTGTGTGTATTTAGTCTGTCTTCTAACAGCGATATACGACTAAGTACATCATTTCGCAAAAGATTCATTTCCGTAGAAATTCGACTTACTATGTCAGCAGTGAGTTTGGCAAGTCTGTCCTCGATATGTGCAAGAGTTACAGCTGGGGAAAGATTGTAGGCAGCTGGTGTAGAGTTACTTACAACTCCTTGTCGCCCGACTGTTGTGAAATTCTGCTTTGGTGTTGGTGCAGACACTTCAGCCAGGCTTTGTGTTGGTCGTATAGTTGCCTCCAGTGTTGGTGTTGACTATTTATTTGTAGGAGTACGATGACAAAGAAAAAAAAAACGCAAGAGCGAGTTTGACAATTCAAAAAGAAAAGTAAAAAATTAAATTATTGTCTAGCCGACGTTTAAGTTATGACGTTATTTATGTCAAGAAAGGCGGAATTTTATGCGGAAAAATTTTTAAATCTCACACTTAGCTTTGGATTTAGTGTTCTGTCAGAAAACCGAATGAGATTATCAACACGTCTATTCCCTCTGAATCATTAACAGTACGTACGCTTAGAGGAGTCTTTTTAAATTTTGTGAGCAGTGGAAGCAGAGGGTAATCCGTCTTTTAGGATGTTGTTAGCCCACTCAATCTTGCTCTTTATATCCGCACTTCCCTCAACCTCCGGAATGGATCGAAGGTTTTGATAATGCGTAAAGCATTTCGGCGTCTTAAGTAGACCGCCTTAGGTGGAACTTGCCGATGCGGATGAGCACCAGATTGCGGAGAGGAGGTTGGGTAGCAGCGAGAAGTCCGTGACCTGCCACGAAGTGATAGGAAGTGATAGGACCATGGTTTGCCACATTCTTAACACTTCCTAAAGATTTATATTTAGGCTCATTGCGCTTGCCTTTGGAGGCTGATGCACCATGGCCTGCCACAGTTTTACCTCCTCTCGACAATGTAGGAGCCTTGAAGGTAGTCGGTGCAGTCACTTTTCTACCGCCCGGTATTTAAGGAATACCGACCTCGGGTTTTGTTTTGATTAGCTAGACTAGCTAATCCGGAGGTAGTCAGGTATCCAGATACTCAGTTCGCAACTGAGCTATTTTTGGAGATGCTGGACACTCAGCCAGGTTGGTCTTCGGCACGGGTCATTGATCCAGCCCAGGGTAAAGAAGTGGGCGGTGGGGGCGGTAGCTTCTTTTGGTTTCAGAACTTGTCTGGAGAATTTCTTCTCGAGATTCATTGTCCCTACTCAGCCTCTACAACTCGACAAGTTCGATGCTCGCGGTAGAATTCCTGTATCAATGAGGATCCGTAGAATTTGTCCCCCCTTCGTTGCACTTTGAAAATATGGCAGCGAGGAATGTCTTAGTCTAAAAAATGAACGTCCGTCAGCTCAACTAATTCCTCAGTTTCGCCATATGCTTGTTGTTATATGACTTGAACGTATTCTTGTAGCGTTTCTCGGTTTTCTTTATATTCATTCGCCTTACTTTGCTCATAGTATTTGATTTCTTCAGGTTGTGCTGAGATACTAGCGTGGTAGTTCCTCTGCATCTTCGGTGAATGAACCTGTTGTGATGGTGGCATTGGAGGCCTTTTTGGTACTGGTGGCCAACTGCTCTGCTGAAGTCGGTTCATATTGGTGCGAATGGTTGACGCGTCCATCGGCTCTGGTGGTGGTTGTCGTTTAGGTTGATTTGGTCTATTATTGCTTTGATATTGTGGTGGCAGCATTCTTGGTAAAGAGGCTGGCTGTGCTGGTCTCTGAGATTAAATCTGCTGGGTTTCTCTAGGAATGTGCACAAGTTCTGAGTAAAAGTTAGCTCTACCAGATGGGTTATTAAAGTTAGGGTTTTTATGTTGCTTTCATCTTTTATTAAACAAAGCTGGGAGAACTTTCGCTCAGTAGAAGCACTACTGTGTGGAAGACACGCATAAATCCAGCATGTAGGCTGATAGTTCTTAAAGCGCTCTGCAGACGCTAAAACCTGGTACTACTAAACTTGGTACCACTAAAACCCGCAGACACTGAGACCAATTCGTTCCAACGTAATTGATCACATCTCTCCATTTGTCAAAAGCTGTCAAGTTATTCTGTCACTCAGCGTCAAACTGATAAATTGTATTACTTATAATGACGGCAAACGAGAGATTTTTAAATATTTTAATTATAACTGAATGTTTAGAGGATGAAGAAGAGCTATTTTTCAAGTGCAATAGAAAAAGAATTTGGGCAAAAGAATGGTGAAAGCGTAGGCCTGAATTTACTCATGTAAAATTATTGAAAGAACTGAAGTATTCGTCTCCTGATGATTTCAAAAATTTCCTTCGTATGGATAGTGAAACTTTTGATTATTTATTCAACATTGTGAGACCTGATATAATCAAGCAAAATACTTTAATGCGCGACGCTATTTCACCACATGAAAGACTATCTGCAACTTTACGATTCCTTGCTTTAGGAAAAAGTTATGAGGATCTCAAATTTTTAACAAGAATTTCGGCCAGAAGCTTGAGTGATATAATTATTGAAACGTGCTATGCGATTATTAAAGCATTACAAAATTACATAAAGGTACTGTGTTTCCTTATACGAATTTAGTTAGCTTAAATTTACCTTTTAACTTTGTTTCAGGTGCCACAAACTGAAGAAGATTGGAGTACGATTGCCGAGCAATTTAAAAAACGCTAGAATTTTCCCAACTGCATCGGGGGGATGGACGGGAAACATATAAACATTCGTAAACCAGCAAATACGGGATCGTATTATTTTAATTATAAAAAGAGTTTCAGTATAGTGTTATTTGCTGTAGTAGATGCAGATTACCAGTTCATCGTGGCAGAAGCCGGAGCAAACGGACGAGTATCTGATGGTGGGATTTTTGCAAATTAAATTTTTTTTTAAAAAATTAAGGACTTACAAATCCCCCAGTCAAACAAGTTACCCGGTACAAACATCGAGCTGCCGTATGTTTTTGTTGGAGACGATGCCTTTCCTTTGCAAGAAAACATAATGAAACCTTTCAGTAGACACATTTTGTCTGAAGAAGAGACAATTTTCAATTACAAACTATCACGAGCTCGTAGAATAGTGGAAAATGTATTAGGGATTTTGTCGTCTCGCTTTAGGGTACTCTTGACAACAATCAGTTTACACACTGATAAAGCAAAAGTAATTGTTTTAGCATGCTGTTATCTACACAATTTTTTAAGGCAACGTAACTCGACATACTATTTACAATCGGGAAGTATTGACGCAGAAGACGTCGAAACTGCAATAATTCAGTCAGGATCCTGGCGTTCAAATAATTCGAAGATGACATCTTTACATTCCACTCAAACAAGAAACTCATCGACGAAGGCAAAAAGTATACGTCAAGACTTCTGCCAATATTTCAATAATGTCGGAGCAGTATCATGGCAAAAATTGCATTTAAAAAAAGAGTAATATGTATTATTTCTCACATGTCAATATATTTATGAAATGTAAATAATATTAAGTTATGAATATTGATCATCTGAGAATAAATCTTGAACACTGTCATAACTACTAGCGTTCTGCTCTGTATTAACAGTAAATATGATCGGCTGCTGATGTACCGTCCGAAAATGTGTATCGTCCGAAGGAGATAAGGATGTTCCAAGAGCTGTTGGTCTTCCTGATGATGAACATGATGGTATTGATATTGTTGATGAAGTACGCGATACTGCTGTTGATACTGTATTCAAGGTTAATTGATTTAATTGCCCAAGAACTAAAATATCTTCCACTGCTTTCTTGGCATAAATCTGCTGAATATTTGACAACTTTCGAAAAGATGCTGCCCAACTCTTCCCATAGATTTCTGCCTCGTCTAGCGGGGGGTCATCTTTAGCTGACTGCTTCATGTTGTCAATAGCAGCTCGGAGTAGCTCATTTCTTTCTTGCATGTGCTGCATAAGACCTTTCCATTTTTTTTTATGAAGACCTTGTGGATTCTGTTGCTTCCTAGAATATTTGAAATAATTCATCAATTCAGTATAGCAATATATAGTTGAATTAAAGTTATTTACTATTGCTTCTTCGACAATTTCGCAGTCCATAGTCGATAAGCCTGGTGTTTGCTATTCGTGGTCTTTTAAAAAATCTAAATAGTCAAAATACCATAGATTTGGTACATGTACTTCATCGGAACCACAACCAGATTTTTCACTTTTCTCATTTTTTTTCAACTCACGTCTGTAACATGACTTAATATTAATAAGTCTTTTTTTTAATTCTTCCAATGTTGCGTGAGGATCTATCATTCTATAATTTTCGAAAAGTTTTTCCCACGACTTTTTCTTTTCTTCTCTGTCTTTAAATATGTCGTCTTTTATTTTCCACAAAGATGGTAGACTTTGAAAACACTCGAAAAAGTCTTTCCAAGAAACAGTATTTGGAATGTTTGCCATTTTTTCCGGTTATTTTGTGTGTTCACTCGACGAAGTTCACTGATAAAATGGCTTGGCCGAGTAAATTTTGAAAGATGAGAGCGCAGACATAGTATCAGCAACACAATACTCCGCCCACAAACATCGACAAAAATCAAACGAGTTTTGATTTTAGTGAGACCAAATTCTGATGTTGGTGAGACCAAAAAATTGGTACGCGTACCAGCCCGCAGACGATCAACATCAGCTAAAACTTTGTTGGTGGTACCATGTTTACTAGTACCCGGTTTTAGCGTCTGCAGGGCGCTTAAAACATTGAGCCATATCTAAACTATTTTGTTGTTTGTTCAATTCCATCCATATTGTCATAATGTCGCTATTTTGAGGTACACATTTCAAAATAAGATCGAAAGCCCTAAATCAACAAGCGCCACAGCTCATTTAAATTTCCAAATTTGCATTCTTACAGGGAAATTCCTTAAACAAATTGAAAATGGTTGGCTCGCTACCTGAATCTATCATTCAAGGATCTGAGTACTTTAGTAATTGAATTTTATTATTATTAAGGTCAAATCTTTGATTAAGTTAGTTACATAGTTCTATATACAAATTTCGAGCGTTTTTTTAACATTATTTATACTATTAATATTCATTTCAGAATTTTGAATGTGCAATTCAAATTGAAATCCAAAATAGTATGACGAGATTGGTAAATAATAGGATTCATTTTTGAAATCCACTGAAAGAGATAAGCAATCTGCTTTGATAAAATTTGTATAAATATCTTTTAGTAATTTACATATTTCCTTGTGGATTAAATGTATTTGTACTGTTTCACTCTGAAATTATTTATTCAGTAGGATAGGAAAAATAAATAAAGTCTGTTTTTTTCCTCCTTAAAAAAATCATAAACTATCTTACTATTACTATTAAAATAATGGAGAAGGGGACTCTATTATTCCAACAGCCATCGTGTATTTACAAATCTGAGAATTTGATGTTCTTTGCAGTTAAAGTTTTCTTGAAACTCTTTAAATTGATTTTGTCGCTGAGGTCTATGAGAAAAGTGGGCATATGTAGCTTTAATAGAACTTAGAATACTTAATGGCAAGAGTTTGCATGCAGCTGATGAACACACTCGTAAATGTAGGTTGTGGCTACTGCATCCTATTGAAAATAGATTTGGGCAGACATTGGACAGTTTTTCACTCACTGCGTTAAGACGCCCTAGCATTACTGAGGCATTATCAGAGCAAAAACTAATTGCATTTAAAATATCAATATCATTGTCCTTGCATTCACGCAGGATTGATTGAAAAATTCCTTTGGAATTGCTTTCCTTGAGCTGATGAAATCCAATACATCTATCTTTTACAGCACACTCATCAAAAATAAGAGTTTTTCGTGAAAAAGTAAAATGGTTAGACGGCGCTTAAGATATGTAGTACTTTTGGGTAACGATATAGTACGGCGTTCAAAAATCAAGGCCAATCTGCTTGCTGCATACTTTGCGGATAGCTCAACACTCCCAGATTGTGCTTTGTTTCCGCCTACACTTGAGTGCGTCGAATATTCAATGGAACGAATCTAATTTCGCACTCGTGTGGTAGCAAAAGTACTTAAAGATCTCAACATACATAAATCCGCTGGTCCAGATGGTATATCTCCCCTTCTTCTGAAGAGGTATTCTTCCACGCTAGCAAAACCACTGCGTAAGCTTTTTCATCAATCCTACTCTTTAGGACTCTTCCCGAGCAGATGCAAAACAGCATTTGTCCAGCCCGTCCCTAAAAAAGGCGAATCATCTTCTCCCTCCTCCTACAGACCCATTGCACTTACGTCCCTTCATTCCAAGGTCATGGAAACGCTGATAAATCGTCAGCTCATGAAATATCTCGAAACACGAAAACTTCTCAATGACCGGCAATATGGTTTTCGTAGAAGCAGGTCCACTGGTGATTTGATGACATGTCTCACCGAAAAGTGGAACCAAAGTGTACATCAACCTGGGGAAAGTAAGATAGTGGCACTTGATATTTCTAAGGCATTTGACAGAGTTTGGCATCAGGCTCTTTTGTCGAAAATGCGTACATTTGGGAACGACGACTCTCTTCTGCAATGGATTAGAAATTACCTTTCGGAACGTTCAAATCAAGTTGCATTGTATGGTTTCAACTCTGATATTCAGAAAATAAATGCTAGTGCGCCCCAGGGCTCTGTTCTGTCTCCGACACTCTTTTTAATTTTCATTAATGATCTCTCGTCTGCTACTTCTGGTAGAATCCAATATATTCCTTTGCTGATGACAGTACTCTCTGCTTTTCTCCCGGCTAAAGAACAGGAACGTCAGCGTATGCTAAGCTCATTAAATTCAGATATCAATAGCATAACCAATTGGTTAACTATCAACAGAGTGGAATTTAATGCTTCCAAAACATAATGCTGTCTGCTGTCGTTAAAGCGAAATTTAAACACCCAGCCATTATCCATGAATGGCACTTGCATCGTCGAAACCGAAAAACTTTCCATTTTCGGTATGTGTGTCTATGACAATTTACGTTGGAATGACCACATATTTGATGTCGCCAAAAATGCTGCGAAATGTCTAGGTTTCCTCAAGCGATGTAAGAAATACTTCAACCCCTCTGATCTGGCTTCAACGCCCACATCTGGTCAGGTGCCCCTAAGACCTCCTTGCACTTGCTAGATAGGATCCAAAATCGTGCTATAAAACTCATAGGTGATACTAATATCACTCAAACAATAGACACTCTCGAACACCGACGTAATGTCTTGTGTCTTACTCTGTTTTATCGCTATTTTCACCTCGAGTGCTCCACTGAAATCGCCAGTAGCATTCCGCCCCTTCAAACTTTTAACCGTAACACCCGTCTCGCTATGAATGCTCATCAGTATACACTCAAGTTCACTTTCGGACGCACTCTAAAATATCGTGATTCATTCCTAAGCCGTACAAATCGCTTATGGCATGCCCTGCCTAGCTCTTTATTCCCTAGTCATTATAGCCTTCAAACATTTAAAACTAGCATTCTCCGGTACCTCTCTTTCCATCCTCTCTGATTTTCATTCTCTCGCACTGCGCGCAAAATTTTTAAGTGTACATAAATCCGTTAAATGTACATAAATCCCTGGTAAAACTTTTGCATTACGTTTCTCAGGTTCCCAGTAGGAAAAACATCGAGATGTACGCCAGGAATGACTCCATAACAGCATAGGCCTGGATATGTACACCCGCCTTCGGATGGAAAACGTTTGTGAAAAACAGAGTGGGTGAACATTTTGAAGCGATATTTAGCTATTTTTATTTGTTTAGCCACAAAGACCATCCACCTTGAGGCCGTAACGGCGTTTTGCGTTTTACCGCGTAGAGGACTCTGTAGTCAGATATATAGTGACTGCGAAACCAACTTTGTAGGAGCAGAAGCGGAATTTGCACGTCTCTTTAGAGATGCCTCTCACGATTGGAAGGAAATTACCGAAGTATTAGCGATACAAGGAATAAAGTGGAAGTTCATTTCTCCAGTTTCCCCCACTTTGGAGAATCTTGGGAAGCGGGAGTCAAGAGTGTCAGACACCACCTCAAACGGATTGTCACCATGGTATTTCTCAGAGAACAACATAGAATTCGTCGATCACTATAATCACGCACTTTTCAGTCGACAAATTTTGCAAAGGAGGGAAACGTAAACAAATAAGCAAATTCATTCATGGTGTGTGTCTCCACATCTGCGAATCTGTTGGTCGTTGGATCTCGGAGGCTCTGTTGCTAACAAATGTAGTCCAGTTGGAGGGTGGAGCTCAAATCCAGCCAAGAGTTATTGTCGAATCTGACCATGCACACCAATGCTGACGTGGTACGTTGAAGACCTTTGCTGTGTTATCCATCAATGTCGCCAGCAGAACTGCTCCGCAGAGTTCGAGACGCGGAAGGCTTACCGTTTTTATTGGAGCTACTTTCGTCTTTGATATCAGTAGATGCGTTTGTGTTTCATCCTTTTCATTCCATGCGCGCATGTACACTGCCGCTCCTCACGCCTTGATTGATGCGTCGCTGAATCCGTTCAGCTCGATGACTCTACAGCTTCTGTGACTGTGGATCCACCTAGAAATCTGTAATTGCTCCAGTACTAGGAGATCGTTACGTAGAGGCTTCCATAGGCAATGTTCAAGTCCTCCGCTATCTTTCTGATGGTTAATTTGCGGTTATTGACCAACATTTTAATCTTTTATTCCATGAATGTTTTTGTCGGTTTTCGATGTCGAAAGTCTGCCAATGCAGACTCCGTTTTTTACGCAAAATTTAATACATGTTCGTTGTTGCAAATTTAAATCCATTTCTAAAATTGTAAAAAATCGCCAACACACACAGAGATAGATGTACTCTTGGCTACGTAACTTTTGCAAATCTCAATCTATGGCCCTAAGATTTAGAGGGAATGTCAAAAACAGATTTACCAACTCAACAAAAAAAAACAGTACTTAAATCGGAATAATGAGAGCGCGACACTTTTTGATCAAGGTAGTACATTGTTTGCGATCATATTAACATCGTCCAATACATGCCATATTCAATCAGGATCTGCAACATGAACAACAATATGATCGTAATGCATTGAATACATTTGTTTAAGAAAATGATACATTCAATAATATTGTTGATAATGACGGTGGTGGATTGTATTTTTTGGATGCGTCTGGTGGTACTGGAAAAACCTTCTTGATTTCATTGCTTCCTGCACGAATACGACTACAAAACAAAATTGTACCTGTTGCTTCTTCTGGCATTTCAGCTACTCTATGGGATCGCGGTCGATCGACACTCAAGTTGCCATTGAACATGGAAGTTAACGAAACACCCACATGCAATATTTCAAAGTCATCTGTAATGGGCAAACTTTTGCAAGAATGCAGTCTTATTATATGGGATGTGTGTACCATGATGAATTGCAAGACATTTTGGTTAATGATTTGGGTTTCCGTCGTGTAGCAGCAAAATTGGTGCCAAAAGATCTCAATTTCATGCAAAAAGAAGACCATGTTGACGTCGCAAAAGAGATGATTTGCTAGGCTGAATCCGATCCCATATTCATCAAAAGGATCATTACTGGAGACGAGACGTGGGTCTATGAGTACGACATGCAATCCAGACATCAGGCAAGTGAATGGCGTTCACCAAATGAGCGGAGACCAAAAAAACCACGTCGTTTTCAGTCAAAAAATAAGGCAATGCTCACGGTTTTCATTGATTACAACGGTGTAGAAATCATGAATTTTTGGCAGAAGGCCAGACAGTAAACAAAGAGTATTATTTGGGCGTTATGAGACCTTTGCGTGAAGCAATTCGCCGAAAGAGACCAAAATTGTGGGCAGGAAATTCGTGGATTTCGCACCATAATAACGCACCGTCGCACAGTGCCACCATTATTCGTAATTATTTGACGAAAAATGCAACATATACTCGTACCATCCAACAGCCACCGAATTCACCTGATTTGGCTCCCTGTGACTTCTTTCTGTTCAATCGAGTTAAAAAAAAATACTACGGGGCACGCGCTTCAGCAGACGAGAGGAAGTAATGGAAAAATCGCAGGAAGCACTGATGGACATACCGAAAACCGAATATAAAAACTGTTTCGAGGATTGGACAATGCGCTGGCATAAGTGTGTTGCAGTCGATGGGGATTACTTTGAAGGGGACAATATAGATTTAGATGAATAAAGTTGTATTTTTAATTTTCTGAATATATTCCCGGAACGTTTTTATGGCATGTATTTGATTTGGATTGACTGAAATTGCTGCGTCGGCAAGTGTATTATCCCCATGCGTATTAAAATCCAGTAAATGCAATTGCTGACATGCTTCTCTATATATCGCGCACACTCTTTGATCAACTGTTGTACGTAAATTTTCAAATGATTTTGGTCCACGAACATTGATCAATAATAAATAAAAACACCCAGCATTGTTCGGATGAACTGTGTAAATACGATCTACTGAATCTATTGAAAATAAATTTGGATGGCCTTCAACTGCTGTTCCTTGTTTACGTTTTTAAAATTCTCTTTTCGACGCATTCAGTGTAAAATATGTTGGCACTTCAGCATATAGCAACGTTTGAGCAAATGTATCATTTCGACACTATTTGAAAAAAGCAGTCAATGTTGTATATGGGTGTGCTGCTGCTCTTCGCGATGCATTTGCATCCGTAAAGTACACACGTTGGCCATTGGATACCGTTTCGTACACTTTCCATCAACCACACACGGTGAATTCGGATTATGTTCGCCACATGCTCCGTGAATCATATTGTTTACGACAACATCAAACAAATCTGGATCAGTTGCTTGACCAGGTATTTTTGCTGATATGATACTATCGGCTTCTTCTGGTCCGATTTTATTCACCAGCCAAATCAAAATATGAGCATATAGCAGTCCTCTCTTTTGCCATTCAACAGAATACATCCAACAACGTACAGTGGTCAGGGGTGGCCGTGGTGTAGTGGTACTAGCAATCGCTTCTCACTCGGAGGGGTCTAGGTTCGAATCCTGCCCATGATCAAGTCTTTCAAGTTTTTCAGTTGTGTAATTGGAACTCAGACAGAAAAATTCTGCGTGTGAAGGCATAACACTGACACGTAGATTTGGCTGTTGTAGAGTTTCAAGCACAAATAATTACTGCGAATTATTAACCTTCCACTCTGAGTGAAGAAAAAACTCTCCGTCCTATTCGGACTCCCACCCCTGGAGAGCAAATACCGAAACCAAACACACCTGAGTTTCAAACCACTACAAAACAATTTTCCTTTCTCCTCCTTTCTACCTTTCCGCCCACGCCCTGGCAACAGTAAAAGGATATCTAACCCCTTAGGCGCGCGTAGATTATAAAAAAAAAAAAAAAAGTACTTCTACAAATACTTGATCTTTGACGATAAAATCAATCAAAGATTTCAATTTTTGATCTTTGATTTCATCCCATTGTGAATTACATGTGAGAGATCAGGTCGTCCATAAGATCGCACATACGTCATTGCATCTTGGGCATATTCGTGCATAAGGCGCGGGCTACCAGTGTATGTAGCTGGTAGAATTACCATTCTACCCACATCAGCTGCATTGCCATCATTGTTAATCGCATTACGTAGATGAATATATTCTTCGGAACGCAATTTGGCTTGATTGCATCTGATGAAATTCAATCGTTCCATTTCGATTTTTGTATATATATCAACCGTAATTTAAACAACTAAAAAACTTAGAAAAAAACGTTATCTTGAGTTTGGCCAAAAGCAGCTAAATTGGCTAAAAAAGGGCCAAAAATGGGCCAACAATTAATTTTTTTTGGCCACATACCATCGGCATGACGTCCTCTTTCAGTCGTTCGCAAATCTCAAGTGAGAATAGACGCGTGTCGGCTGTTCTTAAGTAAAATAAAAATAAAAATAGTGATTCCTTTCAAAGCAAGTTAGTTACAACTTCGTTAATTGACTCGGTAGCCCGGCAGTTAGCGGCGTCTGGCATCGAATCGTGGGACACGGTTTCGAATCCCGGGTCAAACTTGGAACTTTTTCTTTTTCTTTTCAAAGTGTAATATATACATATATATAATAATAATAAAACAAAACCAATAAATAATAAGGAAAGAAAGCACGTGATGGATGGTGGAGAGCGTTCCGCTCTTCCCATAGCGGGAGTTGCAAAAGGCAACATTACTGTTGTCGGTGCGGTTGCGAAAGCCATAAAAAGGAGGAAGAGGGTGAAAACCCCTCCTAATTTAGCGAAAAAGAAGATATGTGCCGTTTTAGCACAACAAAGCAAAACACAAGCAGATGATGCGTTGAGGTACATCTCTGATGAAGTCCATTACAAGGGGGCAACAACAACTTTGCTTCACTAGCGGCATCTGAGTAAGAAGATGAAGATGAAGAGATAAAAGAAATTAATAGCAGCATACAAATGCTGAACGAAAAAGTGCTTGCTATTAAACAGAGACAAACTGCTCGCAGGCAGAGGGAGCAAATAGAAGTAGAGAGCACCCAACATCAAAAGCAAAAACTACAGCAACAACAAAAGAAGCAGCAGCCGAAACAACAACCGCAGCAAAAGCAACAGCAGCAATTGCTGCAAGAACAACAACAGTTGAAAGCACAGCAGCTGAAAAAACAGCAGCAGCAGCAACAACAACAACAACAAAAACAACAGAAGCAGCAGCAGCAGAAGAAGAAGAAGGAGAAGGTGCCTCCGATTAACACCTATAAACTAGAGGTAAATGTAACCAAGGACCTGTGTAAGTTGGTGTAACATAAAGAGATTGGGCAACGATCGCCATGCCATCCACTGTAATACAGTGGGCTACGCGAAAGTGAAAGAGCCCCTAAAAGAAACGGTGACGGTGCACTACTTATACATACCAAAGTGTGAAAAGCGGCAATCGATGCTGCTGAAAGGGAAGGAGTGCGAAGGACTCAAGTTTGTGGGGGTAAAGCCATTTACCACAGCTAGAGCCAGGCGGGAGAAACGGATTCTGCCGTTCTTCCTGGTGCAGCTCAGTCCCGAAAGCCGTCTGGATAGTCAAAGGAGTATCAATGTCCTAGACTACCAGGTGGTTCAGTGGGAAAAATTAAAAAGGAGCGAAGGCGTTATACAATGCGTTCGCTGCCAAAGGTTCGGGCACGCCGCGTCGAACTGCCAAATGCAGCCTCGATGCGTGAAGTACGCTAAGAACCACAGTTCTGAGGAGTGTGCTCTGGGTGTTGACGGAGTATCCGATAGATCGCAGCTCTCGTGCGTGTTATGTGGAAACGTGGGACACACCGCAAACAATCGGGGTTGTCCTAAGTTCGCTGACATTAAGAAAGAAAAACTGGCTCGGCAGCAGAAGGTGGAGGTCAAACGTTCACCAAATGGCGCAGCTGCAAAAGCAGGTGCAAGAACAGGCCAAGCGGGTGGACCAGATCAACACGCTGTTGCCGTGCCTAACGCAACACGTGTCGTAATGGGTACGCACATGGTGGAGCAAACTTTAAAGGTCCTTGCGGTGAATATTAATTAACTGATTAGGATCGAACGAAGAGCCGCGATGCTTAAATTGCTACAAGACCAAACTCCTGATGTGCTTTTCGCTAGCGAAACCAAGCTAACCGATAAGCACAAACTGGAGTACAATAATTATATTGTTAGAAGAAGAAACCGGCCCAGATCCAAACGTGGAGGTGGTGTCGCGATCTTCATTAAAGAAGGTATAAAATTTCACAGAGTGTACAAGGGAGTGTTGCACAGGTTCCGGGTGTTGGAAGCAGTCGTCATTTACATACCGCTCCGCAGTGGAAAGCGGCTGTACTTGGCCTCTGTTTATGCACCTGGGGCTTCACAATCCACCCTATTCATTACAGAGCTCGACACGCTTTTTCGACTTCTGAGGCTGGAATCGGGGGAGAATTATTTTATAATCGGCGGGGATATCAACGCTAGACACACAGATTGGGGAAATAATTTGCCAAATACTAGAGGGAACCTACCACTCGATTGGTGGGGTCGGCACGATGTCATGTACAGACTCGGTCTTAAAGCGACGCATAACCCGTCGTTCCCCAGAGGCGGGTCTTATTTGGATCTACTGCTGTACGACGAACATATACGACTGACAGGTACGTACTTACAAACGCTAAACCGTCTGCGCACATTCGTGTATGACAGCGACCATTGCGGTTTATCACCGAAATTACAGTTCCCAACGAAATTGCGGAATTGGAGGAGTTTGTCCAAAGATATTCTTACAACTACAGTAAGACTCGATGGACACGCTTCTCCGCAACCTTGACAACAGCACTCTCCTCAAACGCGCTCCACCCACCGCCCAATAGGAATTTGTCAAACGAGGAGATCGACAATTACCTAAAAAAAATGGACGAGACAATTAAACAAACTATGGACACTACAATACCGCGGTATCGACGTACGACTAACGAAGACCCGTTCCTCAATCCTACTATTGACGCACTGCACCGACAGAAAAGTAGACTTCTGACAAGACTCAAATACTTGTATAGACTGTTAACTGACAGACAAGACCCGTAGATTAGGACACTGAAGTCGTCGATTAAAAATGTGCAAACGTTAATAAAAGAGAATTACAGAATTGCTGTAAGTTCATATTGGAACAACAAGGTTCGGGCTATAAACAACAGCAAGCCGAATATGTTCCCGCAAATAAATAAACTATTTCGGAGAAAAAATCAAAACGACCTTCAGTGTCTTAAAATAGCCCGGACAACAGACAACGAACGGTTACTGACAATAGCAGGTATTGATCCAAATGAGGCCGCTGATTATGACGACTTCTTTGTGATCGAGGATCCACAGGAGAAGGTCGAGGACATAGGGGCGACTTTCCAGGAAGTACACAAGGCCAGTGATACCATTGGCCCTAATTATGAACTGGACAATCGCGTCTTGGTGCACAACTTCTGCATTCGAAATGAAATAGGGAGCTGGCAATCCGAGGACTCTGGTTTACCCGGTTCAGCGACGGAAATATGGCAAATAATGTCATTTCCAGAGAGGGTGCCCTACCCCCGTTCATTTCTAGGGAAGAACTCCATGAGATCTTCGACACAATCGGGGCTAAGAAATCAGTGGGCACCGATGGTATTCCGAACATCGTGCTTCGATATCTTCCTCTAGAAGCTGTGGACATTTACACCACCCTGTTTAATAATGCAATGAATAATGCACATTATCCTGCGCATTGGAAAACGGCGGTGGTTCAACCTATCCCCAAAAAGTTGAAGGATATATCCAATCCGGCGAATATCCGGTCGATAAGTATCCTTCTGAATATCAGTAAGGTTTTTGAAAAAGTAATCAATAGAGCTCTGTCTAGGTGGGTTGAGGACAAACATATAGTTTCGGATGATCAATTCTGTTTTAATGCGGGACATGATATCTCACATGCCGCGTCTAAACTGGTGTCCGATATCCAATGAAATAAAGGCAAAGACAATGTACTGGCGCCTGCCTTGTTGACTTGGAGAAGGCCTTCAACACCGTATGGTTAGAGGGTCTTTTCTATAAGCTGATTGGACTGGAGATCAGTAAACCACTCTTGCACGATCAAGCTTAATGGAAAAGATTCGGGTGTTTGAGAGGGCTTGCCTTCGCTTGTACAGGACACCAGAGTCGGAGTACAAATTTTTTTATCCTAACGAGGTCCTTTACAACAGGGCGAACCTAATACGAGTGGACAACTTCGTAATTAAGCTGATTTGAAGGCACATTTAAAGAGCAATGACCTCGACGAATAACTTGATATCTGGGGCTTACTACCCCAATTACCACGAGAGTGTTCGCTCGGACGTCTTCGTTCCACCGGAAGCATTCCTCTACCTGGATCAGATAGGGTTGATCCAGGATAGATCAGCGGTTCCGTTAATCTTCCATGTCACTCGGACAGCTGGGGACAGGCGACTCAACTACAGCAGAGACGTCGCACACGGCAGTGTGGATCGCCTCAGGTTCAGTAGGGCGGTGTGGAATCGCGATAAGAGGTATGTCGTTCGGCGGCACCAGCATTTCTGGTGGTTGAATGATGGAGAAGATGTTTCGTCGTCGTTTCCATCAATTACGGACCAGCCTCACTAATGAGGCAGAGCTGACCAATCTATTTGCTCAGTAAATAGCGATAGCCAGCTTACATAGGTTTAGGTTAGCATTTAAGAAATATATGCATATACTAGTATATACAAAGGTATATACTAATGTATGTATATTATATTATATGTATAATGTATGTAATATCTTGGTGTCTGTATGTATGTATTGTGTATATAGGTTAAGTAGTCTAAGGTTTATTTTAAGTTAGATATTAAGTTTTTATAAAAAATAAAAAATTACATCCATAGCTAAGTTTTTTGTTAACAATTTTTTCTTAGCCCTAAGTATATAAAATAAACATTTCGAAATAGAATGTAAACGAAGTCGAAAGACATAGATACAAGAATTTAGAGTAGCTTAGAGTGCCTGTGTGGGGCCAGTAAGTTAGTATAAGATTGTTAAGTAATTGTAAGCTAGCATTTAAGCATTTTTTGTTAGTACGTAAGAGTTAATGACTAAGAAAATAAAATGCATTGAAAACTGAAACTGAAAACTTACGTCCTCTTTCTAAGCACAGCATGTTCGGAATCCAAAATCGGTTGGATATTTTGAGAGTCTATAGCGAACATACATTTTCTGAAGTTTCTTTTATATACTCGTACATAGATTTTTGAAATCCTTCCACGTGGGAAGATCTTTGCTGGTTCCCAGCTTTTTCTCACTTAATTGTTGTGTTGAGGCCGGCTGCTTTTGTATCATGACATAGATAATGATGACATCCCACGAATCCACCGGTATATCAAGATCTCTGAGGAAGTGGCGTGTGGCACATCGTCGGAGGCGGACGAGTTTCGAGGCAACGAAGGCAACCAGCAGGAATAATAAGTTCGTGCGACAACTTTTTTCGAGACAGTGACTCTTTATAATCGAAAATAATTACGAAAAACTTAGTGTTGTGCCTAGTTATTTTGAAGTTACTTTGAAGCGTATATGCTCACATCAAACATTAGCAAATGTTCGAATGTAGTCAAAACTAGTACATGTGACTCAAAAATCAATCAGCGAGACAGTAAAAAAAATTATTTGTTGACCAGTAAATCCATGACGTCAATCAACATTTCTGGTAACACAACGGCGAATTGTGCCAGCGTGTACAACGAATCATCAGGTATGGATTATGAGAATCTTCATCAAAACAATATCACAGATAGTAATGACAGTCCAAATAATTGGACAACAGTCATTAGCAATTTGATGCGATCTGCTAGTCATTTTCAATCCAATATTAAGAAAAGGAAGATACTCGTAAATTTCGCAGACGATACATCTATTCGCTCAGCTAAGCATGCTAACTTAACCAAAAACCCCCTTTCACCTCTAGCAGAGATCGGGTCGATGGAAACCGGTTTTGCAGCAACACGAGAATGGAAGAAAAACCCAAGAAGTGCTCCTAATCAGAGTGGATCCAATAAAAATAATTATAGCAGTAGGCCATCAAATGTTAACAAAATTTCTTATTTTCCTCCTATTTATATATTTGGTGCGAGCTGTGACATTATTAGTGAGGTTATAGGTCTGACATCAAAAGAATGTAAAGTGTCTGATTTAGCACATAAGTTTGTATACATGGGCTATCAGAAAACCAGAGTCTATGTTAGTAATGCTAGTGTACATAAAATGATAATCGATCGATTACGCGGTACGGGTCTTCTTTTCTGTTGAAAGGTCTTGATGCTGACACACCTTGCGAAACCATTAAACAAGCGTTGCAGGCAGTGGTTACTGATGTCAAAGTAAGTAAAATAGTTATATTTATTACTTCTAAAACAAAGGAACTTAATATGAAGTTGAATATATTCTTGGTCCAACTGGAGATAGTGGAGTCTATTAAGAATCCTATAAATATTAGATATTCGCTCTATCGACGTATCTACTGGAAAAAAAAACATAACCGAACGGTTATTAGATGCTATCGTTGTGAGCGTTTTGGACATTCCGGTGAATGCTGTGCATATAACAGTCGATGCGTTCTCTGTGGTGAATGATTCTACCATATGCATCAATTTAGCGATCTTAAGGAGGCAAACCAGCCTGTACCTCAACCAAAATGAACTGCAATTCCACCGCTCATGCAGCCAGCTACAGTGGTTGCCCTTCGTACACTAAATACAAGAAAAAAAAACAGTCTTTAACTCAAAGAGCAAAAACATTTTCTTACATAAAACAAAAAGAAATAGAAGATCAAATTAGTAGTCTTGTCAATCCTAGTGTGTCTTAAGCACAAAGAGCAAAATCAGCAGTTAAGGATGTTTACAACAATCAAAAAATTGTATCTACAACAAGTACACCCTTTATAGGCAAAACAACAGCCGCCGCTACAAATAACTCAAACTGTTTTACGAGTGACCTCAATAAATTTCTTAACGAAGCGCAAAATCTATTTAATATTTCATTCAAAGTGTTATTAATAAAGATTAGGCAATTTTGGCCTGCATACCAACAACTACAAACCAAGGAGGAAAAAATGTTTGCTTACCTTGAATTTGCTGCCTCAATAATAGTACAGCACTTTGAATAGAAATGGAAATCTTTTTTACAACTGGTTTTATAGCGCATCAGTCATGGATTTGGATTTGGTATCTCCCAACAGTCCTACATTTCCAAGATCTCCTTCAGTCCTAGACTTTTTTCTTATCTCTGCTACTCTGAATTCAGCAAAAAACGCAAATCCATGAAAATAGAATTGGAGGTCCAAATCACAAACTTTTTCCCGCTCATGTTACCACCCTCATATCACATAAGCTTCAAAAACACCGATTGGGAAATCTTTAAATCAAGTCTTCATAACCGTCTTTCGCAGCTCTATATCCCAACCAACAGAAATGTATCGAATCTTGAAATAGATGCAATAATTACCCAAACCTCTGTATAGTGGCAAACTCCGAAGTCCATAACACTAAAAGGCTAAGATACAATAACATCTCCGATCTCACAAAAAAATTAATTAAACTCAGTAACACCTGGCTTAGACAACTGAAGAGAATATTTCATCGCCATCTGAATAGGATCAATCAAGAATACCATGAACTTTATTCCAAAATCCAGTGTCATAGTAAGATAATTAAAGAACGAGTAAGGATTGATTTAAATAATTGCTTCAAGTCAAGGTTTACGAAAATTCGTCCATCCCCGCAAGCTTTTAAAGAAATTGATAGGATTACAGGAAGGAAGTACTTTGGAACAAATATCTCTAGAGACATATTTTGTTCATAACGGTCAACAGTTAGCAGATACACAAGCCAAGTTAAATGCCTTCAAAGAATTCTATTCAGAAATATATATTGATAATAAGCCTACGCTTGATCAAAATTTGGAAGGTATCATCAACATTAAGCCAGTTCTGCCAAACTCACCTGAACCGTTCGTATACATTTCACTAATATTTACCACCTCAAGTTAAGTTAATCAGTTCAGGCTTGCTTTAAACAATACAAAATCTGAAGGTATAGATAACATTTCTAACTTTATCCTGCGAAAATGTCCTTATTCGCTCGACCTTTTTCTCTCGCTTTTGTTTAACCACTGTATAAATAATAGTTACTTTCCAGATACCTGGAAAGTGGGCAAGCTTTTACCAATAGCAAAAAAAAATCCACTGAAGGAATCAAAGATTTTCGGCCCATTGCATTGCTATCAAACGTGGGAAAACTTTTCGAAAGAGTACTGGCGGATGGATTAAATAGGTTTTGCGCTGCACAAATGTAATCCCAAATAACCAACTCGGTCTTAAAAAAGGTCACTCAACCGAACACGCATCCATTACCTTGCACGACAAAATTGTTCAAAACCTAAGGAACAAAAAATGCACAGTGAATTTATATCTTGATTTTGAAAGAGCTTTTGAGTCGGTTTGACAAGGGATTGTTATTCAAAATCATTAGGCTAGGGTGCCCGATGTGGACAACACGATTAATTTACAGTTTACTTCAAAACAGAACCACTTCTATCGTCATCGGCACTGAGCAATGGGAATATTTTAATGTGCGTTCAGGTGTACCACAAGGATCTATCCTTAGGCCAATTCTTTTTCATATACTCCTCAACGACTTTCGTTTTAAGCACCCTATCATAGAAGATCCCGGCGCTATTCTCTACATCGACGATACCACAATATTGGCTCGTGGAATAAAACCAATCGATGCCCTTAAAAAGATTAAGGATAAAATAAATGTCTTACAAAATTATCTAGAGAAGTGGGGACTAAAGATAAATACCCATAAAAGCGGTTTAATATGTTTTAGAAATGCTAGTGGAAAAGTTCACTATCTTGCAGTCAAGGAAAGCAAACTGTTAGAACTTCAAATTTATGGAAGTCCCATTCCACTACGAGTTGAAACTAAATATCTAAGTATTCATTTTCAAAATAGACTTTTGTTTAACAAACATGGCCGGAGAGCTTTACCCAAAGCAAAAACGGTAAGAGGTGTTCTAAAACTGTTTTGCATCTTGGTTTACAATTTCACCTACAGTTGCCAAGGAAATGGAGTGCTTTGAAAGAACAATATTACGCTTTTGCTGTAGTAAATTTAGAAAACCGGATAAAAAGTGGTTCTCTAATAAAACGCTTTACGAGACAACGAGAATGGCCCCCCTTATGATTTATCAAACAGAACTTCTACTCAAGAAAATGTATCGAATAAAAGAGCATCCCAACCCACTTGTGAGAACCTTGTTAGACTCCAATATTAACAGCTGTGTGTCGATCATTACTATCTTTCGCCGTTTAATCTCTTACATTCCACATCGTTATAGCTATTAAGACCTGATGCAAGTGGAGGCTTAGTCGTTCCCTTTTACGGGAAAGCATCTCCATGTAATTTAAGAGGTTAACCAACTACTCAGTGTTTCATGGACTCCGGTCTCTGATATTGAACAGTATCCAATCTCTTTCGTTTGTAAACGAACTTTATAGATGCGATTGAAAACTATGAAACCCAGTATTTGGTTTTTTAAGTTTAAGTTGTTTTATTTTTTATTTTGTATAGTTATGCCAAAAAGAGCAGCACTGAGAATATACTCGTATGTATGTCGGGAGCAAGCATATACTAATAAATATCGAAATTAAGTGTAGAATTGTACATTCTGATTGCTCATGTAAATGTAAAAGATACATTTTGTTCAGTTTCAAATAGCCAGACATACTTACTAAAGTCGGACACATTTATATACTTTGTGAATACAAAACTTAACTGATCGAAATTTTGTTATGTCTCAATAAAGTTAAATTGTAAAAAAAATAAATAAAAAAAAAATCAAGATTTTTGAGCATGTAGAGACTCTCTAAAAAAGTGTCCATGAGAGATTAAGGCTGTTTCCTTCGTATGTGTCGCTTGATGAAAAAAGAGTTGCAGCTGTGAGCTCACTAGAACACGTTTGCGGTCGTACCTTGCCTTCAGAAGTTCCCATGCCTCTTGCTGCTAGATTTTCTTCCAACAACAAAAGTCTGGTTGAGAGTTAATTCTTAGAACGACGCGATTCCAAAGGCTTTTTAAAATTAGCAAAATCTCTTTTAACTTGGATAAACACATCATTAGGAGTTCAGCCGATATTTCAATTAATTTACAATATGTATACTAAACACATATACTAAGGTATGAACAAATTACATACAATATAAAAGAGCTGGTACTCACTTTGTTCTTCCTTTTAAGGTTTTGTTTGAAAAGCGATTTGCTTGCCGTTGATACTGCTGGTTTTGTTGTTGTTGATGTCGCTTTTTTTTTTTAATTTACGCGCGCCTAAGGGGTTAGATACCTTTTTACTGTTGCCAGAGCGCAGGCGGAAAGGTAGAAGATTATTGTTGTTGTTGCTGATATTTCTGGTGCGTGTCCTGGTGCTACTGATACCGTGGATGAAGATATCGTTATTGCAATTAATGCTGTTTGAGGTGCTTCCTTTGTTTTTTATGTTAATTTGTTTGACATATGCAATTTAATCTCATGAGAATTTTATCATAAGAGTGTTTGTTTACATATTTAAGTGTACAATAATCTATGTTTTTATTTATTTTACATTTCATTGCATAATTTTTAATTTCCAACTTTTATCAACAACACGGGTGCTTAGAGAATGGCTTAATATTTTCCATAAATGTCCATGCTCTTTTCCTCCAGGATCTGTATTGATTCTTATCTCCACTGAAGCATGGTATGGCTTCGAAGGTTTTTAAATTTACTTGATTTGCACCTGTAATGTTTGGGGGAAATCCTTCATGTTGATCTATCGTAGTGACTGTCCGGAAGGGTCGTTGTGCCTCCAGTGTTTTTACTTTTAATTGTGTATTCTGCAGACATTGTGTAAGTACTTCTATCTGTGCTCGTAGGTTTACGATGTCTTGAGTTATTTTATCGTCGTCGTCTAGTATTCGGCGTAGAGAATTGAATAATTTCCGACGTTTATTTCGTGAGTCCAGTGTGTGGGGTTCTCTTTATAGTCAGGAAGCTTTTGTTTCACTTTTATCTTTCACGATTTTATTCGTTTTGCCTGCCTACTACTTAAAGGTTTGCATTTTTTAACGAGACCTGATTTAAATTGTTATATCTCACTTTTTCAAAGATTGGTTTTATGATTTTCTTCAAAGTCGTGGAATTTTTATTTTGTTATCCTGTATTTCAAGGATATTTGGCTGCAGTCAAGAGTTAGGCCGGCTTGAATGCCCAGTTAACGTTGGTGGTTGAGTAAAAAGGTTATTTATTTTGTACTACACCGAAATGCGTAATTTTTATCTATAAGATCTTAATACTATTTGTACTATTGATGCGATGGCTGTAATCACCATAGAATATTGCTTGTTTGTTGCTTGTTGTTTATTATTATTTGGGTAGTTAATTGTTTGTGTTGATAATGCATTTCGCGATAATGCAAGTAAAAGTCCTTTAAAAGGAGTTTTCTAAAAAAAAAACAAATAATCCGCGCAAACCAGCCGCGCAACTTGCATTTAAAATAAAACATGATTTTTATAATACGTTATAAATAGTTGTTTATTTAAGCGCGTACTCGATCAGAATGCCTAACAATGTGTCTAATACTTAAAATCTAACCTCGGCACAATTGACTCCAATGGCCTTGGTTCCCACAGGAAAGCTCATTGAGCACCTTAGGTTTCCATCGGTTTGTTGAACTTCCTTGGTAACGCTCTGCGCTAGGCAAGGACTTGTTTGTGGCGAAAGGATGCACGAAGTTCTGGAATGTTAGCTCTCCCATAGATCTTTGCACACAGCAAACAGATTGAAATGAAGATTGCTATGATGATACAAATTTCTGTAATTATAAAATAACTAAGACTTTCTTTTAGGGATTTAATGTGTTCTATGTTTTTAACACTAATGTCATGTAAATGATATACGTTCAATATATTCTCGGTATCGATATGAAGGAAAATGCGAATTCAATTTAAATTGTTTTTATTTTTCGATATAATCTCCCCTAACATCAATGCATTTGTTATATCTTGAGATAAGCTTTTTTAAACCCTCAAAAATATAAATTTCCTCTTTCTCTGCAAAATACCCATTTATTGCCGACTTGAGTTCTTCATCATCCGAAAATCTTTTTCCACGAAGACATTTTTTCAAATCCGGAAACAGAAAATAATCACTAGGGGCAAGGTCTGGACTATAGGGTGGGTGTTGGATTTCTTCGAAACCACAATCTCGCGCAGCAGCCCTGGAAACTCGCGCCGTGTGAACAGGACCGTTATCATGAAGAAGGAACACACCCGCTGCGAGTTTACCCCGTCTTTTCTTTTTCATTTCCTCCCGCAAATTATGCAAAGTGGAAGCGTCGGATGTGGCGTTGATGGTTTCACCTTTTTTTTGTACTCAAAGATTCCCTTTGAGTCCCAAAAAACTGTGGCCATGAGCTTCCCGGCAGACGGAGTGACTTTGAACTTCTTCGGGGGGTCTGTTCCTTTTTTATGCCACTGCATGGACTCTTGTTTGCTTTCAGGGTCATAGTGGTGGACCCATGTTTCGTCCCCATTAACAATTCGATCCATAACACCGTCCGCGTTCTCACTACAGCTCTCCAAAAGCTCTCTACAGCATGCGATTCTCACTTTTTTCTGAGGCGCTGTGAGCATTCGTGGCACCCACCTTGCACTGACCTTTGAAAGGTTAAGATGGTCATGAAGAATGGTGTGAATGGTACCAATTGAAAGCTTGGTGATCTCTGCCATCATTTTCACCTTTATTCGGGCATCCTCAAGAACAAGTTTTTCGACTTCTTTGATGCTTTCTCCCGTATAAGCAGTAGCCGGGGCGCCGGAGAGGGGGTCGTCTTCAATGCTCTCTCTGCCTCTCTTGAACTCACTTGACCACTTTTGCTCAGTTGATAATGAAGGTGCGGAACCCTGGTAAACAGCCACCATCTCTTCATGAATAGTTTTTTGACTTTTTCCTTGCTTAGTGAGAAATTTAATTACAGCGCGATGCTCAATTTTCACCATCATCGTCTCAGTTGCCATTATGATTCTGTTTAACTAGAGATAAAACGCGAATTAATAATCACATTTATATGAAATTTTACATGAATACACTAAAATAATAGTATTACTTGATAAATAAGTCAATATATATATACAACCACAGCTTCACCCCGATACCGAGAATATGTTGAACGCCTCTCGTATATCATGTTTCACCCTTTTGCTAGTTACGTTGACCAGGACAGGAGGGAGTGCTTGTAGACCCTTAGAAGTTGTACTGGAATATCTCCGATCCTTGATACTGATTGTTTCGTTGTCCAGCTGGATCAAGTAGGCGCCTTCTAAGTGATTTAAGGAGTTTCTATCTAAAAGAGATTAGTAACAAAAGTTCCGATCAAATCAATCAAGGCAGTCACCCTCTAGTCCGAACGTTTCGTCATAGTTGATAAGTAGTTTCGTATTTAAGTCAAGTTGTTTTCCATCATTAATTGCAGCGCGAGCGTTCACTAGATGAACAATTTTAGGCCCAACCTTCAGAATTAATAAGAGTACATCAATAAAGTTCCATTTGTGAACACGGACGGTCGCCCGTACTCTACCGCTTCCTCGTCTCGCCCGTGGGTCCTGTTAAGCGATCCTTCGTCTGGTTTAGGTGATAGCTTAAAACCTGACGTGTTTCTTCATCCCATACCCGCTTCGTAACAAGTTGTTCAGTTTGTTTTAAAAGTCCGTCGTAAAGTTTCAAATCTATAACGGGTATAAGTTTGAAGTACCCATTCGTCATCCAGGTATCACCCTAACTAATTGTAACAATTGGCGATTTATGAAAAAATATGCAAGGCTTCCGAGGGAACCAACAAAACTAAACTGTAATTCAAATTTTTTATTTTATTTAGGGATTAGATCATTATCATTATTATAACAAAAATATTATTACAAAAATAAAAGCTTAACATTAGTTTTATATGTGTTACATATGTATAAATTGTTATAAGTTAAAATTTTGTATGGTATAGGGAAACATTCCCCTTTTTTTATCTTTTTTCCTTTTTTTTTTGAGTCTTTTAATTGTTTTTTTTTTTGATATGAACATTTTTTAGATGAGCTTTGTGAATTTTCCTACCACTATCTGTCTTTGCTGTAGCACGATTATTCTTTGCAACGATTTCTTTTACAAGGGCTTACTTTTTTCGTTGGTGCATTTAATAGCGGTATAAATCACGTCCCCCTCGCGATACTCCCTGGGTTTACCTCTCTTTAAATTTAACCTTACATTTCTGGCCTATGTTTCGCTTAATAATGCCCCTGAGATCCTTATTGATTCTTGAGCGGATGTTTAACAGATTTTGATAATTGACTCTTTGGGACCTATTAAAGAAAATGCCAGTTGGTTTCCGTTTGATGAATGAATGTATAGTGTTGTTATAACGATCTACGGCTACGTAGACAATTTCCTTGGCCTTTAAATCTTGGCTTTAAGGCACCGATAAATAGTATAGTGGAATGTACCCTTTATATTCTGTGGATTCTGTTAAGGTATAATTGGATTCCTAGAGTTTTATTAAAGTTTAGTACGATTGGGCTAAGGAAGCCTATTTCATTGTCCATGACTAAGATTTGTGGAACTGTAAAGTAATGCAAAATTTTAATCAATTTTGATCTAATGTAAATGGCAGATTTATCTTTAATGTTAAAAAATTTAGAAAACTTGTCAACTATGGTTAAAAATTCCTCATTTTGAAGTTCCATGATGTCCATAAGAAGAATTTGGCATGTCCATAAGAAGAATGGATGTTTCCTGCAAAGCAGAAGTTATGGGGAGTCGATCGTATTTGTTGGTAATACAGATTTTGCATGACGAAGTTAATTTTTTTACTCTAGACATCATATGTGGAAAATAAAATTGGTCGAGGATTTGCTCTTTATTTTCTCTTGCCGACCGATGGGCTCTTTTATGTTCTTTCTCTATAATTATGAAATGGCTTTTCATTAACTTTTTGAAGCAATCGCAGATAGTTCTCCGAAATTTTATTTCCGTTTACTACATTTGGGTTAAAATTTTCCCTAAGAATTTCTATGAGATTAACCTGTCAAAAGGTTCTTGCGGAAATATAATGGCGGTGATAGCCCTGATGCGGTTCTTGGTGAGCATTCTGAAAATAAGCTGGTTTCTAAAAACATTAATTGGTGCTTCTACATGTGGTATTAAGTCGGAATTATCCTGATCAGCACTGTGCGCGGTTCAAGAATCGGTATTGCTGTTGGAGAGCTCACAAAGTCCCTTTTCGTACCAGTCAATGAGTCTGCCCTTGAGGCTTATCCTTCACACTAGTCATTGCTGCTAGTGTTGTTGTGGATGAAGAGAAAGTTATTGCTGCTAGTGAGGAAAATCCATCAATTGCTCCCGCTTCTATTTCTAGTGTGACCAGAGTTTCTTGTGCTGCGCCACCTAAAAACGTTTTAAATATACCTAGACTTTCTAATAATCGCGCCAAAACTATAGTTGGAAAGAATACCAATTCTAATTTGGGAATAGATGTTGATGTCATTAAATACTTTAAGTGGCTCCATTTATCATCTTTTAAACCAACTATTACAACATGCCAGTCAATTATTGACTATGTGTCGTTGGCATTCCAAGTGCCATTCAAAGATTCATCTATTTTATCCTGTCATAAGCTGATTAAACTCGACACAGATGAAAGCACACTTAAATTCGTAAACTTTAAACTTGGTGTGCCGGAAGATATGCTTTCTACGTTTCTTAACTCCGATATTTAGAAAAATGGTATTTGCATTCGGATTTTTAATCCTAATCCAAAAAACGAGGTGGTCACTCCAATCGAGCTCCCTCAAGCTTAGCAATTGCTATTTCTGTTCCCGTTGCTGTTGATGAAGTCTCGCTGCCGCTCTCTAGTTCAATTGGTTCGCGCTCCTTTTTCTCAGCGCATGAAGTGTCGTCTGTTGCTGCTGCTGCCGATCAATTGATCGATAATTGTGCTGTTAATATTGCTGTAGAGGCTACTGGCGTTATCACTGATGCAGATTGTGTGCTTAAAACAAATAGCCCGTCTACCACTTTTTCTTCATCGACATCGCCATGTGAAATTAATGTATACTACCAAAATATGAGCTGTTTTTCTTCGAAATTAAGAGAACTGTCTATAGCGATTGATGCTTGCGATTATGACGTCATTGCTTTAACTGAGACGTGGCTATGTAATGATATTCATTCAAATGAAATATTTGATGAGAATGTTTTTGCTGTTTTCCGTTGTGATTAGTTTGATTTGAACAAAAGCCGTCGAGATGGCGTTGTGATTGCTGTTCGTCGCAAGTTGACTGCTTTTGAGATTCCCATTGATATTGTTTTGGTGGATGGCGTATTAAATATCGAGCAAGTTTGCGTTCGAGTGACTGCTGCCAATGCTGGAGATCTACTAGTATTCCTTAGTTATTTTCCTACAAATCTGCCGCATGATAAACATCTACAAAATATAGATATAGTCAATTCAATTTTCGTAGACCAACGATCCATTAACATTTGTGTTCTTGATGATTTTCTTTTTAGTTAACTCGATTGGTCTTCTGATGGTAATAAAGTGCTACCGTATCGTTTCTCTTCGGAAGTTGAAAAGGCTGCACTGGATTTTCTCCAGTCATTAGATCTCGGCCAATTTAGTAATGTTCGTAATTCTTTTAATAATTTGTTAGATCTTGTTTTTGCATCTAATGATATGAATGTTTCTGTTAATTCTAGCTTACCTTTGATAAGAAATTCTGTGCCTCATAATGCTATTATCATTTTAATCAAAACTCTATGATAATCAAATGTTGTTTAGTGATTCGATTGAATTCATTTTTGAATTTAATAGTTCCAATCTGAAATTAATGAGTGATCAGTTTGCGTCAGTGAATTGGGGTGATGAACTTCGGTATAACTCAGTGGCTGAAAACTTTAACGCTTTTTCGAAGATTTTTTTCAATGTTTTAAATAATACTGTGCCTAGAGTGCGAAAACGAGTAAGCTCTCATCCTCTATGATGTAACCAACGGTTACTCAATCTTAAATATGCCAAAAACAGAGTTCATAAGAATTTTAAAGGAGTAAATCTCTATCAGATTATGAATTATTTACTCGGTTGAGAAAGAAAGTTATTTTTCTTTCTAGGTTCCTCTCGAACAATTACATCCAACGCTTGGAAAGGAATCTGAAGTCTAACCCAAGGTGCTTTTGGGCATTCCAAACGGGCTAGTATTGGTTTTCCGTCAACAATGAATTTTCTAAGCAAATCATCCAGTAATCCCAAAGATATTCTGAACATGTTCGCGTCGTTTTTTCAAGGTATTTATGATTCCTCCAGCCTTTCTTCTTCTAATGAGGATTATTTCCATTCACTGCAAGCTTTTACTGACTCAAGCTCTCTGGTACTCATTAGATCCGAATTATTGAAGGATAGTAAAAATCCGGATTTCCTGGGTTTTTACCCGGTTGTTTTAAAGTCTTGTGCTGATTCTCTTAGCTACCCCCTGCTCTATATTTTCAATCAGTCATTGGCTAGTGTTATTCGCTTATAACACCAATTTATAAGAACGGTAAAAAAGATCAAATTTCCAATTATAGACCAGTTTCTAAACTGTCTATTATACCTAAACTTTTGGATCGCCTAGTGAAGGAACGAATGGTATTCACCTTAAGCAGCTTTATTAGTGATTCTCATCATGGATTTTGGAAAGGACGTTCGACTTGCTCTAACCTAGTTCAGTTCACCAATTATTGCTTAAGTTCCATCGGGAAGCACAAGCAAGTGCACGTAGTCTATACTGATTTCGTGAAAGCCTTTAGTAGAATTAACTTGCGTATCCTTCTAAAAAAGCTTGAGTGTTACGGATTTTTTGGCCCATTACGTTCATGGTTTAAGTCCTATCTGTTTGGGAGAAAACAATTCGTTTCAATCCTACATTTATATTCGGTTGAAATTAATGTCGTGTCTGGTGTCCCAGAAGGAAGACATCTTGGGCGAATCCTTTTCCTCATTTTTATAAATGATTTGCCGAGTATTCTAAAATTTTGTCATTGTCTTTTGTATGCGGATGATACAAAATTGTTCGTGACTCTTTCTAATGTCAGTAACTGTCTTCTACTCCAGAGAGATTTAGATTATTTTTTTGAATGGTGTAAAATGAACGATCTGCATCTCAATATCGACAAATGTGACACCATGTCATATTATAGAACACAATATAATCTAACCCCTGATTATCGTCTTGGAAACCAATCAATTAATGTTGTAGTTGAGTTTAAAGACCTTGGTGTTGTTTTGACAGTAAACTTACTTCTGGTCTCCATGTTAACAAATTAATGTCAAAAGCTAACTCTGCTTTAGGATTTCTGAAAAGAAATTCATCGGACTTCAAGGATCCCTATACTCTCAAGGCCATTTACTCGTATGTAAGCATTGTTCGTCCATGTCTGGAATTTTATAAATTTATATGTACTGCAATGTTTTTTTTTGCATTTTTTTTTTAAATCTTATCCCCAAACAAAAAACATATTTTTTTTTTTTTAATTTTGAAGTGACATTTTCACTGTTTATCATTTTTAAATATTAATGCCACTACGTATGCATAGTTTAAGAATGTTTATAGTCACCAACGAATTTTTGTAAAAAAGAAAGAATATTGAAATAAATAAATAAATAGATTGTTAAGACAGCTATAAATACTGTTACTAAGGACCTCTTACCACTGGTGGGGAGAAGTCTATAATAAAAGAAAACAGTACTGTTTTTGCTGCCTCATTCAAATGAACTGAACCGTTTATTATTTCTTAAGTCTTAAATACTAAAATAATCCTAAGTTTACAATTTACAAAACATAAACCGCATGTTCACACGTTCAGTCAGCAATATAATACGCGTGAGATATCATTCTGACTGAAGGTTATGATAGATAAAAAAAACTGTCTGATGTTATCATCATGACATGCCTGTAGCCACCTTGTGCAGATGTTAGGCAGAAATCAGCATCGTTTAAGCTTATTTCCACAGCCACTTCTACTTTCCTGTGTTGCTGCGTTCTTACTACTGGTTGTGGTGGTCGATTTTAGGCATGTTGCTTCCGGATGAGGATAAACACTGCAAATAATATCAGAACTATCGCTGCGGAGCTTACGATGATGTTGTGTTGAATTTTATGTGTCCTAATTGTCTCTAGAAAGTGCTCCTGACCTTTTTGAATTTTAATTGCATGCTCCAAATTGACCATCTTCTGAGTAAGATCTGCTTGCAAAACGGGAGATTCCTCTAGTATGTTTCGGAAATATGTTAACTGCTGCGACAGATTAGTTGTTGTCATAATAAATGCGTCCCACCTGCTAGTGATGGCTTGCTTCCCGATGATTATTATTGCTTCTTAACGTATCATACATCCGGATTGCAGTCACAGGATTCCACTGCTACCGAATGTACTTGTCCGCGTGTTGAAGTTGCAAATAATGTCGATAGTTTTTTCTCTAGAAATGGAGAATATCCAGGTGTTTGGTTGACCCATTTCTATCCAGTAAGCCTTTGCTAGAATATTGCGTGTTACGCATGGTGATGACAAGTTCATGTTATGGAGTAATATACTCATCTCTCATTAACGTACTGGCGGTGAATATTGGACGTTGCAAATTGCACCAATATATGTTGGTTGACCTTTTATTACAAGACGCAAACTCTGCCTTAGTCATGGGGTAATAGTGGTCTATTTCCGGACTAACTGATAGATAGCCCGATGATGGTACAACGAACGAAAGTTTTTTTGTTTTTTTTCTTTAAGAACTTAACATTCAAGTGGTTATGAATACACTTAAAGTGTCTGAGCAGTTAAGTTCTTTGTTTTGGAAAATGGGAGAGAGAGAGAAAGCAAGGTGGTTGGGCTCAGTGGTTATTTCGCTCCATGAGTGGCATCCAACAGATAATAGGTTAGGTTAGGTAAGAGTGGCTGTTGGAAATACCAACCCACTTAGGCCTATTGGCCCATTGTGATGCCACGTGGATCTGTGATCTTCTTACTACTGGAACCAGTTTGAGATTTTAATAAAGCGTAGGAGACTGTTAACGTCTATTTTTTCTAGATCGTTTAGGTCGTTGTAGAAGAAAGCTCCTAGGTGAAGCTTCTTTCTCTGAGAGAGAGCTTGGCATGTGCAGAGTAAGTGGGGGATTGTCTCCTCCTCTTCCTCGTCCATGCAGCTTCTACAGAAATCGTTAGTAAAAGCGCCAAGCCTTCTTGCGTGCTTGCCTATGAGGCAGTGTCCGGTAATGACACCTATTATGGCGCTGAGATGTTTCCTATCTAAAAGGATCAGACACTTAGATCGACTCAGATCCAGCCTTGGCCAGATCTGTTTGGTCGCTAGACATGTTTGTCCAGCAGTCCACCTAAGGTCCGTTCTTTTGTTGGCATCTAGCTTTAGTGTTAGTTTGCACGTAGCGATTGGTATACCTATGCTACCTTTGTCTGGTAGGATAGGTAGAGTGGTTCCAATTTTGGCGAGTTCATCGGCTCTGCAGTTCCCTGGAATGTCTCTGTGGCCCGGCACCCAACAGAGGTGAATGTTGAACTGCTCTGCCATCTCCATGAGAGATGATCGGCATTCAAGGGCAGTTTTAGAACACAATGAGACCGAGTCCAGGGACTTGATGGCGGCCTGACTATCCGAAAATATGCGGATATCCTTTGCAGATATCACGTTTTTCTTCAGCCAGGACAGAGCTTCTTTAATCGCCAAAATTTCCGCCTGGAACACGCTACAGTGATTTGGAAGGCGGAAAGAGAGGCTTAGGTTTAGCTTATCTGAGAAAACACCGCCACCAACTCCGCTGTCGGTTTTAGATCCATCTGTGTAGAGATGGATTGACTTGTCCTCCATGAAAGCATCCTCCTCCCAGAATGATCTAGAGGGGAAGCTTACATGGAAGTTTTTGTCAAACCAAAGTTCAGGTATGGTGTAATCAGTGTTCTCTGTGAGGATTCCTAATGTATTAAAAATGTTGGCGTGGCCAAATGAATTATTTGTCCACTGTTTAGTCGCTTTAAGGCGAATAGCTGCAGTCGCAGCTACTTGCTTGCTAAAAATGTCGAGGGGTGCCAAGTGAAGCAGAATATCTAATGCCGCAGAGGGGGTAGACCGCAAAGCTCCGCTTGTGCATAGACATGCTGTTCTTTGGACTCTGCTTAATTTAATGCATTTTCCAAGGCCGTCCACCAGACAACCACCCCGTAAGTAAGTATCGGTCTTATGACCGAGATGTATAGCCAGTGGGTTATGCGGGGTTGAAGGCCCCATTTGTTCCCAATGGCTTTCTTGCAAGAGAATAAAGCTATTGTAGCTTTATTGACTCTTTCTTAAATGTTAGGTTTCCAGTTTAGTTTCCTGTCAAAAATGAGACCCAGATATTTTGCTGTATCGGAGAAAGCTAAACTGGTACCGTTTATTGAAGCAGGGTCTATGATTGGAATTTTATATTTCCTAGAAAAGAGGACAAGATCAGTTTTATGGGGGTTTATTCCCAATCCACAGCGATCTGCCCAGCAGGTTAATCTGTTAAGATTTACTTGGAGGAGTTCTTTAATGGTATTTAAATGTTTTCCTGAGACGGCTATGGCAACGTCATCCGCATAGGCAATCACTCCGCTACCACCCGCTTCCAGGTAT
Source organism: Volucella bombylans (assembly GCA_949129095.1). NCBI lineage: Eukaryota > Metazoa > Arthropoda > Insecta > Diptera > Syrphidae > Volucella > Volucella bombylans. The sequence continues at coordinate 223,282,235 of OX422140.1, forward strand.
ATCAGTAGTTCGTTAACCACTAAGTTCCAGAGAAGGGGGGAGAGGACACCGCCTTGCGGCGTACCCCTACTGACATATCTTTTAGCAGAAGTCTCACCCAGTTTGGAGTTGATTATCCTGCTTGTTAGCATTAGATTAATCAGCTCCCCAAGTGAGCCGTCTACCTGCAGAGTTGACAACGCAGTCGTGATAGCGGATGTGTTGAAGTTGTTAAAGGCGCCCTCTATGTCCAGGAAAGCAACCATTGTGTACTCCTTATATTGTAGGGATCGTTCGATGTGGCTAGTCAGAGAGTGCAAAGGCGTTTCCACCGACTTCCCTTTACAGTAGGCATGTTGAGCCGCAGACAGAAGTCTTTCATCAACTTTAGCTCGAATATGGATATCAATCAGTCGTTCTAAAGTTTTCAGAAGGAATGATGATAGACTTCGGGACCACATGAGAACATTTTCCAGCTTTGGGAATGAATACTACATTGACTTCTCTCCATAACAGTGGAATGTGGATAAGTTCTACACAGCTCCTCATAATATTTTCCAACACTGGTAGAATAATATCTGAGGATCTCTGTAGCTCGGCAGGTATAATACCGTCCGGACCAGCAGACTTGTATGGTTTGAACCTATGCAGCGCCCAGAGCAGTTTGTCTCTCGTAATCAGACTATGAATTTTGGTCACAGTTGGAGTAGGCTTGTTTGGGCTGCTACTGGCCGCGAGATAGGAGCTACCTGGAAAGTGGGTGTCCAGAAGCAGGTTGAGTGATTCATCATTTGAGGTTGTCCAAGAGCCATCGGTTTTTTTCAAACAGCTGGGCATCATAGGATTTGTGGAGAGGATTTTTCTTAGCCGCGAAGCCAGGATTGTCGCTTTGCCTTCCTCAGTTCTTTTTTGTATAATTTGAGGGATTCTTTATATGAGTCCCAGTCGGTCACTTTTCTTGTGCTTTTTGCTGCGTTGAAAAGTTTTCTGCAGGTGTTTCTGAGCAGTCCTAGTGCCGATGACCACCAATGTGGCATTTTCTTGCCTCTTGGTTGAATAAGAGGGCAGGAAGCGGCCATAACCTTATTGAGAGTCAGAGTAAATTCCCTGACTTTCATGTCGAGCTCATTGGTGTCACGCGGGGGACTTGATAGTTTAGAGGATATCGTTTCCGACAGTATTCCTCTATATTTTGTCCAATCAGTTTTCCGGTAGTTCCGGAAAGCTGGTTGGCTGGGGGGAGCATCACTCAGATTGAATTGGATTTATCTATGGTCTGAAAAGGAGTGTTCAGACGATACCATCCAGTTTGTTAGCCTTTGGGTGATGCTGTCGGAGACAAGAGTAATATCTAATACTTCTTGTCGGTTTTTTGTTATGAAAGTGGGCTCATTGCCAATATTGCAAATTAAGAGGTTAGTACTTAAAATATAGTCTAAAAGTGACTCACCTCTATCATTGATGTCGGTACTGCCCCATACCGTATGATGTGCGTTAGCGTCGAATCCGATTATGAGGCCAGTTTTTTGCCTTCCCGCTTCCAGTACCACCCTTTCTAGATTATCACCAGGGAGAGGGCCCACTTGGTCGTGGCCAAGGTAAGCCGATGCCAGCCAGTGAGAGCCTTTGGCAGTCTCTAATCTGGCAACGGTTAGGTCGGGGTCACTGAGGTTGGGAAGTAGAAATACATTAAGGCTACGTTTCACTAATATACAAGTTCTAATCTTACCTTTGTCTCTTGTATAGAGCGGAACGTATGAGGGTGTCCTAAGTCCACGAACCACGCCTTCTGCAATCCATGGTTCCTGGATTAGAATTATGTCTTCTGCGCTTTTGGAAAGACGCAGAATGAGTGCGGCCGAAGCCTTTTTTGAGTGGTGGAGATTAATCTGGAGAAACCGTATCATTGCTACAGTCTTCCAGAGTCGCCTCCACCACGGTGTTGTTGAGGTCCTCCGATTCTGAAGATGTGCCCAAGAGCTCATCTTCTATCTCTGATCGTGTAGAACCTCTAATTGTTTCGTCATCGGTTTCCATTGCCGACAATGTGTCAGAAGAGGAGACCGACGGCTTGGTAGTCACCTCGGACAGATTGGAGTCGTCGCTATCCAATTCTGGAAAGGATATCGACGCTCCAAGATCCAAGGTTGTGATATCGGGTGTTAAAGGAGGAGGAGGTTGCTTATCAGCATCCAGCTCATCCTTTTTGTACACCCTTAAGTGAATTGACTCGAATCCGAACCGAATCATGCCTTTCGTCTGCGCCAGAGGATTAAGGGATTCCTTATTGATCACAATTAACGCGCATCTATAAGAACCCCTTAGGTCCTCCAGTTTCGCGACTTTCCAGTCATGAGTCGGAAGAGTCGGGTTGCTGAGCCGGATGATTTCCAGGATACTTTCTGGAGAGGAGGGTTCGGCTGGAATCCAGGTACGAGTTCGAGGTCTACTAGGAATGTCTTCCTTAGATACGACCTCGAGTTTTGCACCTGGCCAAACCTCTCCTAAACCATCGATGGCCTTGGTGAAGAGATCGAGAGATCTCTGGTTGGAGCAAGCGATGAGCTTGACATGGCCTTGGTGCCAGCCAGCGTCGCTTGTGATAGGAGGTGGTCCTGGGGTCTCCCGCATGATGGCCAAGAAGTTGCTCGAGAGCTTCAACTTGACCAATTGCCACCGTTCCGGTGTAATGGAACCGTCGGTATCGCTGCTGTCGATCACCGCGATCACCAATGCGTCCTTTAGGACTTCATTATAAGACCTCAGAGATCTGCTGTTGGATGGCCCAGGGGTTGTGGAACTGTGTGTTTTGGGCCTCTTGGAAACCGGTACGGTTTCCTCTAACGATCTCTGACGCTTAGAGGAGTCTTTTGACGTTATGTGAGCAGTGGAAGCAGTGGGAAATCCGTCTTTTAGGATGTTTTTAGCCCACTCAACCTTGCTCTTTATTTCCGCACTTCTCTCCACCTCCGGAATGGATCCGAAGGTTTTGATGATGCGTGAAGCATTTCGGAGTCTTATGTAGAGCGCCTTAGATGGAGCTTGCCGATGCGGCAACAAGTCCGTGGCCTGCCACAAACTTGCTGCTGCTAGGGGTGGAGGAGGTGATAGGCCCGTGGCCTGCCACAGTCTTAACACTTCCTGAATTCTTATTATTAGGCTTATTCCTCTTGCCTTTAGAGGATGGCGCACCATGGCCTGCCACAGTTTTGCCTCCTCTCGGCAATGCAGGAGCCTTGCCGGTAGTCGGTGTAGTCACCGTTCCACCGCCCGGTAATGAAGGAGTACCGGCCTCGGTTTTTGTTTTATGGTTATTTTCCATTGATAGTCCCACGAGTAGCAGAGAAAGGGTTGTCCATCTGTACAGAGATCCGCCATATACAGATAAGGCTAGCTAATCCGGAGGTCGCCAGGTATCCGGATACTCCGTTTGCGACTGAGCTATTTTTGGAGATACTGGGCCCTCAGCCAGGTTGATCTTCGGCACGGGTCGTATGACACCTTGATCCAGCCCAGGGGAATGATGGAGTGCTTTGGGAGTTGGGGAGGGGGGGGGGAGCATCCTTTGGTTTCAGGACTCGTCTGGAGAATTTCTTCTCGAGATTCATTGACCCTACTCATCCTCTACAACTCGACAAGTTCGATGCTCGCGGTAGAAGAACAGATAATAAGGAGACTAAATTCTTAGTGGAGGTTGGCTTGTTGTTGATTTCTAGTCAACTACTCATCATACTTTTTTAACTGAAAAAATGGATATGTCGTTCGGGCGAGGCAGTCCACTACCACTTGATCCACTACCATCACTTGTTGTCACTGGTAGCACATTAAAACCCTTAAAACCTATTGTACAAAAGCGTTATTTCGATGATGATGCTGTTTCCCATAACTCTTCCCTTTGGATGCAACTCCTTGTACAGTTGTAGTTTAGTTGTTGAACACTTAGTATGAGCGGATGTATTTTTCTATTACGTGTAGACAACAAAACTTCCAGCAAGGTAATTTGTGTATTTTGATAATTTATCATTATCAAAATTGTAGTAAGGGCAGTGGAGGTGAACCGTCGGAATGTATTGCACTTTTCCCCGAAAAGGTAGTTCTTTAGATTATTTATCAGTTCAGAAAGTAACTTCAGTTGTTTTTGGGTTGACTCATGCTCTTCCTTAAATGCATTTAGCGTGAAATTGATGAGTGTAGTCTGATTTTTCATGAGCTCGATTTGCTGAAGCTGGCGTTTGAATTAAGTGAGAGCGGATATGCATAACATGTCACTGTTTTCTGCCAATTCGTCGTTATTCCATATTTCACTCATCTGCCTTATACATTCCTCAAATGTGTACAATTCAGACCTCATTGAAGGTTTGTTGTGAGGCAGCTGATAGTATGAGTATTATCATTAAAGGCACAAGCAATAATGAGTTGACAATTTTTGATCCTAAACCGTCATTTCTCCTTACCTAGTTCATTATCTGGAATTCGAATTATCTTCGATTGGTAGAGGGAAAAGTTTGGTTATCGGCCTCTTCATATAGTGGGTGGCCGTGGCTCAAGTGGTAGTATGTTTTCTTCCAAATCGGAAGGTTCGGTGTTCGAATCCCAGCCTCGTCCGAAAGACATTCCTTTTTTCAGGCAACTTAATTCTCGTAAGACGAATGGTTGCATCTAATACAATAACAAGTCCAATTACACTAATAATTTAGTCTCCCCATTAAATGTTGGATGCCACCCATGGAGCGAAATAACCACTGAGCCCAAAAATTTTTCTTTCTCTCTCTGTCCCATTTTCCTAAAAACTTAACACATGCTCAGGCATTTTAAATGTATTAATACCCACTTGAGTGTTAAGTTCTTTAAAAAAAAAATATATGTATATATTTGTCATTGCTAAAAATAGTTACAGCATGAATTTCTTTGCCTTTTCCCGGATGTACTTCTGAAAACTTTCCTAACATCCACTCAGTTGGTGGCAGACGGTCATCATTAAGCAGTACAATATCTCCTTTATGGATATTGGATTCTCTTCGTTTCCTGTTGAAGATGGGATAGGTACTCTGTTGGACCAAGCTCTCCAAAAGTTTTGGGTTATCTTTTGGATCAATAGCCATCGGGAACCGAGAATTCTGTTTGATCGATTATTGGTTCTCGCAAAGCGTTAGAGGAAGTCACAAGGCGTGATTATTGGACCCTGGAATACTGCTATGTATCCCTTTGACGTGCGGTTTAGTTGCCTTTTAGATTCAAGAATCTGGATGGGACCAGCATTGTCGATTCCCGTATGAGTAAATGGTCTCAAAGGTGTTACTCTGAGTGTTGGTAAGATGTCCATTATTTGGCCTTTAATAGCTGCACTGAATCGGTGACATTGTACACACTTGTAAATTACTTGACACACAACGGTTTTAGCTTTTAGAACCCAGTATGATTGGCGCAAGGTTGCCATGATTGCTTGAATTCCACCGTGTATCGTTTTAACCAGTAATTTCGTGAAATGTTCATTCCTTGGTAGTATGTACGAATGCTTCTCCAGTTCTGGCAGGTTCAGATTCCCAGCTATTAATATATTATCCTTGTTAAGGCGTGGTAATAACGATAGGAGTTTGCTCTTTGTAGAAAGAACGGTTCCATGCTTTAAGCGTGACAGTTCCTCAGGAAATGCTTATGGTTGCACTATGCGGATTACTGCCTTTCTCACATTTTCTGGTTCAATTTTGGTTAAAAATTCTGTTCGTTTTACAGCCTTCGAGTTTAACATAAAGCGCCTGGGATAGGCAATGACTCGAATTAATCTACTGTATGAACAAAATCATTCGAATATGTTTTGCTTCACGACAAGTGACGTTAGTGCTACCTTCGACTCAGTTATGATGTCTGCAATACCATCTGATTTCCGAGAAATGACAGGGTCCTTAAGCCATTCTGGACCATTCCACCATAATCGATGGTTTTTCAATCTATCTGGTGTGATGCCTCTAGATGCACAATCAGCAGGATTGTCAATGGAGTTTAAATGTCTCCAAGAACTCGAATCAATAACCTCCTGTATTTGGGACACTCTTTTTGCCACAAATGTTTTCTATTTGGATGGGCATCCTTTTAGCCGTGCTAAGGCAATAGTGGAGTCTGTCCATGCAAACACGCTATCCACTTGCGACCCAAATATTCAGTTTAGTTCCTTGAGTACCTGTGACAGTAAATGGGCTCCGCACAGCTCCAGTTTCGGAAGCGTGATTTTCTTTTTGATGGATGCCACCTTAGTTTTGGCTATTAACAGAGTTCATCTATATGTCCCATTTCGCAGTCTTATTCTTGAATATACAACTGCTGCATAGGCTGTTTCTAATGCGTCACAGAACCCACGCAATTCGATTTTCTGCAATTTATTGGTTCATATGCATCTAGGAATTCTTATGTCTTCAACTGCTACCAGGTTGTTCTTAAAGGTGTACCAATTGTTTTTTAATTCACCTGTAACTGGATCACCCCAGTTGAGGTTAGATTTCCATAATTGCTGCATTAACAGTTTTGCACAGATAGCATCAGGTGCTAGCCAACCCAAATGGTCATAAAGTTTCGCAATTTATGACAGCGAAAGGAAGGTGTCAGCTGAAGTTGTCAGCTGATGGACTCCAGTGGATGCCCAATATGTTGATCATTTCTTCTTTATCTATCTTAATATCATGATGATGCTGTGCTTCTGGTTATATATCGATAAGTAACTTGGTGATGTTACTGGACCATTTCCTGAGGTTAAATCCAGCTTCCTTTAGCATGGCAATTAGGTGAGATTGTGACCGTCTACAATCGGTTAAAGTTTTTCTCCCAGACATCACATCATCGACATAGAAATCATTTCTCATAATCTCTGATGCGATGGAAAATCGCTCATTCTCATCGATGGCTAGTTGTTTAAGTGTTCTGGTATGGTGCTGCTGCCGTGCCATATGTGACTATTGTAAGCTTGCAATCTTTTATTTCAGTATCCGACGACCTATCTGACGGTACATTTTTTCGATAAATGCCATAAAGACGTATTTATGTTGTCACCATCGTAGTATAATCACTGTTAGATTTTTGGAACCTGGGTCCCACTAACACCAATTTGTTTAGACTTACGCCTGTTGAGGTCTTTACAGATACATCAAATACAAGGCGTAATTTAGTGGTTGTACTATCCGGCTTGTGCACAGCGTGTTGCGGCATATAATAAGTTTGGTTTTGCCGTTTGTCACCAGGACCCATTTCAACCATGTGTCCAAAATCGATAAACTCCTTCATGAAGCTGATGTATTCTCTTCGTAGTTTTTCATCGGCATTAAATCGTCTTTTAGGTTGAAGCAGTCTAGCTACTACTCTATGCCTTGATTCTCCTGACTTGTTCCCTACTAATTCTTCCCTGAATGGTATGTGAACAATATATCGCCCATTTGGCTCTCGGTAATATGTCTATACATAGTTTACTTTACATCTTCGATTGTCTGGTGTTCGTAGATCTTGATTACCAACTTCTTTCAACTCCCAACATCGTTCGAGTTGTTTGTCTATCGTCGTCTGGACAATCATCCCTGTGATTTTTATAATATCAAAGCTCTTGATTGCAAAGGGACGACCTGTTATGAGCCAACACAATCTTGATTTCTGCGCTATTGGAGAGTTGTTAGAGCCTTTGCGTACTCAGTTCAGCATAATGTCACCATAAATGTCGGCTCCAATAATCATATCGATTCAACCGGTGCGTTGAATGTTGGATTTGAATTGATGTGTTACTGTTTTTCCAGTTTCGTCAGCTGGTAATAGCCACATGAGTTTTGGTAACACTAGCGCCTGCACTTGAATGTTGAAATTGGATTGAAATCGTGGGAGTATCATGAACTCCACTCTGCTATGTGCGACGCCGGCATCTGTTGCTCCTAGTCCACTTAATTCTACAAACACCCTTTCGTTCTTTAATTGTAGTCATTGTGCTAGTTCTTAGGTGATCAGTGTTGCTGGAGAACCGTAATCGATGAGCTCTCTTAATAATTTGCTGTGTCCATAAATATTCGCTTTTATAATTGCTGTGGCAAGCAGGACATTTTGATTCTGGTGGATTAGATCGTGGATGTTCTGCTTGCCATCTTTCAACTCTGTCCAAATGTAGTAGTGAATGATGTTTCTTATTACAGTGCTTGCAAGTATTTTTGCTTATACAAGAAGTTTGCTTATCATGTCGCAAGTAGTTTATGTAGAGTTTCACTTACTTACTTGATCATAGCGTTCCTTTGTTGTCCAGCTCATAAACTTACGGCACGAAGAAATATTGTGTTCCCCTTGACAAAAGGCACAATTTAATTTTGCGGAGATATATTCGCTACGTGTTACTTGTTTGATATCGTCTTCGCCCTTGAATTGCTTTCAATTAATTAGCTAATTGCACTATTTTCACTACCAGTGTCTTAGCCCTGGCAACGCTAAAGAAAGTTTTTTGTTTATTTAACAAATACCAATGTTAGTAGCCTTGGTAACGCATTAATGTAGGTCGACAGTTCTTTCTAAGGATCGAAGGACCAATCTTAAGACAGCTAAAAATACTGTTACTAAGGACCCCTTACCACTGGTGGGGGGATGTCTACAATAAAAGAAAAAGTACTGCTTTTGCTGCCTGGTTCAAATGAACTGACCCGTCTATTATTTCTTAATGTCTTAAATACTAAAATAATACTAAGTTTACAAATTACAAAATATATAATGCAAACAATTTTTACACGCTCAGTCAGCAATATGATACTCCTAAGATATCATGCTGACTGAATGGTAACGTTACGATAGATAAAAACAACTGTCTGATTTTATCATGACAGAGATACTCTCTTCTTCAAAAAGCTGTTTTCTGTTTACACACAGAACCAGATTGGTTCTCTCTTTGCAAAACAAAATGCGAACAGAATAAATGTGATGGTAATGAAAGAAGAAAATCGTAATGCCATTGCCGAGAGATGTCAAGCAGCAGCAGCAGCAGCAGTGATAGCGTAAAGTAATTGGACTTCCGAAATACTTGATTCAAATTTCATTAAAATAAAAATGCCTTTTTTATATGTACTTGTAGGTAACTTACACGTATGCTATGAAAAATTAAATTTGCTTATATTCTATGTGTGTATGTCGCTTGTCTCTCGTTATATATTCGTACATATGTATATTCCATCGCACTTATTGCATTCCAATGTTTGTAATGTGAATTCCATAGGCACTAGTGGTAACTGTAAAGTAATGTTAAGTATCATGCTAAGAGTTTTCTGTTGTCGTATGAAAGCATTTAAAATAGCTCATTTAAATGTACAAAGCTTGTCGCCGAAAACCGATGAGTTAAGGGATATTTTGGCTAAATCGAAGGTAAATGTAGTTTGTGTTTCGGAAACTTGATCTACGGTGATATCAAAAAAGAAATTTACAGGTTGAATGGCTACAGACTTTTTCTGGGTGATTGAAATGGACGTAGCGGTGGTGTAGCGATACATGTGAGAGACGGTCTTAAATGTGGAAGGACGTTTTTTCTTCTTCCGACTCTGCAATTGCCTACGTATTTATCAATATAGGTACTGTTTATAGACCAAATAGTAACGTGGACTTAACACCATTCTACGCATTAATTTAAACAATCTCGACACAATCTTAAAACATAATCATATGTGATGATTTAAACAGTAATCATTTCGTTGAGAGGAATCTCTCTGACGGCATGAAATCATTTGATTTACATCCAGTAAACATTACTCATCTGATTTCGTCTCTTAGTGAAGAATTATTTTGATGTCCTGTTTTGTGTACTATTTTAGCGCCATATTCTTCAATGAAGTTTCTCCATCGTTTTAACTTTGCGTTTGGATTTTTATCCGAAATCAAAAAAATAAGTGATGACTGTTAAATCTGCTATACCCTACAGGTAATTTCTTAATTTTTGAAGTGACCAAACGATCTCGAGAAGTTCCTTTTCATTCGTGCTGAAGTTTTTTTCAGTTTAACTAAGAGTTCTAGATAAAAATGAACGGGGTTTCCTATTCTAAGAGAGCTTGTAAAGTTACTTGCATCTGTCGTTAGTTCAAAAGGTTTTTTAAAGTGTGGTCGAAATAATTCTTTTATATTTATTTGTTAAAGTCTCGAGTGCTGGGTTGTGTATTGCAGATTAATTGGTATTTCTGCGCTCAGATTTTTATTTACACTACCATTTTCTCCGCGTAAAATGTGATAAGGGGTTTCGCTATCACAGCGAAATTCTGTATTCATTTCCTATAGTAGCTTGCTGGTCCTAAAAATGATCGCAATTCTTTTAGATTCTTTGGAGTTGGATGAGCCTTTATTGATTGAATTTTATTAGGATCCACATTTTTTTTATTATATTTTATTATATGTATATTTTATTATATACCGAATCGTGGAAAAAATGTGATTTCTCGTTAGAGATTTTCATATTTGCATCGCGTTTACTACTGTGTGGATATGCTCCATATGTTCTTCGGGTGAAGAGGAATAAATGAGTACATCGTCAATATAAACGTGTGCGAACTTGCTAATATATGCAGGTGGGATATCGTCTATGCATCGTTGAAATATAGAGGGTGCGTTTTTTAAGCCTAATGGCATTCTAAGGAATTCACATTTTGCGCCATTCACACTGAATGCTCTTTTTTCTCTATCTAATTCCTTGATTAAGGAATCCTTGATTGGTGAAAGCCTGACTCTAAATCTAATGTAGTAAAAACTTTTTCTTTGCCTAGGTTTTGGATAGTCATTGTAAAATCTGGGATAGGGTATCTTTTATTTATTTATTTTATTTATTTATTCAGAATTTATGGAACGCTTGAACATAAATTAAATAAATAAATAATTAAATAGCTAATTACAATATATACTTTAATTTAAATTCGTTGATTTAATTTATTTAATTTATTCCAAAGAATCTAAAAGAATTCCGATCATTTTTATGACTAGCAAGCTACTAAAGGAAATGTATCCATACAGAATTTCGCTGTGATAGCGAAACGCCTTATCATATTTTTACGCAGAGAAAATGGTAGTGTAAATAAAAATCAAAGTGCAGAAATACCAATAAATCTGCAATAGACAACCCAGCACTCGAGACTTTAACAAAAATAAAAGACACGTTACAAGCGCAAACTGAATTATTTCAACCAGACTTTAAAAACCCTTTTGAACTACTCGTAACGACAGATGCAAATAACTTTACAATAGGAGCTCTACTCTCTTAGAATAGGAAACTCCTTTCATTTTTATCTAGAACTCGTAGTCAAACTAAACAAACCTACAGCAAGAATGAAAAGGAACTTCTCGAGATCGTTTGGTCACTTTAAAAATTAAGAAATTACATCTACGGTATTGAAGATTTAAAAGTCATTACTTATTTTTTCGATTTCGGATAAAAATCGAAACAAAAAGTTAGAACGATGGAAAAACTTCATAAAAGACTATGGCGCTAAAATAGTATACAAAACAGGACACCAAAACGGTGTCGCTGATGCACTGGCTCGTCAAAAGATTAACAATACTTGGAGTTGCTCCCAACACTCAGCTCAAGGTTCATCAACCGAGCAATTAAAACGCGTAAAACAACCATTAAATACATTTAGAAATCAAATAATTATAAACTTTAGTACAATCAACTTAGTGGAAATCTTCTCGCAAAATATTTTTTCGTATTCACGACACTTTTCTATTCGACTAAAAAGGAACTATTGGATAAACTGTAGCAAATAAAAAGTCCAAATGTAACAATTGCTATAAAATGACAGAAAACATGGATAGACAAAAAGAAATAAAAATCTTAGCGCAGGAAAATAATTCTTCACCAGGAGACGAATCCTTAACGCGGTGCGGCAGTTCAACAAAACAATACACCCAATCACAGGAGAGAAACCCGTGGACGTGTTCTTCAATCGAGAAGGGTATCCTGATATAAAACAAAAACTAAATCAAATCAAAATAGTGTGCTTTCATATCATAACAAAAATCGTAAGAGTAGATTAGATTAGATATTTATTTGGTAATCATCAAACGCAATAACATAGTTTATAAAACAAAAAATTAAAAATGCTTGGCTTTCCTGCCGTCTGCCTAGTTGACAATACATAATTTTTTTATGCGTATAATACTTTGAAAATTTAATATTCCATCAAAACAAATGCGATAATTTATATTGATAAGACCTAATTTACACTTTCAAACTTTTCCAGTAAAGTTCTTCAAACAAGTTTGATAAATAGATACACGTTCAATGCCTCAATCGTCGATTTCTTTTTCGTTACTTTCAGTGCTATCTTCGTTCGAAGTGTGTTTTTGGTTGGTTGCGCTTCGTCTTTTTCGTGTGTTCTGTTCGCTTTAAAATTTCATTTGATAAATGAGGAACATTTGGATTTAATTGAAAATTTATTAGTGTGTATCAATACAGCAATTGCAGAAAGTGAAATTGAAATCGCATTAAAATTACTGGAGAAATGTGAGGAAGTATTGTCCTTGCCGAAGAAAAGAAAAAGAAGTGGCTGGGTAAAGCCGTGAAGAAATGCTAGGACCTCCAAAGGATCGTTTTCTTTTTTAATGAAAGAATTGAACTTTGAAGATAAGCTAGCTTTTTCGAATTATTTGCGAATGGGGGAAACAAAGCTTAAATTCTTACTTTCTTGCATAGAAAATGATATTAAACGAAAACAAACGTTAACAAGGAGTGCAATTACTCCTGTTTCTGGCAACTGGAGAATCTACCAGACGTGGTTATCTAAATCTTTTCTCTGCAAGGCAGTGCCAGAAGTTTGCAAGGCTGTATTGGAAGTGGTGAACCTGATGACTGTTGGTTGACATCTTCATGACCGGCGAAATTTTCTTTGGAGTTAGAACTCTTAAAAAAATATATAAAATATTGTAAATATAAAAAATAGATATAAAAAAAAAATATATATAAAATATTTAAATGCTAACGGAATCGATTTTAAATGATTTACTTACCTCATTGATATTTGACTGTGAAGGCCTGGTACTGCAATGATTTTTGAGAAAATGCAGTTGATCGAAAAACCGCAAAGTGGACTTATAAATCTGGTCCGATCCCGTTCCGTTTTTTTTTTAACTGTGAAGGCCTGGTACTGCAATGATTTTTGAGAAAATGCAGTTGATCGAAAAACCACAAAGTCGGCTTATAAATCTGGTCCGATCCCGCTCCGTTTTTTTTTTGACTTTGAAGGCCTGGTACTGCAATGATTTTTGAGAAAATGCAGTTGATCGAAAAACCACAAAGTCGGCTTATAAATCTGGTCCGATCCCGCTACGTTTTTTTTTGACTACGTTTTTTTTTTGACCTGGTACTGCAATGATTTTTGAGAAAATGCAGTTGATCGAAAAACCACAAAGTCGGCTTATAAATCTGGTCCGATCCCGCTCCGTTTTTTTTTTGAGGTTTCAATTTTCCTCATCTCCCTCGTGTAATGCGTCCTGATAATATTAATCTTCGCTTTTATATGGTTTGTACTCATATCTGGCTTGCAGTTTTGTAATTCATTGGCGATTTGGAGAAATGCATGGGCATTTCTATCTAAATATCTCCGATCAGCAACAGCATATAAATTTTCATGCATTTCATAATGCACGATGAGTTCCTCAACCAATTCTTTAGACCAGTAAATTTTTCCCATTTTTATTTGAATTTTTTGTTAATATATGCACACAGAAAAAATAAAACTGCAAGTATTCGACTGTTTTTCTTTTTTTATTTTCTCGCGTTCAAAACAAACAGAGTTCAACGAAATTTGATTAGAGCGATACAACTACAATTAACTGAATGATAAAATAAAACAGAATAGAATAATTGAGAAGAAATCAAAAACGGAATGCAAAAATTTTGAACAACTTCCAACGGAACATCAATCACGTTCCGTTTACCGCACGTTCCAAGCTCTTTGCCTACAAAGTCCGCTTTCATACGTCGCATGTTTCGAAAGATTCAAGTGAGTGCAAAAGGGAGGGATAATGAAACAAAAAATACCCAATTAACCAAATTCGCACTGCCTGTGGGTAGCAATTTCATTGCAAGTTTTTGACATTTCTTTTTCTCCTTCTTCTTTCTTTTTCGCATTTGCTTCATTACTTCTTTCGCTGTGTTACGAGCACAACATTTCAGTATGGCGGATGAACTGAAATGGACCAAAGAATTAACAAGGGGGCTCATTTTCAATTATGAAAGACTGAGCGCCAAAGATGAAATGAAAGAGAACTGTCAAATAACATGCAAACTCAAAGAAGGGGAAAGTCTTCATGTAGAGTTGCTCGCATCACTGAATGACAATTCAAAAGAAAATAACCAGAACATGCGCATAACACACTTGCGACGTATGAAAGCGGACAAACTCTTCAAACATTTTGGAAAAGTTTGAAAGTGTAAATTAGGTCGAAATACAAAACTTAATAAAATATAATTCTTCGTTTTCTGTCAAAAAACTGGATCCCAGAGTGTTCTTCTTATTTCCCTGAAGGTTTTTAAGGATTTTTTTTTTTCGGAAAATGAAATAAAATCTTCTTATGATAATTTTATGTAATTTGTTAGCTATTAAATAATGCAAAAAAAAATTTGTTAGCCCAGATATGCCCATGGCTTCAGTTCCATTGCTACGAATATGGAGTTTATGATTCTGTACTATTTTAAGTTTAGAAAGAGAATTATGAAAGAAACAATTTAAAATTTTGATTATTTTCTACTTTTTACAAGCGTCCTACCAGTAGGACACTGGGCAAATGCACTCTGATTAGAAAAAAAAAACATTTTTTTTATTTAGTATTAAACAAATTTAATATAAGTAGGTATCATTAAACAAAAAACTTCATGCGAGAGTTAAATTCAAAAATTATTTTTGCTGTGCGGTGTGATAACTAATGTTGCACCTCACATGAAGTGGAGCATCACATTTATAGCACTTTATGGTCGTTTTTTGATTGCACTGCCTGCATCTCAACTGCTTTACTGATTGGCTGGGACCACGGAGTATATCTCCCATCAAATGATCCAATCTATCAAAACGTTGATCTGTAAATATGACGGAATAATGGCCTTTGTTATGAACATGTACTTCACCTTTCCTAATAAGAGATGTTGCTATCATTCTTCGAAAAGAGAGATCGTCTAACGTTCCGCCCATTTCTCAGTGAAGCTGCCAAGCATTGTGTTCAGCCAAATCGAGACAATGGCTTACAATCGGAAAGTACCATTTTTTTCCTCTAATTGAAACCCTGTATAAACTAATGTTCTAGTCTGCACGATTGACGCCTCCCATGTAACAATTTTAATGGTTTATTAGCTGCGGCATTTTCACATGGACTTTCTTCTTATCTTTGCGCTACCAGCGAGTGACGGTTCGAGCAGGTTCTACTGGATTGCAAGTAGAAGCTACTAGTACAGAACTGTTGTCATTCCAACTGCAAACCAGAATTTTGTCTTCACATTGCCTAAAGTCGTACCACCCTCTCTCCTTCTTTTTTAGATATTTTTTCTTCAGTAATGGGCAATTGGCTAAACGATTTTCTTTGATGGTTCCTGTGCTATCAAATCCTCTAGTCTTGAGTTCATGTAGAAGGAAAATGACGTAAAGAAGTTATCGAAATACAGGGATGTGTTTTGTATTCCCGCGTTTGCTAAGACGTAAGAGTACGTCATCACGACACTGGCTCCAAGACCCATGTCTTGGTATTTGTCATCGGCAAATGTTCCTGCACCTTGGTATGGTTGCAACTAAACTATATATCCTTTGTAAGATGCGCCAACCCAAAATTTGTAACCGTATTTATGGCATGCCATGAATGTTGCTTGCATCCATGTCGACCGAAATATGGGACCATTTGCTCGTAAATGCTGTGGGATTGGCAATGCGGAGCATTCTTTACAAATCTTTCATTCATATAGTCGAGCACAGGACGAACTTTACTAAATTTGTCATCTTTCACTAAATTACTGTTATGGCCCAAAATATGTTCAAATTGATTGAAATTGATTGAATTTGCTACTAAAGTGTTATGAACATCACCAGATTTTTCCCAGTACATCCTGCGTCGGCTTTCTTTGCTATAGCCACACAAAAGGAGAATACTGAAAAAACACTTTGTTGCAGAAAACACTTACAGGCAGACAGACAAACAAAAGATAACCCAACAGATGTACCCAAATTACCAACGATAACGATGATCAGCACAATTAGTCGAAACACAAACATCAATACAGCACACAAGCAGCACGATAGTGTGAAAACGGGACGAGACAAACCGCAGATCAATGCAAGGCAAACACAAGCAGGCGACGAAATTCTATCAACGGTTCCTGACGAGCGAATATCGAAACCAAACACACCTGAGTTTCAAACCACTACAAAACAATTTTCCTTTCTCCTCCTTCTACCTTTCCGCCCGCGCCCTGGCAATAGTAAAAGGCTATCTAACCCCATAGGTGCGCGTAAATTATATAAAAAAAAAAAAAAACATTTTTTTTTATAATGAGCGCGCGCTCAAGGGGTTTGTGTACCAGTTTTAGTCAGTTTTAATGCATTTTATTTTCTTAACACTAACCCTTACATTCTAACAAAAAATGGGTAAATGCAACCAAGGACCTGTGTAAGTTGGTCATTGGTAATAATTTTAACATAAAGAGATTGGGGAACGATCGCCATGCCATACACTGTAACACAGTGGAGGGCTAAGCGAAAGTGAAAGAGCTCCTAAAGGAAACGACGACGGAGCACTACTCATTCACACCAAAGTATGAAAAGCTGCAATCGATGATGCTGAAGGGGTTGGAACCGTCTACTGACCCTAAGGAGATCCTGGCTCTGCTCAAAGAGAAGGAGTGCGAAGGACTCAAGTTTGTGGGGGTAAAGCCATTTACCACAGCTAGAGCCAGGCGGGAGAAACGGAGTCTGCCGTTCTCCTTGGGCCAGCTCAGTCCCGAAAGTCGTCTGGATAGTCTAAGGAGTATCAATGTCCTAGACTACCAGGTGGTTCACTGGGAAAAATTAAAAAGGAGCGAAGGCGTTATACAATGCGTTCGCTGCCAGAGGCTCGAGCACGCCGCGTCGAACTGCCAAATGCAGCCTCGATGCGTGAAGTGCGCTAAGAACCACAATTCCGAGGAGTGTGCTCTGGGTGTTGACAGAGCATCCGATACGTCGCAGCTTTCGAGCGTGTTATGTGGAAACGTGGGACACACTGCAAACTATCGGGGTTATGGAGCGTGTTCGAGAAGAGTGCTCTTGTCAAGGTTGCGGAGAAGCGTGTCCATCGAGTCTTACTGTAGTTATAAGAATATCTTTGGACAAACTCCTACAATTCCGCAATTTCGTTGGGAACTGTAATTTCGGTGCTAAAACCGCAATGGTCGCTGTCATACAAGAATGTGCGCAGACAGTTTAATGTTTGTAAATTCGTACCTGTCAGTCGTATACGTTCGTCGTATACAGAGCGTGTCTAGCTCTGTAATGAATATGGTGGATTGTGAAGCCTAAGGTGCATAAACAGAGGCCACGTACAGCCGCTTTCCACTGCGGAGCGGTACCTGCGCAACACTCCCTTGTACACTCTGTGAAATTTTATACCTTTTTTAATGAAGATCGCGACACCGCCTCCACGTTTGGATCTTTGCCGATTTCTTCTTCTAACAATATAATTGTACTCCAGTTTGTGCTTATCGGTTAGCTTGGTTTCGTTAGCGAAAAGCACATCAGGAGTTCGGTCTTGTAGCAATTTAAACATCGCGGCTCTTCGTTCGATCCTAATCAGGGAATTAACATTCACCGCAAAAGACCTTCAAAGTTTGCTCCACCATGTGCGTACCCATTACTACATGTGTTGCGTTAGGCCCGGCAGCAGCGCGTAGATCTGGTCCACCTGCTTGGGCTGTTCTTGCACCTGCTTTTGCAGCTGAGCCATCTGCCCTTGTATTGCGAGAAAGATAGCCAGCATGTTAGGTGCAGCTTCCGTTGTTCTCGCCGTTGGCGCCGGAGAAGCTTGCTGTACTATAGCCCTCCTACCTGACGCCATTTGGGTGTAGGAAATTTGGGACGTGACGGCTGGTGTTTGAAATCTGACAAGTGAACCTTTGACCTCCACCTTCTTCTGCCGAGCCAGTTTTGCTTTCTTAATGTCAGCGAACTTAGAACAACCCCGATAGTTTGCGGTGTGTCCCACGTTTCCGCATAACACGCACGAAAGATGCGACCTATCGGATGCTGCGTCAACACCCAGAGCACACTCCTCGGAACTGTGGTTATAAGATCACTTCACGCATCGTGGCTGCATTTGGCAGTTCGACGCGGCGAGCCCGAACCTCTGGCAGCGAACGCATTGTATAACGCCTTAACCACCTGGTAGTCTAGGACATTGATACTCCTTAGACTATCCAGACGGCTTTTGGGACTAAGCTGCACCAGGAAGAACGGCAGACTCCGTTTCTCCCGCCTGGCTCTAGCTGTGGTAAATGGCTTTACCCCCACAAACTTGAGTCCTTCACACTCCTTCTCTTTGAGCCGTGCAAGGATCTCCTCAGGATCAGAAGACGGTTCCAACCCCTTCAGCAGCATCGATTGCCGCTTTTCACACTTCAGTGTGAATGAGTAGTGCTCCGTCGTCGTTTCTTTTAGGAGCTCTTTCACTTTCGCGTAGCCCTCCACTGTATTACAGTGGATGGCATGGGGATCGTTCCCCAATCGCTTAATATTAAAATTGTTACCAATGACCAACTTACACAAGTCCTTGGTTTCATTTGCCTCTAGTTTATAGGTGTTGATATGAGGCACCTTCTCCTTCTTCTTCTGCTGCTGCTGTTGTTGTTGTTGTTGTTGTTGCTGCTGCTGCTGTTTTTTCAGCTGCTGTGTTTTCATCTGTTGTTGTTTCTGCGGCTGCTGTTGTTTCTGCTGCTGCTGTTTTGTCTGCTGCAGTGGTTGTTTCGGATGCCGCTGGTTTTGTTGTTGCTGCAGTTGTTGTTTCTGCTTGCGTTGCTTTTTTTGTTGGGCGCTTTCTGCCTCTAATATCTCCCTCTGCCTGCGTGCAGTTTGTTTTAGCGTAACAGGAAGCATTTTTTCTTGCAGCTTTTCTATGCTGCTGCTAATGTCATTTAACATTTCATCCTCATCTTCCGATTCGGATGCCGCTAGAGAAGCAAAGTTGTTATTGCCTTCCGCATAATACTCGTATTCATCATCCTCTGAACGGCATTTATTCTTTTTTTTTTGTTACATTATTAGGGGATTTCAAACTCCTCCTCCTTTTAATGGCTTTCGCCACGGCACCGGCAACACTATTGAAGAGCGGAACGCTCTCCACCATCCATCACGTACTTTCCTGAACGGTTTTGTTTTTATAACACTATTTATTTACACAGTTTGTGAAAAATAAAAATAAAAATTAAAAAAGTTTCAAGTTTGGCTTGGGATCGAACGCGCCAACATAGTTTTCGAGAAGTTTCCTACAGATTTGGAGTTGGAAAACGTGCACTTTACAGAACAAAAGCGTTTTAACTACTGCCATAGCTTAACGCGAGTATTTATTCAGCAGGCATTCGGAGTCTTGAAAAAAATTCTGAATCCTAGACTACATCCCGGTGCATAGTGTTTTGCATGCAAAACAAATTGCAATAATTTCATAATAATGCACGAATCACCGAGCAGCATGGACTTAATCGGTGAAATGTTACCGCCGGAAAGTAATACAAATCAAAATGAGGAATTTCTGATTTCTAGTAGCGAAGCTAAAGCGAAAAGGAAGCGGCTTACAATACTTTTTTCAGCATAAAAAGATATTGCGAACAATATGTTCAGCACTCATTTATTATCAAAGAAAAAAAATCACATTTCATTTCAATTCACAGAGGTACATTAATAATAATTATAACCAATAATCAATTACTCAAGTGGTGAACGGAGTAAGCCTTTAAGCTCCCTCGATTCCTGTAGTCTTTTTGTTCCACCTATAACCTGGAGTTTTTGATCTGGAGACTACCTGCCATGCTCGGATTCTGATTTAATGAATTCTAAAATTTCGGCTTCATTTTTCTTGGAGTCCCAGAGGACGCTTATTTTCATGTTCACTATTTTCATCCAGCGGCAAAGACGATTCTATATTTCAATGCTTCGTTCCATATTTTTCATCTAATAGCTCAAAAAATTCCCACGAAGTTGTCCCCCACCCTGTAGTACGATTTCCTAATTTGATTCTTTTTTATGCAACCATTACGTTCAAAAATTTCGAATAATTTACTCCGCGCTGAATGGAAATTCAGGATATATTCCTATAATTTGTTGCAGAACTTGCCGCCATAATACGATT
Source organism: Volucella bombylans (assembly GCA_949129095.1). Taxonomy (NCBI): domain Eukaryota; kingdom Metazoa; phylum Arthropoda; class Insecta; order Diptera; family Syrphidae; genus Volucella; species Volucella bombylans. Next base: position 223,302,548 of record OX422140.1, read on the forward strand.
TTTTTTCTTCTTTCGGCAATGAATTTCTCTTTAAATTTTAGTCTTAAAACAATAAGAATTTTTACACGTGTATGAGTCCATCTCTTGTTCCAAAATTTAAGTTTAATTTTAGCTAAAATAATACAAAATAACATTGTAAAATAAGAGAAATTACTTACGGATTCGGAGGCATTTCTACTATTAACGCTTTTCCCCACTCGTATTGACAGGAAATGACATTTGCCTCAGATTTGTTTGTAATGCAAAGGTTGCTTTTGTTTGCGCAGTACATACGTTTATACTGCGACTTGAAACGGTATACATTGTATCACTACAGTAATGTTACGTTGCGGAACGCTTGACATTGCAGTACTGCGGTAGTACTGCATTAAGGAATTCAGCCAAAGTTTAGGCGTATCGGCTCTTCCCGTAGCCTGACCATTATTGCTATTTCATCGACGCTTTGCCGAAATAATTTCTTGTGGTTAAGTTAGGAAATCTCTCTGCACTTCAGATCCACTGATGAAATAAGCTGATATAGTGAAATCTTCCAGCGAACACAGTCGAAACTATCTAGACTTAAATCCATTCCGCATTCCGCCGCGGGGTGGCCGTGGTGTGTGGTACTAGCAATCGCTACTCATTAGGAGGGGTCAAGGTTCGAATCCTGCCCATGACAAATCTTTCAAGTTTTTCATTTGTGTAATTGGAACTCAAAAAGATAAATTCTGCTTGTGAAGGCATAACACTGACACGTAGATTTGGCTGTTGTAGAGTTTCAAACATAAAAAACTAGTGCGAATTATAACCTTCGAATCACTCAGAGTGAAGAAAAAACTCTCCGTCCTATTCGGACTCCCACTCCTGGAGAGCGAATATCGAAACCAAATACACCTGAGTTTGAAACCACTACAAAAACAAATTTCCTTTCTCATCCGTCTACCTTTCCGCCCGCGCCCTGACTACAGTAAAAGGGTATCTAACCCCTTAGGCGCGCGTACATTATAAAAAAAAAATAAAAAATACCAGCTCGATTCATCATGTATGACGTGGATGGCCACTCTCTTCGGAAGCCGGTGATTTTCCATCTTCATAATCTTAAGCACATAATCAATTTGCATTTTAAGGGTAGGAATAAAGGGAGGTGACAATGCAGTTTCCAGCATTATCATATAATTTGGTATATTTGGTGGTTGTCGAAAAATTCGCTTTGTGTAGTAGCAGAGGAGCTTCTCTACATTTTCATATTGTTTCGCTCCCCATATTTGTGCAGCGTAAAATAAAGTCCGATACCACCTCAAAACCCGGAATTTTCTACTGTGTACAATACTTTTATTACAAAAGTATCTACTCCACGATGCACCTCCCCCGTTCTTAAAAATCATATATTTGATTTCTCCAAATTCACTACCATGTTCCATAACAGTCACTTAGTAAATTTATTTTGTTAGTTCTAGTAATAAGTAATGTTTAAAATAAATATAAAATTAGACTGTAAGATTCGTCGAAACACATAGTATAAGTGTTAGGTTTATCTTAGAGCGCCCGCATGGGGCCAGTAAGTTAGAATCAGATTATTTGTAAGTTATTTAAGCTAATTTGTAAGCATTTTTTTTTTGTTTAGCATGTAAGAGTAAATTAATAAGTTAAATAAAAATGCATTTAAACTGAAACTGCAACTGAAACTACCATGTTCCAAAGCTCACAATATTGAGAAAGCCGGTTGATCATTAGCTGGAATGAATCAGGAGAAGACGCCACGAGCACGATGTCGTCTGCGGATAGTAGTGCCGTGATTGTATGACCCGCGTATTCGATACCACACGGCAAACAGCTTACGAGATCATTAATGAACAAGCTTGGACATAGTACAAGATTGCCTGACGCCTGATTCAGTTTCAAACCACTCAGACTTTTCTTCACAGTTCCAAACTGCCGCCATATATAAGTTTTGCATGACTCTGCCAATTTTATTGACATACCAATATTATAGAGCTTGCAGAATATATCCTGTCTAGCAACCACATCAAATGCTGACTTGAAGTCCACGAAAAACACATATAGCTTCTTCTTTTTGCTGAGAAATGAATCCGCAATACTTTTCAAAACAAATATTTGGTCATTCGTTGAATAGCCTGGTCTAAAATCTCTTGCAAGAGCTTATTATCGTTGATCCATGTATTAAGACGTCTCTGTAGAATGAGCGTGAATATTTTGTCTCAAGCATTTAAGAAGCATATGCCTCTATAATTGGATACTTCACACAACCTTCCTTTTTTATGGACTGGGAAAATTATGGATTCTTTGAGTTCTTACGGTGTCGATCCTTTTTCCAACACATTACTGTATATAAGCGTAAGTCTATCGACTTAGTTTTGTACCAGACTGTCACATAACCTGCGGTACATACTGTGTCACTACGCAAAAAGGTATACATGTAAACCGGTTATCCACACAACACCATAAACCCATCAAGATTATCATTAAAAGTCTTTTCTGTAAGAGCATAATTTTTCATTGATATTTATTATAATTCGTCAACCATAATTTGGGAAAGGATTCCAGGGTATACTCGTATTCCAAGAAAAATATATTTCTACAGTAAGGGTCTATCTCTAATGTTGACAGCATTTATCGAGGATTTAAGAAAAGGCTTACTTTTGTGTAACCTAAATCATGTTAACGGAAATTGCTCTGTTAGTACCAATGATAGAAACTGCGTATAGGACTTTATTTTTAGAAGAATACTAGCCTTTTTAACGGCGTTCAAACACAGTTGATTTCTTGTCTGAGTTTTTAGATATCTTCTGACTTTAAAGTCACTTTTTTCCAGAAAATGCCTAATTAACATTACGTTTTACAATCTTTTTCTTACGAAAGTAGGGTAGGGTAGGTAATTAATCCAATCACGAACCGCCATCATATTCAGCTAGTAAGTCCTTGATGATATTAAAAAGTATTTTGTTCCAGACCCTGTCATTTGCCTCCTGTCATTTTGATTTAAACTCATTTGATATTAACTCATTTGTTGTCTGTCATCGGATAGAAAATTCATTTGACACATCTGTAGCAGCATTTTGTTCTCTAGTTCTATATGTTCTTTCTCTTTCCTTAGTATTTCCACCTCTCGTTTGTTCAGCTCTTCATTGTTGTTTTCGCCGCCGTCAACTGCTTCTGTTTCTTCTGCTTGTGCGTTTTTGTTGCTCTCATTGTCGTTTTCATTTTCATTGTTGTCATCATCTGGTTCTCTGTTGCTCTCATTTGAGGGGAAACTTCCGCGTTCATCTTCTGGAACTGCCATCAACCGCAACAACAATTCTCTTTGCTGCCGTTGGATTTCTTTCACAGACTTTGCAGCCAGGTTTTCAACTGTGTGCTGACAAATTTTCTTAGTCCATGTTGATGCTAGTTATAAAGAGAATAAAGAGAGGGACAGGAAATTGTATTATTTTTTTTTTTAAAACTTAACACTCAAGTGGGTATTAATACATTTAAAATACCTAAGCACATGTTAAGTTTTTTTAGGAAATTGGGAAAGAAAGAGAAAGAAAGATTTTTGGCTCAGTGGTTATGTCGCTTCATGGGTGGCATCCGACATTTAATGGGGAGACTAAATTATTAGTGTAATTGGACTTGTTGTTGTATTATAGGCAACCATTCGTATTAGTGAATTAAGTTGCCTGAAAAAAAGAATGTCTTTCGGGCAAGGCTGGGATTAGAACTCCGAACGCTCCGATTTGGAAGCCAATACACTCCCACTTGAGCCACGGCCACCCACGGCAGGACCTACCGGAAGGACGCTCGCTTGAATTTTAGATATAACGGGACAATATTTTTCACAATGGACAATCGTTTTGTTTAATTTTAATAATAATTTTTTGTTTTTTTTTATATTGTTCACTCTTTTTAGTTAGCTGGATCGAGGAAAATATTATTTGCATTGACACTTACGCGAGGTATTTAATCCTACTTCTGAAATTTTAAGCAACCAATGCTTAGATTTAAAACACGTCTTCACTGGGACATAGATTAACACCGAATGCCTTTATTTTGTTCATCCATTTCTCTCTAAATAACCTGTTCTCTGTTCAATAAGTGTTGCCACAATACTTGGGAAAACTTGCAACAGGTAAAATTTAAAAAAAAAGTGTTTCTTTGCTTTAAGCTCCAAAGGCTATGTGTACTAAAACAATTATAACAGGTGCACCAAGTGTCGTACTTGCTTTTGAATGCATGCTAGAGCTCGTTTTTGGATTTCGCTGCAAATTTTTATTGATGCTAACTGTTGCCTCACTTTTGATGACGCTTCGAGAATACGCTCTTCCAATTCAATTAAAGTTGCTACTCGTATTTCGGTTGAATAAAAAGTTTTTTCTTACTTCCCCATACAAAAAAAACCCAATACTGTAAGGTCAGAAGATCTTGCAAGCCAGTAAATTGGTCTATTTCTTCCTATCTAACGGTTACCGTACTTTTCATCTAGCCAATTCTTAACCTCATGACCATAGTGAGCTGCAGCACGGTCCTGTTGAAAATATAATGAAGCTAGTTGAATCAGTGGAATGTCCTCAAATAGTTCTGGTAAATCCTTTCGCAAAAACTCCAGATAGTTTGTAGAATTCAACCTAGGTGGTTGTTGTTGATAAAAATATAAATTAAAATAAAATTGTCAAATGTAACAAAAACATAGAAAATTTGTACACATAAAATATTTAAACAAACACACTCACGATAATTCTCTCATGAGATAAAATTCCTTATGTCAAAAATTAATATAAAAGAAAGACATTTTTACATAAAATAAATCTTCAAGTTTATAACGTTCAAGCAAACAGTTTGTTTTATTTAAAATATTTTTCTACACAGTTTTTCTATACAGTTTTTCTACACAGTTTTGTACGCAGTTTTCAAATCAGTACATTAATTAACTACACAGTTGATACTGTTGATATACAGTCCAACTAAATACAACACGGTAAAACAAAATAACCAGTGCCGAACATTTTGGTCCTTCTGAGCCATAGAAAAAACATAATCAGCAAACATTTTGGTGTATGGTGTTAAATTTACAAACAATTTCAAATTTTAAATTAAATAATTAAATCAGTGGGTGGCCCCTTAATCTAAAAAAAATTAATTTTATAAATACAACACGTTGCAAGTGAGGAATCAGAGTTGGAAAGGAAGAAATCCACGGAGTGGGACTCAACAAAAGGATTCTAAAGGAGAGCTTTTAAGGAGGGATACAATACAATAATTTAGAAGATATAAATCAAAGTGAGTACATTCTGATCGTTACTTATTTGCACATAAGCATACAATATATACAATAGTATTTTTAAATTTATTAAAAAAAAAAAACATGGGTGTATCAAAATTATTTGTAAAAACCTGCAATCAAGTCTCAAAAGACTTTGAAAATTTTAAAAAGACCGTAAGCCCTACTCGCCGTACGAAAAATTACATTAGCACGCGCCTCGATCTCTTAGAAATTAATTTATCGAATATTGAAAGAAGATATGAGATAATTTATGATAATAAGGAGATTGAAAAGGAAGTTTTGGAACAATTAGATTTTACATATGATGAGGCAAAAGAAGTATACGTTCTGTACAAGTCACAACTTTTAGATGAGCTGCAGAAACTGGAAACATCCACTCAAACAAAGCCTGAAGAGTGTTCACAACAATCAGAGTCTAAGAGGTCCCATGAGGTTCACCTTCCGAAAATCCATCCGCCTTCATTTACAGGTGAATATGAAAACTGGCGTTCATTCCACGACCAATTCGTTTCACTCGTACACAGCAACACATCCTTATCTAAAATAGAAAAATTACACTATTTAAAATCATGCTGTAAAGAAAGTGCTGGTATATTACTTGATCACGTCAATGTGGACGACGTTAGTTACGACCAAGCGTGGGAACTTTTAAAATCCCGCTATGATTTCAAACGGATTTTAGTGAACCAGGAATTGAAGTTGTTTTATGATCTGCCAGTCGTCCGAGAAGAATCTTCCATCGGAATCCGTGAACTTTTGGATAACTCGACGAAAATTTTACATTCACTGAAGAATCTTGACTTGCCAGTGCAGCATTGGGATGTAATTATCATATTCTTGCTGTTAAAGAAACTTCCGAAATCAACTCAGTCATCGTGGGAGTCTTCTCTGGGGACAAAAAAGGAAATTCCTACTTTCAAAGAATTTTCTGAGTTTTTAGAGACAAAATTCCGAACACTAGAGATAGTGGATCAGCAACAAAATACAAAGCCCCCAACACAAAAAAGAACTCACAAGAACGTCTTCCATACCAATACGGTGGCAAAGGAAAATTTCAGTTGCAAGGTTTGCCACGAAGGTATTCACTCATTGCGAGCCTGTAACAAATTTTCAAATATGGATGTAAGAACCAGGCAGCGTGTTGTTAAACAATTAGGTAATTGTTTTAATTGCTTGGCTTATAGCCACAAAACAAATAGTTGTCCGAGCAACAAATCCTGCCATTTTTCAAATCTGTATAAGCCTCACCCACAATCAGCTTTCCCTTCTAATCAGTTACAACCAAATTACAACACACAGCAATCATTCTCTCACTCTAATCAAATACACAACACTAACCAATTCCCCCCTGCTCAAGCATCGTCGCAACCATTCACTCATATCTACCCAAATAATAGTCATAATAATACAATTATGCCCCAAAACCCAAACACACAGAATAAATACCAATACCAAACACACCATATATCAACCCAAAACAATCCAAATGCAGCTTCATTTCACCCTTCTGATGAACAACAGTCATCGGCAAACTGCTTCCACAATAACGACCATACCAACACACAAATTTTATTGGCAACAGCTATCGTCAAGGTGAAATCTGCTAATGGCGACTATATTAGCCTGCGAGCTTTGCTTGATCCTGGATCACAAGCATCATTTATCACCGAATCAGCGGTACAACTTTTAAGGTTGAAAAAACAAAAAACGTGTTTTGATGTCCAAGTTTTAGGACAAATTAAAAATGGTTCCTGTCAAAACTTTGTGGAACTCTACCTGGGTTCCAAATACTCAGACTTTAGGACTGCGACACGAGGTTACGTATATAAAACCTTAACAGGGTTTTTGCCGAGTCGCGAGGTGTATCCAAATAGATGGGCACACCTACAAGGTCTGAAATTAGCAGATCCTACCTTTAACCGACCCTCCAGTATCGACTTACTGTTGGGAAATGATATATTTTGTGAGGCGGTTTTACCTGAAATTATAAGAGGAGCAGAGTTAATTGCACCCATCGCCCAAAAAACCCAGTTTGGCTGGGTAATATTAGGTAAAGTTCCCCTCGAAACACCACCCTCAATTCAGGTATTCACCCAATTTTCCGACATAGACACCCAATTAAGGAAATTTTGGGAAATTGAGGAATCACCATTCGAAAACGGCCTGGCTAAAGAAGAAAATGCTTGCGAAGAACATTTTTTATAAAATGTCAAGCGGTTGCCGGGAGGGCGTTTCGAAGTTGCACTCCCTTTCAAAGGAGGTCAGGGTCCAGCACTTATTTCAACCCAAAAGAATAGCCTAAGTATGTTCTATAGGCAGGAAAAAAGACTGCTTACCAACCCAACACTATACAAGGACTACAATAAATGTATACAGGAATACTTACAGCTCAACCAGATGGAGGAAGTGAACATCATCCAGGACCCCACACTTAAATCGCCTTTCCATTATGTTGTGCCACATCATGCCGTCTTCAAGGAATCGAGCACAACCACTAAACTGCGAGTGGTCTTCAACGCTGCATTCAAGACTGCGGAGGGTAGTTCTTTAAATGATCATCTGATGACGGGACCTAAAACACAGACGGATTTTATATCAATTGTTTTAAGATGGAGAACAAACAAAATTACCTTTACAGCAGACATCGAGAAGATGTATCGCCAGATCCAGATTCATCCAGATGACGCACTACCAACTCCTATATTGGCGAGAGGATCCAACAACTCCAATCAAACTTTTTAAGGTAAAGGTCTTAATGTTTGGCACATCTCCTGCTCCATATCTGGCAAATCGTACGCTGCAGAAACTCGCTGATGACGAAAAGGCAACATACCCACTAGCAGCTCAAATGATATGGAAGGATATGTACATTGATGATCTCGTGTCTGGGGCAGATTCCATCCATGCAGCTAAAGAAAAATTTGAACAAATTTCGAAGCTACTTCTTTCCGCCGGGTTTCATCTCAGAAAATGGATGAGCAACAGTCAGCAGTTCTTGAATTTAATACCGAAGGAAGACCGGGATACCAATGTTTCTCTTAGCCTTGGAACAACACAACACACGAAAACGTTGGGAATCAATTGGCATCCTAGTTCAGATATGTTTTCATTTCAGAAGCTCGCCGTCGAAGTGGTTTCAAAACGTACCATCCTATCAACGATCGCGCGTCTCTTTGACCCCCTAGGATGGATTTCGCCTTGCATTGTTAAGGCGAAAATTATCATGCAACAATTGTGGCTACATGGTCTATCATGGGATGACCCTATTCCGGTGGAAGTACGTCGAGAGTGGTTGTCTCTTCAACAAGAATTGGCCATGATTGAAGACATCCAGATTCCTAGGTGGGTAAACACACAAGGACAAAATGAGCAGTTGGAACTCCACGGATTCAGTGATGCATCCATCAAGGCGTATGGAGCTGTGGTCTATCTCCGAGTTTTGGACTGCAACAACATCACACACACACATTTACTCATCTCCAAAACTAGAGTAGCGCCACTCAATACGGTTTCACTGCCAAGATTGGAGCTTTGTGGTGCAGTAGTCCTAGCAAAGCTTCTGAGCTACACCATATCTGTTCTCCCAGTGCAAAACATCAAAACATATGCGTGGACTGACTCCACAATCACCCTCAGTTGGATATCTGCACCACCGACTCGATGGAAAACTTTTATCGCAAATCGTGTAGCTGAAATTCAGAGACTGACGAATGTCAGCATTTGGCGACACATCCCCACCAAATTCAATCCAGCGGACCTTGTATCACGTGGTGTATTGCCCTCAATACTTAAAAATAACACACTCTGGTGGAAGGGACCAGCCTTTCTTCAAGAACAATTGGAATTTTCCATTCCAACACAGCCCACGCAACTCGACACAGAAGAAGAGAAAAGAGAAATCAAAACTCTTCTCGCTATAAATAATGAAAATGACATTTTAAAATTAATCCAAACTCATTCGAAACTTACAAACTGTTTACGAATTTTGGCTTACGTGAAAAGATTTACCAACAACACACGGAAAACAGAAAATTCAAAGTTAAAATCAGTTTTGTCACCAAGTGAAATCAAATATAGCTTGCACACAGCTGTACGAATGGTGCAACAGGAAATGTTTAGTGATATCTTCAACGAGTTGCGTAAGAATAAGTCAACCAAGGTGTACAAAACTCTCAACCTTTATATTGATGGAGAACAAATCATAAGAATAGGCGGCAGATTAAAGAATTCTGCTCTAACTTATGACCAAATGCACCCCATGATTTTAAAACCAGACCACCACTTCACGAAACTCATCGTCAACAACGCACATGAACAAACGCTTCATGGTGGCCTACAACAAATGACAGCTTACTTGCGACACCAATTTTGGATTTTTAATGTGAAGAGAATGGTGAAAAAACACATCCACCAATGCACCATATGCTTTCGGTACAAACCCAAACCCATGCAACAGCTAATGGGTAATCTACCAACTCCAAGGGTAACCATATCAAGGCCATTTACGCATACAGGTGTTGACTATGCTGGACCCATTGAAGTAAAGGCCTGGAAGGGAAGAGGATCGAAAATGTTGAAGGGATATCTTGCAATATTCATTTGTTTAGCAACAAAAGCCATTCACCTCGAAGCCGTAACAGACATGACTACACAGGCCTTCCTTGCGGCATTCCGCCGATTCACAGCACGACGCGGAATTTGTTCCAACCTGTATAGCGACTGCGGTAGCAATTTCAAAGGAGCTAATACGGAGCTGCTAAAAATGCTTAAGTCTGCCCAGCACAACTACAATGAGATCGCCGATTCAATTAGCAAATTAGGAACTAAATGGAATTTCAATCCTCCTGCCTCTCCTCATTTCGGGGGATTATGGGAAGCAGGAGTGAAATCGGTCAAATTCCATTTAAAACGAGTTGCCCGGAACGAAGCGTTAACCTTCGAGGAGCTCAGCACGCTTCTATCTCTTGATGATGAGTTTTTATTATTGTTATTTTCATAAGAAAAAATTGTAAAATATTAATTAGGCATTTTCGGGAGATAAGGGACCTCAAAATCAAAAATTAATATGCGCAATGAAAATGGAACAGAAATTGGATATTATATAAACGCTCAAACAAGATATCAACTTTATTTAAACGCCGTTATAAACTCTAGTATTCTTCTTAAAATAAAGTCCTACACGAAGTTTCTACCACTAGTACTAACAGAACAATTTCTATTAACATGGGTACACTTTGGTAAGCCGTTTCTTAAATCCTCTATAAATGATGTCAACATTTTAGATAGACCCTTACTGTTGAACGATTCTTTTCTTCGAATATGCCCAAGAATCATTTCCGAAATTATCGTTGACGAATTAGAGGACACCCTGTATAATTCGCATCTAGTTGAAACAAAAAACTATTATAAGAGGGAAGAAGAAAATCTATCTATCTGTCTAGAATCTATCCGTGCATAGATGAAGTAACCTAGATTGCAAACCATAGATATACTAACCTAGATTGCAAACTCTACTAATACTTTTGCAAACCCTTGACTTTCGAGCAGCCACACTGTAAGTGAATTTTCAAACTTTTGCATCTATATAACCTGCCAGCATTTGCTAGAATGAGATCAATTTAAAAGTAAAGTTGCTAGAATAAGTGGGAATTGCACACTTGTGTGTAAAGTGGATGACTTTTTTGAGTAAAATGGAGGGAAATTGCCATTGATGACAATTCACTTACAGGGTCACACGGATGGACGCGATCAGCAGAAAACCGGTTTTGATTATCCAATATCTTTAAAGTTTGAAATCTAGGTTAGTTTATCTATGTTCGGGGCAGACTGGTCGCGTTATGGTTGTTACGGATTGTTAGAGCACTTACAACAACTATTTCAATATAAACCAGTTTACCGTGGTAATTTGTAGTATTTTGAACCGAAAAAAGAGCGATCGGTACCCGTGTTCAAAAAAAGCTTTCACATAACGCCTGTACTGCAGATTTTTGTTGAATAGGTTAGTGATGATGGAATCGCGGTGACGGTATAATTCTCCTGTATTTTTTTATAATTTGCGCACTCTCAACGGACTTATAGTAAGTGCCCTTAAAATTCTTGCATACAGCGCGAGCGAAGGAAAATCAGAGAGGGAAGGAAGAGAGGTACCGATTAACGTTGGTTTTAAATGTTTGAATGTTATAATGACTAGGGCATAAAAAGCTCGGCAGGGATACCATAAGCGTGTTGTACGGCTTAGGAACGAATCACAATATTTTAGAGTACGTCCGAAAGTCGGCTTGAGGGTAGACTGATGAGCATTCACAGGGAGACGAGTGTTCCGGTTAGTAGTTTGAAGAGGCGGAATGCTATTGGCGATTTCTATGGAGCACTGGTGGTGGAAATTGCAATAGAAAAGAGTGAGACACGAGACATTACGTCGGTGTTCATGGGTGCCCATTGCCTGAGTGATGTTAGTATCACCTATGAGTTTTAACGTACTGATTTGAATCTTATCTCGCAGGTGTAGAGATGCTTTGGTTACACCCGACCCGACGTGGGCATTGTACTATAATTTCGGGCGGATAAATGCCTTATATATTGAGGCTGATCAGAGGGGGAGAGGTATTTCCTACATTACTTGAGGAAACCTAGACATTTCGCAGCATTTCTGACAACACGAATATGTGGTCATTCCAACATAACTTGTTATTTACACACATACCAAGAATGGAAAGTTTTTCGGTTTTGACGACTAAGTGTCATTCATGGATAATGGCTGGGTGCTTAGATTTCGCTTTAACTGCAGCAGACAACATTGTATTTTAGAAGTATTAAATTCTACTCCGTTGGTGGTTTCCCAATTAGTTATGCTGTTAATATCAAAACTAAATGAGCTTAACATACACTTAACATACACACAGGGAACGAATATTATAAGAAGAAAGTATTGTCGTCAGCAAAGTAATATGTTGGATTAGAAGTAGCAGACAAGAGATCGTTGGTGGAAATTAAAATGAGTGTCGCAGACAGAACGTAGCCCTAAGGCACTCCAGTATTTATTTTGTGGATATCAGACTTCAAACCATACAAGCCTACTTGAATTGAACATTCCGAAAAGTAGTGTCTAAGCCATGGAAGAAGAGATCCCAAAGGCACGCATTTTCGACAAAAGGGCCCAACTCATTGGAAATGTATTGGAAATATCAAGTGCAACTATCTTGCTTTCACCAGATTGATGTACGCTATGGTTCCACTTTTCGGTGAGACATGCCATCAGATGACGACTGAACCTGTTGCTACAAAAACCGTACCGCCGGTCATTGAGAAGTTTTCGTGTTTTGAGATATTTCATGAGCTGACGATTTATCAGCGTTTCCATGACCCTGGAAAGAAGGGAGGTAAGTGCAATTTGTTTATAGGAGGAGAGAGGAAAAGACTCGCCTTATTTAGGGACGGGATGGAGAAATGCTGTATTCCATCTGCTCAGAAGATATCCTAAAGAGTAGGATTGATGAAAAAGCTTACGCACTGTTTTTGCTAGCGTGGAAGAACAGCTCTTCAGAAGAAGGGAAGATGGTATATCTGGACCATCTTTTCTCTAACTGTAGGTGTAGCAGAAAATGTACGAGCTGATATCACACAGTCGTCCGATGAGGGCATAGCACATTGACCTTATATTTGACAAGGTGATAAGTTAAAAACAGACCCAGTGTATTGGCGGTATGACTATCAACGTCTGGTATTTATGTTGGCTCATTTATAAGCTTTGTTAAGTTATTTTCCGCAGCGAAGATCTCAACACACTCTCCTTCGGGTGTTGTCTGTCAAAAATGTCGAAGCCACCCAGAATTGTGTATATTGAAATTGCCCGTAGTGATATTTTCAATATGAGGATACAGGGATACAATTCTTTGTATGGAGTCAGACAGAGCATCAAACTTGTTAAAGGTCGAATTTCTGTCCAGTTTAGGGCTTCTGTAAATAAAGCAGTAGTAGATAATTTGCTTACGGAGATGGAATTTTAATCACATGAAGTTGAATTCCGGATTGGAACATGGATCGCACTGTGGTGGAGTTTGCGCACGTAAATGGCGAGGCCGCGGTGAGTAAAAGATAATGGCACTAATTATTAGCCAGGTAGCCTCAGATATCTGAGAGGTGTGGGTGGGGATCTGTGTTTCACTAAGTGGCAAAATAGCTAGTTTGTATTTACCTACATGGACGTACGCAAAAAAGTGATTACTTTTTAGATCGAGAATATATGCTATATCCACTCTAAATTCTTGAGTCATTATAAAAAGAGACAAACTCAAAAGGCGCAAACCAAACACCGACGATAATAAAACAGCTGTGAGGTAAAAATTCAGAATTGATTTACCAAATCAAATTATTGTAGGTGTGAGTTACAGCAATAGGAAACATCACACCTACAAAATTAATACCCACAACCATTGGTTATTGCATACACTTAGTCAATGTACGCGCTGTGAGACAATGTAATACAGCAACGGTAGTGACTGAGTCCAAGCAGCAGTATCACCAGGGGCAGGAAGGTTTGGATACACTCGCGCGCTGTTATTTTTATTTTCATTATTAAATCAAGAACCTCAGAGGATTTTAAAGAAGCTCTTAGGGGATTGATATTAGCCTTTTGGTGTCCTCAAACTATAGCACTCTCGGAATTGATTCGGGGACTTAAAACTAATAACGCCCATAGCTCCTTTTTCGGAATTATTGGACAGATGCATTTATTAATACAACCAATCTGTACATTCGACTGCAAATAAAAACCCCTTGACATATTTTTCGACAGAAAATTACTTAACAACCCAGAAGCACTTGAACCCGTAAGACAGGAAAACATACAGAAAATAAAATCTAAGCAATAAACTAACCTTGGACACGGAACCTGGACCCATGCAAAATGTTGCAAGTACCGTTTCTGCTTCCGTTCGCAAAACATCATCGATGTGTAGTTTGCAAAAATAATACTACCAAAATATGCCAAAAATTCAATGTCCATATTCATGACAAGTGTTTTGTCGAATTCCATTCCTAAAATAATACGTAATATATATATTGTAGTATGTAATATTTGTAATAAAAATATATTTCCTTCCACTTGTTCATGTTTCTCTTACATACTCGTAGTTTCTTTCCCTCAATTCATTTTTTGCATATAAGAGCCATATATGCCAAGGAGTCGTTTACGACCCATGCCAAAAACACACTTCTAAGTTACAATAACGTAAAATAGATTTTATATAGTTGCTTATACACTCAAATAGACCACAATAACCGAAAATTATAAGTTTTAAAAAAAAAATAGTTCTGCGCATGTATGAGTTAAGAAACAACAAAATGTCTATAGACAAAGTAAACGAATTAACAATGTAACGCTATATTATGCAGAATTTTTAAAGAAAACGAAAACAGTGATACTGAAACTATTATGAGAATTATGTAAGAATAAACTAGATGTAATTGAGGAAGAATTAGTAAATGTATAATAACATACGCCATTCATTGGGGGAAAAGTAAATATAGTAAACTCTTTTATTCTATCAAATACGGAAATAAATATTACTGAAATATTTTTTTAAACGGAAAGTATTCCATGTGTTAATATACAAATACATGAGGCATTAGAATCTACTGAATTTAAAATACCCTCAGACGATAAAAAAATTATATGTATATATTTTAAGTTTTCCAACTATTGTACGAATGAAGAAACTTGTAACCTATCAATAATTACACCTATTAAAATAAATAATGTAATAACTACAATAAACTGTGATTCAATACTAGAATATAAAAACGATACATGTACATATACGGTATTGTTCAAGACTTAATCCACCATAAATGTGTTGTTATATTATTATATTGTTCTATTCTTTATGTATTAATTGTTCACATTCAAGTTATTATTTGTTAATGTTATCTTTCGACTCACTGTATTACTTACGTATCAAACTCCATGTTATTATTAATTTTTTGTTAATTTGGTTCTACAACAACAATGCAACAGAATGCATATCGAACCATAGATCGCACCACCCATCACCTCATCATATTGTTGTTGTAATTACCACACACAATCTTCTACCGCGAGCATCGAACTTGTCGAGTTGTAGAGGCTGAGTAGGGTCAATGAATCTCGAGAAGAAATTCTCCAGACGAGTCCTGAAACCAAAGGATGCTCCCCCCCCCTCCCCAACTCCCAAAGCACTCCATCATTCCCCTGGGCTGGATCAAGGTGTCATACGACCCGTGCCGAAGATCAACCTGGCTGAGGACCCAGTATCTCCAAAAATAGCTCAGTCGCAAACGGAGTATCCGGATACCTGGCGACCTCCGGATTAGCTAGCCTTATCTGTATATGGAGGATCTCTGTAAAGATGGAAATCCCTTTCTCCGCTACTCGTGGGACTATCAATGGAAAATAACCAGAAAACAAAAACCGAGGCCGGTACTCCTTCATTACCGGGCGGTGGAACGGTGACTACACCGACTACCGGCATGGCTCCTGCCGGATCCATTCCGGAGGTGGAGAGAAGTGCGGAAATAAAGAGCAAGGTTGAGTGGGCTAAAAACATCCTAAAAGACGGATTTCCCACTGCTTCCACTGCTCACATAACGTCAAAAGACTCCTCTAAGCGTCAGAGATCGTTGGAGGAAACCGTACCGGTTTCCAAGAGGCCCAAAACACACAGTTCCACAACCCCTGGGCCACCCAACAGCAGATCTCTGAGGTCTTATAATGAAGTCCTAAAGGACGCATTGGTGATCGCGGTGATCGACAGAAGCGATACCGACGGTTTCATTACACCGGAACGGTGGCAATTGGTCAAGTTGAAGCTCTCGAGCAACTTCTTGGCCATCATGCGGGAGACCCCAGGACCACCTCCTACCACAAGCGACGCTGGCTGGCACCAAGGCCATGTCAAGCTCATCGCTTGCTCCAACCAGAGATCTCTCGATCTCTTCACCAAGGCCATCGATGGTTTAGGAGAGGTTTGGCCAGGTGCAAAACTCGAGGTCGTATCTAAGGAAGACATTCCTAGTAGACCTCGAACTCGTACCTGGATTCCAGCCGAACCCTCCTCTCCAGAAAGTATCCTGGAAATCATCCGGCTCAGCAACCCGACTCTTCCGACTCATGACTGGAAAGTCGCGAAACTGGAGGACCTAAGGGGTTCTTATAGATGCGCGTTAATTGTGATCAATAAGGAATCCCTTAATCCTCTGGCGCAGACGAAAGGCATGATTCGGTTCGGATTCGAGTCAATTCACTTAAGGGTGTACAAAAAGGATGAGCTGGATGCTGATAAGCAACCTCCTCCTCCTTTAACACCCGATATCACAACCTTGGATCTTGGAGCGTCGATATCCTTTCCAGAATTGGATAGCGACGACTCCAATCTGTCCGAGGTGACTACCAAGCCGTCGGTCTCCTCTTATGACACATTGTCGGCAATGGAAACCGATGACGAAACAATTAGAGGTTCTACACGATCAGAGATAGAAGATGAGCTCTTGGGCACATCTTCAGAATCGGAGGACCTCAACAACACCGTGGTGGAGGCGACTCTGGAAGACTGTAGCAATGATACGGTTTCTCCAGATTAATCTCCACCACTCAAAAAAGGCTTCGGCCGCACTCATTCTGCGTCTTTCCAAAAGCGCAGAAGACATAATTCTAATCCAGGAACCATGGATTGCAGAAGGCGTGGTTCGTGGACTTAGGACACCCTCATACGTTCCGCTCTATACAAGAGACAAAGGTAAGATTAGAACTTGTATATTAGTGAAACGTAGCCTTAATGTATTTCTACTTCCCAACCTCAGTGACCCCGACCTAACCGTTGCCAGATTAGAGACTGTCAAAGGCTCTCACTGGCTGGCATCGGCTTACCTTGGCCACGACCAAGTGGGCCCTCTCCCTGGTGATAATCTAGAAAGGGTGGTACTGGAAGCGGGAAGGCAAAAAACTGGCCTCATAATCGGATGCGACGCTAACGCACATCATACGGTATGGGGCAGTACCGACATCAATGATAGAGGTGAGTCACTTTTAGACTATATTTTAAGTACTAACCTCTTAATTTGCAATATTGGCAATGAGCCCACTTTCATAACAAAAAACCGACAAGAAGTATTAGATATTACTCTTGTCTCCGACAGCATCACCCAAAGGCTAACAAACTGGATGGTATCGTCTGAACACTCCTTTTCAGACCATAGATAAATCCAATTCAATCTGAGTGATGCTCCCCCCAGCCAACCAGCTTTCCGGAACTACCGGAAAACTGATTGGACAAAATATAGAGGAATACTGTCGGAAACGATATCCTCTAAACTATCAAGTCCCCCGCGTGACACCAATGAGCTCGACATGAAAGTCAGGGAATTTACTCTGACTCTCAATAAGGTTATGGCCGCTTCCTGCCCTCTTATTCAACCAAGAGGCAAGAAAAAGCCACATTGGTGGTCATCGGCACTAGGACTGCTCAGAAACACCTGCAGAAAACTTTTCAACGCAGCAAAAAGCACAAGAAAAGTGACCGACTGGGACTCATATAAAGAATCCCTCAAATTATACAAAAAAGAACTGAGGAAGGCAAAGCGACAATCCTGGCTTCGCGGCTAAGAAAAATCCTCTCCACAAATCCTATGATGCCCAGCTGTTTGAAAAAAACCGATGGCTCTTGGACAACCTCAAATGATGAATCACTCAACCTGCTTCTGGACACCCACTTTCCAGGTAGCTCCTATCTCGCGGCCAGTAGCAGCCCAAACAAGCCTACTCCAACTGTGACCAAAATTCATAGTCTGATTACGAGAGACAAACTGCTCTGGGCGCTGCATAGGTTCAAACCATACAAGTCTGCTGGTCCGGACGGTATTATACCTGCCGAGCTACAGAGATCCTCAGATATTATTTTACCAGTGTTGGAAAATATTATGAGGAGCTGTGTAGAACTTATCCACATTCCACTGTTATGGAGAGAAGTCAATGTAGTATTCATTCCCAAAGCTGGAAAATGTTCTCATGTGGTCCCGAAGTCTATCATCATTCCTTCTGAAAACTTTAGAACGACTGATTGATATCCATATTCGAGCTAAAGTTGATGAAAGACTTCTGTCTGCGGCTCAACATGCCTACTGTAAAGGGAAGTCGGTGGAAACGCCTTTGCACTCTCTGACTAGCCACATCGAACGATCCCTACAATATAAGGAGTACACAATGGTTGCTTTCCTAGACATAGAGGGCGCCTTTAACAACGTCAACACATCCGCAATCACAACTGCGCTGTCAACTCTGCAGGTAGACGGCTCACTTGGGGAGCTGATTAATCTAATGCTAACAAGCAGGATAATCAACTCCAAACTGGGTGAGACTTCTGCTAAAAGATATGTCAGTAGGGGTACGCCGCAAGGCGGTGTCCTCTCCCCCCTTCTCTGGAACTTAGTGGTTAACGAACTACTGATATACCTGGAAGCGGGTGGTAGCGGAGTGATTGCCTATGCGGATGACGTTGCCATAGCCGTCTCAGGAAAACATTTAAATACCATTAAAGAACTCCTCCAAGTAAATCTTAACAGATTAACCTGCTGGGCAGATCGCTGTGGATTGGGAATAAACCCCCATAAAACGGATCTTGTCCTCTTTTCTAGGAAATATAAAATTCCAATCATAGACCCTCCTTCAATAAACGGTACCAGTTTAGCTTTCTCCGATACAGCAAAATATCTGGGTCTCATTTTTGACAGGAAACTAAACTGGAAACCTAACATTCAAGAAAGAGTCAATAAAGCTACAATAGCTTTATTCTCTTGCAAGAAAGCCATTGGGAACAAATGGGGCCTTCAACCCCGCATAACCCACTGGCTATACATCTCGGTCATAAGACCGATACTTACTTACGGGGTGGTTGTCTGGTGGACGGCCTTGGAAAATGCATTAAATTAAGCAGAGTCCAAAGAACAGCATGTCTATGCACAAGCGGAGCTTTGCGGTCTACCCCCTCTGCGGCATTAGATATTCTGCTTCACTTGGCACCCCTCGACATTTTTAGCAAGCAAGTAGCTGCGACTGCAGCTATTCGCCTTAAAGCGACTAAACAGTGGACAAATAATTCATTTGGCCACGCCAACATTTTTAATACATTAGGAATCCTCACAGAGAACACTGATTACACCATACCTGAACTTTGGTTTGACAAAAACTTCCATGTAAGCTTCCCCTCTAGATCATTCTGGGAGGAGGATGCTTTCATGGAGGACAAGTCAATCCATCTCTACACAGATGGATCTAAAACCGACAGCGGAGTTGGTGGCGGTGTTTTCTCAGATAAGCTAAACCTAAGCCTCTCTTTCCGCCTTCCAAATCACTGTAGCGTGTTCCAGGCGGAAATTTTGGCGATTAAAGAAGCTCTGTCCTGGCTGAAGAAAAACGTGATATCTGCAAAGGATATCCGCATATTTTCGGATAGTCAGGCCGCCATCAAGTCCCTGGACTCGGTCTCATTGTGTTCTAAAACTGCCCTTGAATGCCGATCATCTCTCATGGAGATGGCAGAGCAGTTCAACATTCACATCTGTTGGGTGCCGGGCCACAGAGACATTCCAGGGAACTGCAGAGCCGATGAACTCGCCAAAATTGGAACCACTCTACCTATCCTACCAGACAAAGGTAGCATAGGTATACCAATCGCTACGTGCAAACTAACACTAAAGCTAGATGCCAACAAAAGAACGGACCTTAGGTGGACTGCTGGACAAACATGTCTAGCGACCAAACAGATCTGGCCAAGGCTGGATCTGAGTCGATCTAAGTGTCTGATCCTTTTAGATAGGAAACATCTCAGCGCCATAATAGGTGTCATTACCGGACACTGCCTCATAGGCAAGCACGCAAGAAGGCTTGGCGCTTTTACTAACGATTTCTGTAGAAGCTGCATGGACGAGGAAGAGGAGGAGACAATCCCCCACTTACTCTGCACATGCCCAGCTCTCTCTCAGAGAAGGAAGCTTCACCTAGGAGCTTTCTTCTACAACGACCTAAACGATCTAGAAAAAATAGACGTTAACTGTCTCCTACGCTTTATTAAAATCTCAAACTGGTTCCAGTAGTAAGAAGATCACAGATCCACGTGGCATCACAATGGGCCAATAGGCCTAAGTGGGTTGGTATTTCCAACAGCCACTCTTACCTAACCTAACCTAACCTACCACACACAATGCATAGTGCGTGTGCATGGGTGGGTTAGATGGTTGCAAAATCGTTTTACTCTTGACACTCGTGAATTGTACTCGCAGAAGTAAAGTAAAATAAATTTGTAACGTAGTCTGAAAGTTCGAATCGCAGTTTTATTTTTCATTTGTGGTAGCGAAATTCTTTGCTTGCTTGACTCGTTTTCTTTGATCGTTCGCTCCACAATTCGTCGAATCTGAAGCATTGGTCCTTCACAGTCCTTCACAGATTGATTTGAATGTAATTTGTGATTTGAATCATTTATAAACCTTTTCTTACGAGTTGTGTTCTAATCAAGAAACTATCAAGAGTGACTTGTTGTTTGGTGACTTATTGAACAATTTATTTTGTGTATATCTGTGCTTATAATTGATTATCCCAAAATTATGAATCAATTAAAACGCGTTCTTGGTAATATTAAAGGTCGGTTAACTCGGGCTCCATCATATGTAGACAGCATCGCTTAGAATCCTTCTTGGGAACTTTTACAAATTAAATTAAATAAGCTCAATGAAACGTGGTCAGAATTTACAACGCATCACCAAGAAATACTTAAAATTACCGCGGATGACGATGAGTACGATGAATTCGAAGCTGAGTTCGTTGAATATGAAGAACGTTTCTTCAATGCGCATTCGAGTTTTTCTAAGTTCATTCGCGAAAAACAAACTGTTGAACAAACAAAAGATGAATCAACGCTTGAGAAACTTGCGTCGCAGCAATCTTCGTTTCTCGAAAAGCTTTCAACAACATCACCTAACGCTCATTTGCCAAAACTTACTATTTCGCCTTTCTCAGGAAATTATAAAGACTGGCCTTCGTTTCGCGATTCTTTTACGGGCGTAATCGATAATAAACCTTTTCTCACAGCTACACAAAGGTTTCAATATTTGAAATCATCATTACGTGATGATGCAGAAAATCTTATTAAACACCTGCCGATTTCCGATGCGAACTATTTAGAAGCGTGGGATCGTTTAGAGAAACGTTACGATCGGTCTCATCTAATCGTTACATCATTTATTCAAACGTTCTTGTCACTTCTATCTGCAACTGATGGCAACGTTCAAATGCTACGCAAGATTTCTGATGGTGCAGATGAGGTAATTCGTGGTCTCAACGCGCTTGATTCAAATAGTCGCGACCCATGGTTAATTTTTTTGCTTCTCAAAAAATTGGACAATGAAACAAACCAAAACTGGGCACAGCACTTCGGTTCGCGAGATGATTGTACATTCGACGAGCTATTAAAGTTTTTACAATTTCGATGTGATGCACTTGAATCCTGCCATGCATTAACTCGCCCTATAACGTCGCGTAACAAACAACAATCGCATCATTTTGCATCAGAATCTCCGCAATCATCAGTGAAGTATCCTCAATGTGAAAGTAGTCATATTCTATCACAATGTAACATGTTTATCTCACTTAACATTCAATCGCGTCGGAATTTCGTTAAAGAAAAATCCCAGTGTTTTAATTGTCTTCGTGCAGGACATTCAGCAAATAAATGTCGATCATCGTTCCGCTGTCGTGTATGCAAATCGCGTCACCATTCCCTTGTGCATCCTACTGAACAGAATACGAATTTGTGTCCTTCTTCATCTGCTGTGAACTCCTCGTCGTGTCAAAACCGAACTCTACAGGCTGTTAACTCCTCGTCGAATCAAAATCATACGCCGGTAACCTCCTAGTCCACAGCTTCGCCTCTACCGATAGTCAATAAACATTCGCTCGATGATGGCTTTTCAAAGCGAACGATTCTGCCAACCATATTGGCTAACGTAAAGGACATACAGGGTAAGACAATAAGTTGCAGAATTCTTATAGATTCCGGATCCCAAGTCTCATTTGTCGTCGAATCTTTTGCTCAACGATTAGGAATCCCTAGAAGACACGCTCGTATCCCCATTCTAGGTGTCTCATCCACGGACGCAGGTAGCACTCGCGGTTGCATATCGTTCACAATACATTCTCGCGTAACGGACACCAACCTTGTTGTGGACGCATTCGTTTTAAAGAAATTAACGTCCAATCTACCTTCACACGAGTTTGATTGTTCAAATTGGTCTCACCTACGCAATATTGAATTAGCAGATCCAACCTTTAATACCCCAGGTCCTATTGATCTTGTTCTTGGTGCTGATAAAATGTGGTGCATTTTCAATGGAGAGCAAATTCAGGGAGAAAATGGACTACCAATTGCTCAAAGTACGTCATTTAGTTGGGTTGTTACAGGTGAGTTGTTGGAAGGTAATTTTGCAAATCATGTAGCGTTATCCTCCTTTCATTCTGTTCTTGATGTGGATTCGCTTCTTCAAAAATTCTGGGAGCTCGATGAAGTAGCACCCCCTATCGACAACATACATTTTCAGGACGCAGCCGAACAACATTTTCAAAAGACCAATTCGCGTTCTCTCAATGGAAGATATATCGTTCAACTACCCTTTGCTCATCATAATCCTGTCTTTGGTAACTCCCTAATTTAGCAATTCGTCGACTAAACTCTATGGAACGGCGCTTCCAAAAGGATTTGAATTTATATGAGTCCTATGCAAAGTTCATAAAGGAATATGAAAACTTAGGTCATATGGTCCGCATTCCATCAGATCAAATTGAATCAGGTACTGGGCAGATTTTTCCATGGTCCAAGGGTTTTGGAAATGCTGGCATGTGGAGTATCTTACTACCCTACAAGAGCGTCCTAAGTGGCAGAGAACGAGTCCAGGGGTGAAGATTGGTGACGTTGTGGTCCTCAAGGAACCAAATCTTCCTCCAATACGGTGGATTCTTGGCCGAGTCGAGGCAGTTCATCCAGGTCAGGACGACCTTATACGTGTTGCATACAGTTAAAACGAAGCATGGCAGTTTCATACGACCAATCGCAAAACTGGCCGTGATTACCATTGTCCTTAAACTAGTCCAGGGGGGCCGGGATGTTCAAGACTTAATCCACCATAAATGTGTTGCTATATATTATTATTGTTCAAGACTTAATCCAGCCATAAATGTGTTCTTTATATTATTATATTGTTCAATTCTTTTATGTATTAATTGTTCACAATCAAGTTATTATTTGTTAATGTTATCTTTCGACTCACTGTATTTCTTGCGTATCAAACTCCATGTTATTATTCATTTTTTGTTAATTTGGTTTCTACAACAACAATGCAACAGAATGCAGATCGAACCATAGATCGCACCACCCATCACCTCATCATATTGATGTTGTAATTACCACATACAATGCATAGTGCATGTGCACGGGTGGGTTAGATGGTGGCAAAATCGTTTTAGTCTTGACACTCGTGAATTGTACTCGCAAAAGTAAAGTAAAATAAATTTGTAACGTAATCTGAAAGTTTGAATCGCAGTTTTCTTTTTCATTTGTGGTAGCGAAATTCTTTGCTTACTTGACTCGTTTTCTTTGATCGTTCGCTCCACAATTCGTCCAAATCTGAAACAGTATTTTAAGGAAATGTAAAACATATAATAACTTGTCAGTTTGTAATGATAATAAGATAGTTAATTTAAAAAACTCGACGTATATCTTAATGCTGACAAGAAGCCAGAAAGCGAATTGCACTATCGTCAACATAAACTATGTCCCAGGAGTAAAACAAATCTCACCAGGAATCTTGCTGTTAAATCAATTCAATGTCTCCTACAGGCAATACTGCAGCCAGCATACGGACCAAAATAGCGAAGAACTTCTATTGCTTGCGATGATCAAAGGACTACAATATATATGTATTAAGAAATATCCTCACCTAGTAACGTCAGCAACATCTCACAAGGACATTCGATTTTTAAAGGCGGAGGAGACTGGTGCATGCAGACAGCTCGTAGGATCATTCCCACGAGTTAGAAACATCAAAGCGTGTGTAAGGTGTAAAACACAATGTAATAAACATCCGCTACTGACCAGACACCTGCGATGCCTGCATGAGAATAGTTCTAAATTAGATCCACATAACAGAACATCAAATAAAAAATATATTTTTTTAAATAAATAAATTCTTAAAGTCTAATTTATACACTTACAAACACTAAGAATAAATAAAAAATAATGAGAGGAACTAGTCTCTTTCCATTTTGTCCGTATATAAGTACCTACCAACTTACATAGGCTTTTGTCCTCTGGTAGAGAGAGAAAAACTACCCACAAAAATTTCTAGATGTCAACGTAAATTTCCCATGAAGAAAAAATTAAAGTATATTCATGCTGTATGTATGTATATGTATTGCATTTTGTAGTGCGAGCTTAGTATGACTGGGCGTGCATTTAAATCACTCTGTGAATTAGTGGTCTTTATTACACATTGTAAAAGCTTAAATATCTTTAACTTACAAGCAATCAATCCAAAGATAGTGAATATTTATTAGCATACATTTCTTTTAAACATCAGAGTAGATTTTTTCCACTTATATTGGATTATCCATTATAAATTAGTCTTTTTAAAATTCATAATTATTTCCCTGTTAAGATGTGTTTTGTACGGGCATTGCGGTGAACACCTCCCCGTCGAAAGCGATTTTGCAGTGTGTTCGTCGTGCAAGCGAAAGCTTCACTTCGAATGCACTACGGTTACAGAAAAGTCGTGGAGAAACCATGGGCACGAGAAGAAACGCATGGAAGTCCCAAACATGCAGGAACGGTGGAGATATCTAAATTACGGCTGCAGCCAGCCAATATGGTAGTACCTGTTGCTCAGACTACGAGAACAACCGTCAAAGAGAATGCGTGAACTCAGTAGCCCCAGTAAACAAACTAACACCAGCTCAACTGACAACAACTCAGCTGTTATAGCGGAAATCCGTCTTCCGAGAGAAGAGGAAGTATGATAATCTCAACACTAACATAATAATCAAACACAATGACCTTATGGACAACATAATAAAAAGAACTAAATGAAATAAAAGAAAACCAACAAAAGAAAAGATGTCATAATAGATAATTTGCAAACACAGATCAACACACTTGAACAGCAAATGATCAAAAACAATAGCGACATAAAAAAACATTCCCCCCCTCCCATTAAGAAAAACCTATTAGAAGAAGTGAAGGGAATAAGAAAAACGGTCGACTGTGAGATCAACGACACCGACATCACAAAAAAGACAAAAAACCCCGAACTATCGACTATAGTTGCTACATTTGCATCCAGTATGAAGAAAATTCAATTCATCAAACAAACACGCCCTACTCGCTCTATTAAACTAAAAAGCGGTGCTGCAAAACACCAACAACATACCAAGCGTGAGCGCAGCTTTGCCCGATGCCACTGTGTACGTTAACCATCTGCTGACAAAAACACAACAAACACGTAATGTGAATGGCAAAGGAAAGACCGAGACACAAGAACTGGACTTTTGTGAGGGAAAGTGCGGGAAGAATACTGGCTAGACGCAGCCGATTCTGATAAGTAATGATAAGTGCGTTGTGAGTAAACAAAAGAAAACACAATAAATTGTATATCAAATGATAGATTTGAATTGTAAGGGTAATAAGTGGATTTAGCGGCATCAATATAAATGAATTTAAAGAAAATAAGTAATAAAAAATAATTTAAAGAAAATAATAATTATAAAGTTTTAACATAAGAACTTTGAGAACGAACTGGAACGAACGTAAGCCACTTCATCAATAGGTTAAAAATAATAGTTTTAATTGAAACTAATATAGATGAAGAAGAAAAAGGAAAGTTTAGGGTGGTTTCGAACCCGAGTTTCTGAATCGAGATAAACGTAGAGGATGTGTTATGTTAATACATAAAGAAGTAGAATATGAACGATCTGAAAGTGTGTCATACGTAT
>OX422140.1:225129068-225395639 GCA_949129095.1 Volucella bombylans
GCCCTTAGAATCAATGGATATTTTTACCAGGATATTTAACAATGCACAATCATTATAATTTTGGGTAGCTACGTCGTTACTGATTTCCAACATTCAATGAAATAAAAGCAAATACCACTGAACGCGTTCCTATTTGGTTAACTCTGAGGCGACCTTTGGCACCGTTAAAGAGCTATTCTACAAGTGGATTAGAATAGGATGCCGAAACCTCTACCATATATGACTTGCAACATGCTTATGGAAAAAAGTTCATTGTTAAATGTGGCAACACAATTTCGAGGAAAATAACAAAGTCTCGACCATTGATGACTGGAGAGTGGAATCGAATTTTCTAGCAAATTGGAAATTGTATGGGACACTGGATGGCGAGGATTGTTCTCGAAGTATGTCATTCGAGTATAAATATCAGCATCCCAAAGGTATGCAAATGAGTTCTAAAGTGAAATTTGAAGTGTTAATTAGGAGAAGTGATTAAGTGGTTTAAGTAAAAGATAAGAAAAGTATAAGTGGTTGAGAAATTGAATTGTACTGAGAGAAAGAATTAAATAGTGAATTGTAACTGTACTGAATAAAGGGATTTGTATTGAAAAGAATAAGTTCTATTATTTGTACCCACACAAACATTCTACATTGGTGTCAGAAGTGGGATAGGACTTATTGTGTGTAAAAAAAAAAAAAAGTGTTTT
This sequence comes from Volucella bombylans, assembly GCA_949129095.1. Lineage (NCBI taxonomy): Eukaryota > Metazoa > Arthropoda > Insecta > Diptera > Syrphidae > Volucella > Volucella bombylans. Next base: position 225,129,755 of record OX422140.1, read on the forward strand.
CTGACTATTTGAAAAAGCTAGAATGGGTCGAAAACTATTGCAGTTGACCCTCGTCCAACTCAAATCCGAGTTGAACAAGAGAAGCCTCAGCGCCAGTGGAGGAAAGTGTGACCTGGTGCTCCGACTTCAGGAGGCTTTGAACAACGAGGGACATGATCCTGATGCATATTCCTTTGATGTTGACGAGGATGAACAGACAAGTACCGGCAATGACATGGCTGCGATGATGCAACTCCTCTTGTTAAAAATGGACGAACAAAAGAAAAATATGGAAGAACAGAAGAACACTCTGGAACAAAAAATGGACGAGTAGAAGAGCAGCATTGAACAAAAATTCAACGAACAAAACAACAATCTGCACGGTCTACAACAGAAAATAGATGAACAAAAGAATAATCTGGAAGAACAAAAGAACATTCTCCAGCAAAAATTCGAAGAAATCGATGACAAATTTGAAAGAATAGAGAAGAACGTTGATGACAAATTTGATAGAATAGAGAAGAACGTTGATGACAAATTTGATACAATAGAGAAGAATGTTGGCGAAAAATTCGAGGAAATGGACAGCAAAGTTCAGCAACTGGCAAAAGAGCTCGACACAGTGCGAAAACAGAAACTGCGAGAGTGTTCTTTAAGCGGTCCAAGGAGAAAAGAGTTGAAGCCTCCCTCATTCGATGGCCAGACCTCATGGTCTACGTATAAGAAGCAGTTTGAAATGGCTGCCTGTGCAAACGACTGGGACAATGAGGAAAAGTGTTTTGCACTAGCGATGGCCTTACGTGGTCCTGCGGCAGAATTGTTACAAACAATCGATATCGAAAAGAATAGGGACTATATGGTTTTAGTGCAGGCTATCGAGAAACGGTTTGGGGATAGCCACATGCGGGAAGTTTACATGGTTCAATTGCAAGGCCGTATGCAGCAACGAGGAGAAACACTGCAACAGCTCCAAGCAGACGTGAGTAGACTAGCACATTTGTCATATCCCACCGCAGGCCAAGAAATAATCGACGAAATGGCAAAGGACGCATTCATCAGGGGAATTGCAGATTTGAAGCTACAATCAGCAGTAAGGATGGCCGTGAAAAGAACCCTTGCTGAAGCACTTGCCTTCGCTCTGGCGATGGAAGCATCCAATCAGGCTTCCAAAGGAATGCATTTCGTAAGTGAAATAGTATCTGGTGAATGCTCCTGCTCAAGACCAACTACCATGCAACGAAATATCTGGCGGGAGAGACGAAGGATGCGCTGCTGGAACTGCGATAAAGTAGGACATTTGCAAGGACATTGTAAAGAACCGGTACGACGAGAAGGCTGCCCGCACTGGGGTTACAGGCAAATAGAAAGAAAAACCGGCAGAAACGGCTGCCAAGACACCGGTCAAATTTCCAGAAGTCATCAGTTAGGAAATGCTTACTTCGCGGGGCAGAAGTCTGTAGCAGGAGTCGACTCCAGGGTAATTATCCCAGTCTCACAGGTAAAACAATGCAACGAAAGCCTCCCAGCAGAAGTAGTCAGTGGTAAAGAAGCGAAGCAACAGGCAAATATCCAAACGATCAGGACTGAGCCAATAGTGGGTTGGAGTATAGACGAAATCCGTTCCTCCCAACAGGCAGGCAATGACATCGAACCAATATTGGCCTGGAAGGAACACGAGGAAAGACCAAGCTGGCAGCAGATATCAGATCGGAGCCCAACTCTGAAGGCATACTGGGCACAGTGGGACTCGCTTTTTGTGCAAGATGGATTGCTGAAAAGAAAATGGGAAAGTGCAGATGGGACAACATCTCGTATTCAGCTAATTGTGCCACGGTCCAAAGTCAACCAAGTGCTCCATGAAATACATGACGGAATCTCAGGAGGCCATTTGGGAATAAACAAGATGTTGGAAAAGGTAAGGGAACGTTTCTATTGGCTAAGCGCTAAACAAGATGTCGAGAATTGGTGCAAAAAGTGCATAAGATGTGCAGCTACCAAGGGTCCAAAAGTAAAGCCACATGGACGAATGCAACAATACAATGTCGGAGCACCTTTCGAACGAATAGCCATCGACATCGCTGGGCCGTTTCCCGAAACCTTTAATGGAAACCGATATACTCTCGTAGTCATGGATTACTTCAGTAAGTGGCCGGAAGTGTTTGCCATCCCAAATCAAGAGGCTAAGACCGTAGCCGAACAGATAGTCAACAACTGGGTGAGCAGATTTGGGGTCCCAATGGAGCTGCACTCTGATCAAGGGCGAAACTTTGAATCAAAAGTCTTCTAGGAAATATGCCAATATTTGGGAATAAGAAAGACAAGGACAACGCCACTACACCCTCAATCTGATGGAATGGTAGAGCGATTCAATCGGACCTTGAATGAGCATCTATCTAAGGTTGTCAGCAACTGCCAGCGGGATTGGGATCGACACATACCCCTCTTCTTAATGGCCTACCGAAACACGGTCCATAGCTCAACAGGGCACACACCATCCGAGATCTTATTTGGTCAAACAATTCGGTTGCCAAGTGAAGCAAAATTCGGATCCCCACCGACGGAGCCCAAAGAGGTGAACGAGTACGTGAATGACTTACGCAGCAGGATTCGTAAATTGCATGAAGACACCAGAGAAAAGATGAAGCTAGCAAGCAGCCGCATGAAAACTAGGTACGATATCAAGGCGAAATCTTCCGGTTTCAACGAAGGAGATCTGGTTTGGCTGTATAATCCTCAGCGTAAGAAAGGCAAATCACCAAAATTGCAACAGGACTGGGAAGATCCATACAAGGTGATAACCCGCATTAATGACGTTGTCTACCGGATCCAGCGTGGGGATCGAGGAAAATTGAAAGTGGTCCATTTGGATAGAATGTGTCATTTCAACGGGATGCTGAATGACGAAGTTGTTCGGGACGAACAACTGTAGGGAGGGAGCAATGTGATAACCACTCAAATGTGAGCAGCGACATCTAGCAGAAAATGTCAAAACTCGAAGACTAGAAGGTTTCGATACTGGATTAGCAAAGTCTCCACTGGAGAGTAGAATCGAATTTTCTAGCAAATTGGAAATTGTATGGGACGCTGGATGGCGAGGATTGTTCTCGAAGTATGTCATTCGAGTATAAATACCAGCATCCCAAAGGTATGCAAATCAGTTCCAAAGTTGAATTTGAAGTGTTAATTAGAAGAAGTGATTAAGTGGTTTAAGTAAAAGATAAGAAAAGTATAAGTGGTTGAGAAATTGAATTGTACTGAGAGAAAGAATTAAATAGTGAATTGTAACTGTACTGAATAAAGGGATTTGTATTGAAAAGAATAAGTTCTATTATTTGTACCCACACAAACATTCTACAATATGATTTTCAGGAATTAAATAGTACATCTTGTGAATCTCTCAGAATAAAAATTAGAAGCGGAGCTAAAGTGGAGTATTTGTATTCAGTTTACAGGCCACCGGCATTAAGTATAAAAGACTTCGTTGAGGAATTTGGAAACCTACTCCAACAAACACCAAGGCAAGAAAATAGAGATATGGTATTAATTGGTGACATGAACATTAATTTTCAAGATCATGACCAAATTCACGCGAGGAACTACTTAGAAATGTTAGCACTCAATGGTTTAATTAATATTATAAAAGAAGATATAAGGGTTGATCTCACTTAAGGATCATCAACGCTGATTGACCATATAGCTGTCAACTTAACAGATAAGCAAATAGTTTCAGCAGTCATCGAAAGCGACGTTTCTGACCACTACCCGGTGGTTTATGGGACACTCGACCCATGCAGCAGTGAGTTCCTAATTGATAGAGCACCTCATTTAAAAAACAACTTGGTGGATGAAAAGATACACCTAACAAACTGGGAGACGCTATTGGTAGACGAAAACGTAGAGGTAACATACAACAAATTATCAACGACTATGCAGGACATATACAAAAACTCCATGATCCTTGAAAAACCAAAGCGTAAAATCCGACTAAACCCTTGGATCACGCCCTACATTCGCGAAAAAATGTAAACAAAGAGATGAGCTCTACAAAATTTAATTTAATTAATTTCGGTGGGGGCGAACGCTCCCATTTATTCGGCTTAATACAAGCTATAACTTAAAAAATAAACTTAAACTAAAACTTAAAACTAAGGTTGGTTGGAGTGGTGAAGGAGAACAAATTTGAGGTAGGAAGTGGTGCGGTGAAAGTCAAAGACGGTAGGGTTTGAGTTGATTTGACGTAGCATATGGGAGATTGGTTCGTTCGCGCCATAGGAGGTGTGGTGGGTTGGTAGATAGAAGTGTCGAGGGGTACGTAGATTACGAGGGTTAGTGTTGAGGAAAATGGAGTTGTGAAGGGACGCGCATTCAACGTGACCTGAAAGGAGTCGATGAATGAAGAGAAAGTCTGCTGTATCTCTGCGATCTTCGAGGGTGTTTAAGTTGATAAGGTTGAGACGATTTTGATAAGGGGGCAGATTAAAAGGATCGTCCCAGGGCATACCTCGAAGAGCAAATCGAAGAAAACGACGCTGAATGCTTTCAATTCTCGAGATATGAAGACGATGATATGGGGACCATACTTGACTGGCGTACTCTAGGAGGGGGCGAACAAAGGTAATATAGAGGGACCTGGTCACGTATGGGTTGGTGAATTCTTTGGACCACCGTTTTACAAAACCTAGTGCAGAGTTGGCTTTGAGGATTATCTCATCCATATGTAAACGGAAGTTGAGCTCGCTGTTACACAAAATGCCGAGGTCGCGAAGAGACTGTACGGAGGAGATAGGTTGGTTATGGAGAAGATAGAGTCGGGGAGGAGATTGCTTCCGCTTATGTGAGAAGGTGATGGATTGGCATTTGGCGATGTTAAGTTCCAAAGAATTTTTGAGGCACCAGATCGAGAAACTATCAAGATCTTGTTGAAGGAGGAAAGAGTCATGGGGAGAGGAAATGGTTTTGAAAAATTTGGTATCGTCGGCGTAAAGGTAGACAGACGAGTGTTTGATGATCATATCGAGATCATTTATGGTTAATATAAAAAGAAGGGGACCGAGATGGCTGCCTTGTGGAACTCCAGAGGTGGATAAAAATGGAGCGGAGTGGGCTGACCTAAAACGAACACTGTTAAAACGGTTTTCGAGGTAAGAGGATATCCATTTTAACAATATGGGTTCAAAGCCGAGGGCAGACAATTTAAAGATAATTAACCGATGAGAGATTTTATCGAAGGCTTTGCTAAAATCGGTTGCAACTACATCGACTTCATTGCCATTCTCTACGGCAGAGAGGGCAAAGGATACGAATTCAACGAGATTTGTTGTGGTTGACCTACCCTTTAAGAAGCCATGTTGTCTAGGGGAAATAAGTGATTTGCATTGGAAGCTTAGAGCTTCATACAAAATACTTTCGAAGAGTTTGGGTATATGGGAGAGTTTAGCGATGGGACGATAGTTGGTTATTTCATTCTTTGATCCTTTCTTGTGGATCGGGGTTATGAAGGAGGTTTTCCAAACCTGAGGAAATTCTCCTTGTGAAAGGGATAGACGGAAGAGATTAGAAAGGGCAAGGGAAAGAGAGGAAGAACATTTTTTGAGAAATATGGCAGGGAGGCCATCTGGGCCGGGTGTGAATTCGTCATTGAGTTGATGTAATTTATATTCGATATAAGACGGGTCCAAAATATGAGAAAGAAGTGGGCCATTGGAGAAGTTCAGTAGGTAACTAAAATAGGATGGATCTGGTACAAAGGAGTCGTTGGTGAAGGATTGTTTAAAAAATGTGGCAAATAGGTTGGCAATGGTGAGTGGATCGGTTGATGACCTGTTGTTGAAAGAGAGGGAAGGAGGGTAACCATCGGACTTTCTTTTGTAGTTAACAAATTGGAAAAAGGACTTAGGGTGGTTTATAAGGTTGACTTGCGCATTGTTAAGGTAGCGCTGGTAAAGGGAATCGTAAAGTTCGGTGAAATGAAGATAAGCACCAAGATGGTTGGAATAGTCGGTAAAGGATCTGGTACGCAGGAAAACAGCCCATAACTTATTTCTCTTATTTCGTAAGGAACGAAGCTTGCGATTATACCAGGGAGGACTAGTAGATGATGTTTTAAGGCGGGAAAACGGAACGTAAAGGGAAAAAGAATTAAATATTTCTTTATAAAAAATGGATAAGGCATCATTTATACTTAAGTTGTGAAAGTTAAAGTGGGATCTGCTGAGATATTCACTGATTTTGTGAAAGTTTGCTTTATGAAAGTCGTGGGATGAGAGAGTTGTGGGGGGAGTGGACTGGAATGAAGGGGTATGAAAAAATGAAAGTAGAAGGGGGGGGATGGTAGTTATCGATTGTTTAGAGAGATAGGGGACAAAGTGAGACTGAGGAGTTAATTGGATATGTTGTGAAAATAAGGTCTAATTGCCTGCGCATATAATTTGATATACCACTGACTTGGCATAGACTTGAGTCTGTTAAGCGATCTAAGAAGAGACATTCCTTAGCTGAGATGGCATTTGAAGCGATGAAAAACGATTGATCATCTGATGGAGTCCACTGTAGCTGAGGAAGAAACAACAGACTAAATAAAACTTATGAAGCAGAGTACAAGAAATTACGAAACAAAGTTAATAAAATCATTTTCTGGCAAAAGTCCAGCTTCTATAAAGAAGAATTTAACGAAGTTAGAAATGATCCCCGTAAAACATGGAGCCTTGTCAACGAAATAATGGGAAGAAAAAAACAGAGCTTGGACGAGGTACTTGCGAAAAACTTCCGATCAGAAAAATGTTTTACAGCACTTTCAAACAAATGTGCAAAACACTTCTCGGAACAAACGATTCACATTATCCACAATTGTGATAACATAACGTCAACACACATCAATAAAACCCTACACAACTCCATCTTCATAGAGGAAACGTGCGTTGAAGAGGTATATAAAATATTAACATTACTGGATAAAATCAAATCAGCAGGGATCGATGGCATTAGAACGGGAGACATTAAAATGCATGCGGATGTATTTGCTCCAATTATCACGAGGATCATTAACCAGAGTCTAAATGAATGCAAGATACCAAATATACTAAAAACATCTATTGTAAGACCAATCTACAAAGGCGGTGCTAAAAACACTGTACAAAATTATAGGCCGATTTCAATTTTGCCAGTGATAGAAAAATGTTTAGAGGAAGTGGTAGTCAAGCGACTTCTAAATTTTGTTAATAACCACAAGATAATCCATGAAAAACAATACGGGTTCCAAAAAAGAAAAAGTACAGGGCAACTCCTTGGTGAGTTTGCGAATATCATCAACACAAGCCTCAACAAAAATCATCACGTCTTTGTTATGTTTATAGACTTTAGCAAAGCATTTGATATCCTGAATCATGCGAAGCTGATAGAAGCCTTAAACCGACTTGGAATCAGAGGTACCTTAGCCGACTGGCTTCAAGACTATTTAAGTGGAAGAACTTTTAAAGTTAAAATTAAAAACGCCCTTAGTAAAGAGACTAATGCGTCATTTGGAGTCCCGCAAGGTTCAAAGCTAGGACCTCTGTTATTCATACTTTTCACAAACGAGCTAATGCGAGTCTTTACAAATGGCATTCCATTCGCGTTCGCTGATGATACAGCTATAGTCGTTAGACATAAGTGTCCTGACACTGGTTTACAAGTAATGCAGGCGGAATTCAATAAAGCTGTTAACTGGTGTCATGATAATGGCCTGATTTTAAATGCGGCGAAGACGAAAATGATGCACATATCCGGGGACCACACAACAAAGCCACTGACCGAAGAATAACACTCAAAAGGCACACATGACAAAAAGTCCTATCGGACCAAGAAATCGAATAAGTCGAGACATACAAATACCATCGACAGCCATCTTCTATGGAATGTGCACATAGAGAAACTCCGCTCCAACCTCAGGCAAGCACTTTATGCAGTAGTTTACCTTGGATACTACTCCACGTTTGAAGTACAAAAACAGGTATACTATGCTCTTGTGGAGTCAAAACTGAGATACAGCATACTAGCATGGGGTAACGCATCAGCTACGCACATTAATAAGCTGCAAGACCTTCAAAACTCCATCGTGAAGAAAATGCAAACTAGACATCCCAACAACAACACAGGATATAGAAGCTTCAAGCTTCCAAAAAATATTCCAAATGACACTTGCTCTTGAATATTACGATGACACCCGCTTCAAAGACCCGATAGATCATCAGCAGAATACAAGAAGAAGAGCCCAAGGAATGTTAAAAGTCCCAATGACATACAACGCGTACGGCAAGAGACAACTGCAGCATAGCGTCCCACCCGTATTCAACCAGATACCAAACTCCCTGAAGAACATCCGAAACCCGAATTTGCGAAAAAAAAAATTAAAATAATTTTTCTGTTCATAAAAAAAAACAGGGGCTTCAATCAGCTTATCACGCAGCTCGTTGAAAGCTGCCACTCGCTCATCTGTCATTTGAAATAGGCAGTTTTTTTTTACCAAATCTTGCAATGGTTTGGCTATTGTTCGTGTCCGTGCTTGAACGGAGCAATCCTTCAGCATGTATTCAGTAGAATGACAGCGGAAACACAAGCCAATTGCTCGTCGAGTCTTCGGGCAGTCCCTCGATAAATGCCTTTTTTCTGAACAATTGTAACACAAAGGTCTAGTGGATGCAGCAGTTACTGGTCGATTCAGTGGTGCGGTCTTACGTAAAGCGTTCGCAACCGTCAATGTTATCTGACGCCGGTACCGGTCGTAGTCAGGAGCGACCCGTCGTAAATTTTGTGCAGCAAGCAACATCGGCGCCACATCCGGTCGATCATGCACACAGGAAATTATATGATTAACTAGTTCGCGTTCGTCAATGCCCGTTCCTCTTTGGGCAACCACCTGCATTCGCACGATATAATTCATCATGCTCAATTTAGCATCGTATTTGACTGCGCTCATCTCACGCAGTACAACGGATACGGAGTAATCGTGATGAAATTGGAGAATTAATGCCTCCCGAAATTCAGTCCACGTACTGGCAACGATTGTTTGCAGCAATAATTCTGCTGTACCACCCATTAACTTACGCGCAGACGCCAATCGCGCAGTGTCGTCACAGTTCGGATACGGTGACGATCAAAATCGTCCAACCACTTCTTTATGGCGTATGTATCGTCGCTTGTAAATTTCGGTATCGATCCTTCAATCCATGAGAATCGGAACGGCTGCATTTTCGGGGGACAGATTGCCGGTAGAGTTGGCGATTGGAGAACGGGTAATACAGCTGGTAACGGCTGAGTCAGTTCTCTCTCCATCACTGCGTTGTTGCGTCGCAATATTAGTAACCGATGACGCTTTGCTTCCCGAGCCATTTCACGATCCAATTCGTCGTCTTCGCTTGGCAGAATTGAATACATTTTCAGTGGAACTGCTTGTGGCGGAATCAATTGTACTGGCAATGGCTCATCATCATCGACACTTGAACTGTGCGCATCGTTCTCGGCTATCACTTGCACTTGGTTGGCGGCACCTTCTACTGTAACACACCACCTCGCTTCAAATTCACACTTTCACGGGTACACTGTCGGTGTACTCGCGAACACAATGTTTTCGGCCGTTAACAGTTCAATGAAATGTTGTTTCGACATGCGAAGATAGTCGCTCATGATGACGCTGTTTTCTTTGGTAACGGAATATGTCTAATGCGCAGACACGCGACTAAAGTGTGCCGGCGTACAGTCACTGTTCTAGGAATCGAATTTTATCTGCTCGAGGTGATTAATATTTACTTATTTTCCTCTCTTCGATCCCACTTCTGAAGTTATTGAATGATAAACTTTATTTCATTAAATCAAAAAAAAAAAAAAACAGGTAGTATACAAAATATATATATATATGTATTTAGTTTTAAGCATTAATTAAGTTAAAACACTCATTTAACATTGACAGGAGTCCACTAACCCCTCCCAAAATACTATACTAAAAGACTCAACCACCTTCTCATACCTAACCTACAGTATGCCACTCGCTGACACTCAACGAATAGAAATTTTCAACATTCCCAACATCGAGCTGGCCTGGATATATAAGGCAATCATCCGCCCAAAATTGGAGTACAAAAATCACACATCTGGTCAGGTGCGCCTAAAACATCTCTGCACCTGCTAGATAAGATTCAAAACCGTCAGATAAAACTCATAGGTGATGCTAACATCACCCAGTCAATGGACACCCTCGAACACCGAGCAGATATCTAGTGTCTCACTTTGTTTTATCGCAATTACCACCATCAATGTTCCATTAAAATCGTCAGTAGCATTCCGCCCCTTCAAACTTTTAACCGTAACACCCGTCTCGCTATGAATGCTCATCAGTATACCCTCAAGCGCCCACTTTCGGACGTACTCTGAAATATCGTGATTCGTTCCTAAGCCGAACAACTCATGCCCTGCCGAGCTCTCTATTTTCTAGTCATTATAATATTCAGACATTTAAAGCCAAGGCACATCGGTACCTATATTTCTTCCATCCCTAATTTTCCTTCGCCCGCTCTGTGTGCAAACATATTAACGGTACTTTAACCACTTGAGCGCGCACTACTTAAAAAAAAAACAACGAGCATAGCATATTACACTTCCCTTCCAAAATTTAATATACATCATTAAATCTCTATGACAATAACAACATAGACGATATCACTAACTCTCTCCATCTCTTCCAAAAACATATTACGAGGGGCGTTCAACATATTCTCGGTATCGGGGTGAAGTTGTGGTTGTATATATAAATTGACTTATTTATCAAGTAATACTATTATTTTAGTGCATTCATGTAAAATTTCATATAAATGTGATTATTAATTCGCGTTTTATCTCTAGTTAAACAGAATCATAATGGCAACTGAGACGGTGATGGTGAAAATTGAGCATCGCGCTGTAATTAAATTTCTCACTAAGCAAGGAAAAAGTCAAAAAACTATTCATGAAGAGATGGTGGCTGTTTACAAGGGTTCCGCACCTTCATTATCAACTGTGCAAAAGTGGTCAAGTGAGTTCAAGAGAGGCAGAGAGAGCATTGAAGACGACCCCCGCTCCGGCGCCCCGGCTACTGCTTGTACGGGAGAAAGCATCAAAGAAGTCGAAAAACTTGTTCTTGAGGATGCCCGAATAAAGGTGAAAATGATGGCAGAGATCACCAAGCTTTCAATTGGTACCATTCACACCATTCTTCATGACCATCTTAACCTTTCAAAGGTCAGTGCAAGGTGGGTGCCACGAATGCTCACAGCGCCTCAGAAAAAAAGTGAGAATCGCATGCTGTAGAGAGCTTTTGGAGATGTGTAGTGAGAACGCGGACGGTGTTATGGATCGAATTGTTACTGGGGACGAAACATGGGTCCACCACTATGACCCTGAAAGCAAACAAGAGTCCATGCAGTGACATAAAAAAGGAACAAACCCCCCGAATAAGTTCAAAGTCACTCCGTCTGCCAGGAAGCTCATGGCCACAGTTTTTTGGGACTCAAAGGGAATCTTGCTCATTGAGTACAAAAAAAAAAAGGTGAAACCATCAACGCCACATCCTACGCTTCCACTTTGCATAATTTGCGTGAGGAAATTAAAAAGAAAAGACGGGGTAAACTCGCAGCGGGTGTGTTGCTTCTTCATGACAACGCTCCTGTTCACACGGCGCGAGTTTCCAAGGGTGCTGCGCGAGATTGTGGTTTCGAAGAAATCCAACACCCACCCTATAGTCCAGACCTTGCCCCTAGTGATTATTTCCTGTTTCCGGATTTGAAAAAATGTCTTCGTGGAAAAAGATTTTCGGATGATGAAGAACTCAAGTCGGCAAGAAATGGGTATTTTGCAGTGAAAGAGGAAATTTATTTTGTTGAGGGTTTAAAAAAGCTTATCTCAAGATGTAACAAATGCATTGATGTTAGGGGAGATTATATTGAAAAATAAAAACAATTTAAATTGAATTCGCATTTTCCTTCATATCGATACCGAGAATATATTGAACGCCCCTCGTACTATCAATTCCTCTTTCCAAATAACAAAACTTAAAATCGAAGAACTTAACAAAAATACTATACCCCGAGGGTTATTATTCACACTTGTTTTTTGTGCTTGAAAACTCTACAACAGCCAAATCTACGTGTCAGTGTTATGCGTTCACACGCAGAATTTTTCGGACTGAGTTCCAAATACAAATGAAAAACGTCATGGGTAGGATTCGGACCTTGACACTCCGAGTAAGAAGCGATTGCTAGTACCACTACACCACGGCCACCCCACATTTTTACGTGGAGAAAATGGTAGTGTAAATAAAAATCAGAGTGCAAAAATATTAATCAGTCTAGACAACCTAGCATTCGAGGCTTTCGCTTTAACAAAAATAAAAGACACGAACGAGCACATAGATTGATTGCAGGAAATACTGACCACATATTTTTGGCCAAATATACGCCAAGTGTGCAAAAAAGAAACGCAAAAGCGTGAAATCTGCCTAACAAACAAATACGAACGTAGTGGCTGAGTGTATGTAACAACTGATTGTTACATATATTGTTGTAAAGGCATAACACCTACAGCAATTTGATTAGGTAAACCAACGTCAGCATTTTCATTTCGCAGCCTTGCTTAGTATCGTCGGTGTTTGTGTTTTCTGTGTTTGTCTGTGATTATGATTAGGCAACTCAGGGTAGACGTAGCTAATATACGCGGGTTAAAAAGTAATTACTTTTCTGCGAACGTCCACGTCTGTAAGCACAGACCAGCTGTTTTGGCACTTAGTGAAACACAGGTAGATCCCCGCCACACCTCTCAAATCATTCTGATCTGAAGCTACCTGGCTACGAACTAGTGCCATTATTCTTTCTTTTAAATGCAGTCTCACCATTTACGTGCGTAGTGATATAGCTTACCAAACTGCACCACAATGTGATCCATGTTCCAATCCAGAATTCAACTTCATGTGGTTTAAATTCCACCTCCGTAAGTAAATTATCCACTACTGCTTTATTTACACAAGCCCCAAACCCGAACAGCAATTCGTCTTTTAACGAGTTTGATACGCTGTCTGACTCCATTCAAAGAATTGTATCCCTCTATCCTCATACTGAAATCGTTATTACGGGCGACTTCAATATACACAATTCTGGGTGGCTTCGACATTCTGGACAGACAACACCCGAAGGACGGTGTGTTGAGATCTTCGCTGCGGAAAACAACCTAACGGAGCTTGTGAATAAGCCCACGCGAATACCAGACGTTGATAGTGATGCCACCAACACCCTGGACTTGTTTTTAACTTCTCACCCTGAAAAGTACATGTGTTCTCCCCTCTAGGCTCGTCGGACCATTGTTTCATATCAGCTAATTTCTCGTACACCGACCACACAGTTAGAGAAAAAATTCATAAACGAACCGTATGGAAATACGAGAAAGCCAATTGGAGCGGTCTTAACAGCTTCTTTAGGAATTTTAACTGGTCGTTATGTTTCCTCAATAACGACGTGGATGCCGCTGCTGATATGATTACAGACACCATTCTCTTTGGAATGAGATCCTTTATTCCTCATCGGATGAAGAGTATCATATGAAACCAAAAAAACAAGCATGGTACGACTCGAGCTCTAAAGAGGCCGCCAGGGTTAGATAAATGTTTTTTCGGTCCTTCAAGACCAACTCGACAGAGGAAAACCGAAAAAAGTTCTAACGAGCCAGAAATGACTGTATTGCGTTCACGACTTTCTTTAATGCAATATTTTATTGATAAATTATAACGAAGAGAAAGCACCATTTATTTTGCTCTACAAAACTGTATTTGCTTTACAATTGCGCATATATATATGTATTTGCTTTACAACTGCGTATATATATGTATTTTTCCGTTTTGAAATTACAACTTGATTTGAAATAATTAAGTCTGTTCCACTCTGTGGTTTGTTCTGGAATCAATTCGAATACATATTCTTTCTTAGATCAAATAAAATTTTAATTGTCAATATCTCCTTTCCATCGAGCCCGACATCTATATTGCGATAGCATCTTACAGACGCCATCTATGTTCGGTCATAACTTCTTATGCGTAAGATACACTACATTGCCCCCCTTCAGAAAATGTGACATTTTTATCAGTCACATTTGCGTTGACTTTTATGGCAGGTTTTATATGGTCTATTGATACACTAATCGGTTTTCCATCCCTTTCAACAACAAGTTGTTTTCGTAATTTTCGAAGTACATTGACAGGTCCATCATAAGTTGATTCAAACATTCTCTCTGTCGTTGCGCACGAGAACCTGATCGCAAGTGTTTAAATGATTGGGAAGATGAGTATTTGTGTCTGTTTTTCTAGTTTGAATTGTAGGAATATTTTTAAAATACTCGTATGTCTTTAATTTCTCAGCGAAATTTGCAGGATCTGGCTGTTGTTCAGAGGATGTTATGGATACCGCGTTTCCTGATGCACGAATAACTGCTTTGAGTTGACGGTGAAATCTTTCCACCATTCCATTTGCTTGTGTGTGGTAGGCTGAAGTTCTTAATTTTCATTGTAACAACTTATCGAGAAACATGTTCATGTACATATGTTTTTTCTATTGTTTCAGCCATTATGTCATAAATGGGATAAGCTTCAGGCCATCGGGAGAATCGATCTACAACTGTCAAGATATATTTGAAGTTCTCTGAAGGTCCCCTCCCTACTATATCCATATGTATGTGTTGAAAACGACCTGGAGGAATAACGATTTGTTCACGTGCTGATTTTGTATGCCTATGGATTTTTTCTTTCTGGCATGTAACAGAATTTCGTGACCAGGTGTTGATGTCGCGATTCATGCTAAAAATACATTTTTTGCTATTTTCTTCCTAGTTGCGCGTATACCTGGATGAGAAAGTATGTGAATAGCTTTAAATATTTCTAGGCGTTTACTCTGAGGAACAAAAGGTCGTTCTATTTGAGTAGAAACTTCACAACAAAGGATTAGGTCAAACGTTGGAATGGGAATAGATTCAATTTTTACGGATGAGTTTATTGGTGTTGTATTTTGTAATAAGGTGAGTTCTTTGTCGTTATATTGTTCTTTAGCCAACACTTTCAAACTTTGTGAAAGAAGTTTAAAAGAATCTGTGTTTGGACGTGAGAGACTATCTGCGACGACATTAAGTGAGAATTTGAGGCTGGTGAACTGCTATATGAAATCTAGTTGACGCTCTTGTCTTGGGCTTCGTTCTGTTTTTGTCCATAGAGCTTGTTAGAGGCTTGTGGTCTGTAAACACCAAGAAGTCTTGGCCTTCAACAAAATTGTGAAAATGTTTAATTGCTAAGAAGATTGCCAACAATTCTCGGTCAAAAGCGGAATACCATGTTTGTGTTGGTGTAAGCTTCTTGCTGAAGAATGCGATTGGTTGCCATTCTTCTCCGGCCTGCTGTTGTATCACCGCTCCTACGTCACTATTAGAGGCATCAGTAGTAATGCTTAGTTTTGCGTATTCGTGCGGGTGATTAAGCAGGGTTTCTTTTGCAAGAGCTTGTTTCGCTTCGGTGAAAGCTTGCTGACATTCTATAGGCCATGTGAAAATGTATGTAATGGCTTTGATTCGATCTGGGGATGGTAGAATTCCTTCTTTAGAGACTAGAGAGACTCGAAACCTAGAAATGACTGCTTTGGCTCTCCAAATATGCATTTTGACGCTTTGATACGAAGGCCGTAATCGGATAGTCGTTGAAACAAGGTCCTTAAATGAGTTTCGTGTTCCTTGGTTGATTTACTTGCAACCAAGATGTCATCTACATAGACGCATACGAAATTAAGTCCTTGTGTAACCTGATGCATGAATCTTTGGAATGTTTGGCCTGCATTTCGTAACCCGAAAGGCATTCGTGTGAACTCGAAGAATCCGAATGGTGTGGTTACTGCAGTTTTTGGTACGTCTTCTTGTGCGAGTGGAATGTTGTGATAGGCCCGAGTCAAATCAATTTTTGTGAAAATGGAACAGCAGTGAAGATTTGTGACGAAGTCATGGGTAAAGGGTATCTGTCGGGTATGATAATTGAATTGAGTCTTCTATAGCCACCGCATGGTCTCCAATCATTGGATTCACGTTTTGTTGCCATGTGAAGAGTTGAGGCACATGGTGAGGAAGACGGTCGACAAATACCCAATTGAGGTCCTGTTATCAAGATGTGATGTTTAACGGAATGGTTTACGGGAAAGTTAAAATTGGCTGTTTCCACGAGTTTTGGAAATTCGTTGAGAATGTGTGAATAGGTATGTTCTATGGAGAAAAATCGAGGGCTTAAAATTGTTTTTGTGCATGAACGCTAATTTTTGTTAGTGGATCTATTAACTTTAAATTTTTTATGTCAATTACCAAACCAGTTTTCTTTAAGAAATCTGTACCGATTATTGGTTTTGTAACTGATGCTATGAGGAAGGTGTGGGTAAAAACTCAGCGAAAGCCAAGGCCGACAACTTGTATGGTTGAACCATTGGCTGCTGATATCATATGATCAACTTTATTCTTTTCTTTTTTAAAAATGGATCAGGGTATGGGTGAAACATCAGAACCAGAGACTATTAAAAATTTTATGGATGAAATGGGATCTTTTACGAAAAGGCGGCATTGTGCATTGTGATCTAGCTGTCACAATGCCGCCGCTACGCTGACAATCTCCATTATTTTAGGTTTTGGGGTGTGTATTTGCAAGGCTTTTCGTATCTCCTTGACTTGTCTTTAAATTTAGCATGGAACCAACAAATTCCATTGTTCCTAGAGCGCGATCTGTTTCTATTTCTATTGGGAATAGAGCGAATTCGAGCGCGATTGAGGTTCAAACTGTTAAGCACCGACTTTATTTAAAGGACTTTGGCTTGAAGTGTTTGATTGATACTAATTAGCTCTTCTCTCGTTGTTTTTGATGTGGAAGAGATGGAGAAAGCTGACCCGCTCTATTCCTGATACACTTCGTAAATGTCATCAGCAATTTTAAGCAAATCATTAGTTTCAGTTTTGGAACTTGATTTGACTGATACCTGAACCAATGTTGGAATACGTCTCTTCCATAGTTCCAAAACCAAACTCTCGGATGCCATTGCTGACTGCCCTGCACTTTAACCGCCGGTAAAAATTGGATGGTTTTCGATCACCCATCTCCGGTAAAAATTGGATGGTTTTCGATCACCCATCTCCTCGCTTGACAAAAGATCTTCGATGCGTTTACTTTCGCTCATCGAATTTCGGTCTATGAGTGCTTTTTCTAAATTAGTGTATGGATTGGGAGGTTAAGGTTCTTGTATTAAAATATCAATAACACTTGCGACCACGTCCTGCGGTAAAGCTAGCTTAAATTAACTTAATTCAATTATAATTTAGGAAACACTACGTATTAAAAATGAAGAAAATTCTACTTATGTAAGTGCAATGGTTGATTCCAGGGTAACGGTGTAACTCTACAACAGCCAAATCTACGTGTCAGTGTTATGCCTTCACACGCAGAATTTTTCTGTCTGAGTTCCAATTACACAAATGAAAAACTGACTTGCCATGGGCAGGATTCGAACCTGGACCCTCCGAGTGAGAAGCGATTGCTAGTACCACTACACCACGGCCACCCCGTTGTCATTCTTTTTTTTTCATTGTGCGTGGTTGTGCGTGGTGGTGCGTTGCTTGTCACGATCGATCATGTCGGGGTCACCAGTTATTGCGTTAACCACTTTCTTTAACGCAATATTTTATTGATAAATTATAACGAAGGGAAAACACCATTTATTTTGCTGTGTATATATGTATTTGCTTTATAACTGCGCATATATATATACATATTTGCTTTACAACTGCGTATATACGAGGGGCGTTCAATATATTCTCGGTATCGATATGAAGGAAAATGCGAATTTGATTTATATTGTTTTTTTTTTTTCAATATAATCTCCCCTAACACCAATGCATTAGTTACATCTTGAGATAAGCTTTTTTAAACCCTCAAAAAAATAAATTTCCTCTTTCTCTGCAAAATACTCATTTATTGCCGACTTGAGTTCTTCATCATCCGAAAATCTTTTTCCACGAAGACATTTTTTCAAATCCGGAAACAGGAAATAATCACTAGGGGCAAGGTCTGGACTATAGGGTGGGTGTTGGATTTCTTCGAAAGGATGTGGCGTTGATGGTTTCACCTTTTTTTTGTACTCAATGAGCAAGATTCCCTTTGAGTCCCAAAAAACTGTGGCCATGAGCTTCCCGGCAGACGGAGTGAATTTGAACTTCTTCGGGGGGTCTGTTCCTTTTTTATGCCACTGCATGGACTCTTGTTTGCTTTCAGGGTCATAGTGGTGGACCCATGTTTCGTCCCCAGTAACAATTCGATCCATAACACCGTCCGCGTTCTCACTACACATCTCCAAAAGCTCTCTACAGCATGCGATTCTCACTTTTTTCTGAGGCGCTGTGAGCATTCGTGGCACCCACCTTGCACTGACCTTTTTAAAAGTTAAGATGGTCATGAAGAATGGTGTGAATGGTACCAATTGAAAGCTTGGTGATCTCTGCCATCATTTTCACCTTTATTCGGGCATCCTCAAGAACAAGTTTTTCGACTTCTTTGATGCTTTCTCCCGTACAAGCAGTAGCCGGGGCGCCGGAGCGGGGGTCGTCTTCAATGCTCTCTCTGCCTCTCTTGAACTCACTTGACCACTTTTGCACAGTTGATAATGAAGGTGCGGAACCCTGGTAAATAGCCACCATCTCTTCATGAATAGTTTTTTGACTTTTTCCTTGCTTAGTGAGAAATTTAATTACAGCGCGATGCTCAATTTTCACCATCATCGTCTCAGTTGCCATTATGATTCTGTTTAACTAGAGATAAAACGCGAATTAATAATCACATTTATATGAAATTTTACATGAATGCACTAAAATAATAGTATTATTTGATAAATAATTTATATACAGAACCAGAGCTTCACCCCGATACCGAGAATATGTTGAACGCCCCTCGTATATGTATTTTTCCGTTTTGGAATTACAACTTGATTTGAAATAATTGAGTCTATTCCACTCTGTGGTTTGTTCTGGAATCCATTCGAATACATTCTTTCTTTGACCAAATAAAATCTTAATTGTCAATATCTCCTTGCCATCGAGCTCGACTTCTATATTGCGATAGCATCTTACAGACGCCATCTATAAAGTTACGCATAACTTCTTATGCGTAAGATACACTACAGACTGCAACGCCTTTCTTAAGCGTGTGAAATTCCAATACGACCAAAAACTGAGCCAAAAAATACTGCAATGTCCCAAAGGCAGTAAAAATTGTTGGTCGTTCGTCAAAACCATTAGAAATTCCGCCTCATCCTCCATCCCAACGCTCATTTACAATGACATTCCAGCTGTCAGCTCTTTGGATAGGGCCAATCTGCTTGCTGCACACTTTGCGCCCAGCTCAACACTTCCAGATTGTGCTTTGTCTCCGCCTACACTTGAGTGCGTCGAATCTTCAATGGGACGAATCTACTTTCGCACTCGTGTAGTAGCAAGAGTACTTAAAGATCTCAACATACATAGATCCGCTGGTCCAGATGGTATATCTCCCCTTCTTCTGAAGAGGTGTTCTTCCTCGCCTGCAAAACCACTGCGTAAGCTTTTTCATCAATCCTACTCTTTAGGACTCTTCCCGAGCAGATGGAAAACAGCATTTGTCCAGCCCGTCCCTAAAAAGGCGAATCATCTTCTCTCTCCTCCTACAGACCCATTGCACTTACGTCCCTTCTTTCCAAGGTCATGGAAACACAGGTAAATCGTCAGCTCATGAAATATCTCGAAACACGAAAACTTTTCAATGACCGGCAATATTGTTTTCGTAGCAACAGGTCCACTGGTGATTTGATGGCATGTCTTACCGAAAAGTGGAACCAAAGTGTACATCAATCTGGCGAAAGCAAGATAGTTGCACTTGATATTTCTAAGGCATTTGACAGAGTTAGGCATCAAGCTCTTTTGTCGAAAATGCGTGCGTTTGGGATCGATAACTCTCTTCTTCAATGGATTAGAAATTACCTTTCGGAACGTTCAATTCAAGTTGTCTTGGACGGTTTCAAGTCTGATGTTCACAAGATAAATGCTGGTTTGCCCCAGGGCTCTGTTCTGTCTCCGACACTCTTTTTAATTTTCATTAATGATCTCTTGTCTGCTACTTCTAATCCAATATATTCCTTTGCTGATGACAGTACTCTCTGCTTTTCATATTCGTTCCCGGACTCACGGCCCTGCTCTTCGGCTGTAGAACGAGAACGGCAGCGTATGCTAACCTCATTAAATTCCGATATCAAAAGCATAACCAATTGGGGAACAATCAACAGAGTGGAATTTAATGCTTCCAAAACAAAATGCTGTCTGCTGTCGTTAAAGCGAAATTTAAACACCCAGCCATTATCTATGAATGGAACTTGCATCGTCGAAACCGAAAAACTTTCCATTCTCGGTATGTGGGTTTGTCTGGGTTTCCTCAAGCGATGTAAGAAATATTTTACCCCCTCTGATCTGGCCTCAATATATAAGGCATTCATCCGCCCAAAATTGGAGTACAATGCCCACATCTGGTCAGGTGCTCTTAAAACATCTCTGCACCTGCTAGATAGGATTCAAAATCGTGCGATAAAGCTCATTGATGATACTAATATCAGTCAGTCAATTGATACCCTCGAACACCGACGTAATGTCTCCTGTCTCACTTTGTTTTATCGCTATTTCCACCACCAGTGCTCCACTGAAATCGCCAGTAACATTCCGCCCATTCAAACTTTCAACCGTAACACCCGTCTCGCTATGAATGCTCATCAGTATACCCTCAAGCCCATTTTAGGACGTACTCTAAAATATCGTGATTCATTCCTAAGCCGTACAACTCGCTTATGGAATGCCCTGCCGATCTCTGTATTTCCTGGTCGTTATAACTTGCAAACATTTAAAAGTAATGCACATCGGTACCTCTCTTTTCTTCCTCCCTAAATTTCCTTTGCCCGCGCTGTGAACAATCACCTTAAGGGTATACAAACCCCTTGAGCGCGCGCCCATTATAAAAACAAAACAAAAAAATATAATTATATATCTGTTTTTTTTTTAGAAAAAAAAAAAACTTCACTGTGCTTAATTTATTTCTTCAATGACTAGTAACTGCACATTTCCCGTTTTGGAGAATTTTAGAAGTTAGGCTTAATTTATTTGCACTCTCTTTATGTCAATCTATCGTGAGCTTGGGATTTATTTTAGATTGTATCGTAATAAGAGTTGTGATTAATATAAATTTATAATGATTGCTTTTGTAAAGAAAACGTGCTGCAATCCTCTGGATTTACTACCTCATCAACCCAGTGCTCGTGATTTGCGGCCTGTATGACCATGGATGGTTACGATGCAACCAAGAGAAAATAAAAGAAAATTTCCATAAAACTACAAGCAAAGACACCAAACTTGTTTTGTTGTCTTTACTTTCAAGAGAATGTAGCGTCGACAAAATTATAGAAGAGTTATATTATAGATCGACAAGCTATATGATCAAGAAATCTAGAAAACTTCAAGAAGATCAAAGTGTTCCATCAACTTATGGGAAAAGCTCAGATGCTGATATTAAGCAATTGGTAGAAAGTTTTTACTGGTAAGGTAACGAAAATTTATTTTCTCAGGTTCAAAAATAAGACGTTTTGCTTTTTTGTTAGATTGAAAATCAGAAAAAAACATATTCAAAAACGCCTGATTCTGGCTAACCTTAGGGAGATATATTATAAGTTCAAAGAAGTTCATAATAATGTTAAGACCAAAGAACTGCATTTTGGTTGGGGCATCAGGAACTCATTCCGTGTATATTTGCACCATCCATCAAAATATCAAACCTATGTTTGAGGGTAGCAATATACCAAGGCTAAAAATATCAAGCATCTCAATGACCGCAGAGCCTGCTTAGCTTTGGTAATTTGCAATCCTCCTGATATAAATTAAAGTGCCTTAATTGCTCAGACTATTCTAAATTAAGGAGAATATTTGACACTTTGACTTTGACACTGCTTTTAGTAATCACTTCATAGAAGACGTAACATACTATCAGTGGATCCACACAGACCGATCCAAATTGGAAGTGAGAATTGAAAACTCTGAGTATTTGATTCAGATCGTTTTGAAACGGCTTGGTGCTTACATTCGTCATATTTTTATAACTGATTAACAAAACAGGTACATAAAGGAAGTCAAAATTCTCTTAATCAAAACGGACATACTTGTTTTATTCGACTTTTCCGAAAATTATGGTTTTGTTGTGCAAGATGCAGTGCAGGGATACCATTGGACTAACGAACAGGCGACGATTCACCCTTTCGCAATATATTACCGGAACCAGATGGATGATATTAAAAATGAAAGTTTTTTTATAATCAGTGACTGCTTAAATCATGCCAATATCGCAGTACACTTATTTCAGCGCCGTCTCTTAAAGTTCCTGCACAAGAAATGCCAACATTTTAAGAAAATGATTTATTTTTACGATTTTTTTTTTTTTTTAATTAAAATTGCACGAACAGGATTGGAGTGAATGCTGAATGGAACTTATTTGCAACCTCTCATGGTAAGAGCGCATGCGATGGACTTGGTGGTACAATAAAAAGACTGGCTGCCAGAGCTAGCCAACAAAGACCGTATAGGAAACACATAACAGCTCCCTTACTGTTATATAACTGGGCAACTGAAAATATAAAGAATATGGATTTTTCCTACGTGACCACATAGGAGTATAATGAAGAAAAATTATTGATGGAATCGGGATTTTCTAATTTAAGAATTGTGCCGGAAACAAGAAAACTTCATCATATTTCATCTGTTCCACAAGGAGTAATTGAAGGAAAATATTTTTCCTTTTCATCGGAAGAATAGTTTTCCTTTTCATCGGAGGAATATGTATATACTGTAAAATGTTTGTGTGGGTACAAATGATAGAACTTATTCTTTTCAATACAAATCCCTTTATTCAGTACAGTTACAATTCACTATTTAATTATTTCTCTCAGTACAATTCAATTTCTCAACCACTTATACTTTTCTTATCTTTTACTTAAACCACTTAATCACTTCTCCTAATTAACACTTCAAATTACACTTTAGAACTGATTTGCATATCTTTGGGATGCTGGTATTTATACTCGAATGACATGCTTCGAGAACAATCCGCGCAATCCAGCGTCCCATACAATTTCCAATTTGCTAGAAAATTCGATTCCACTCTCCAGTCGAGACTTTGTTATTCCAGTATCGAAATCTTCTGGTCTTCGAGTATCGACATTTTCTGCTAGATGTCGCTGCTCACATTTAAGTGGTTATCACATTGCTCCCTCCCTACAGTTGTTCGTCCCGAACAACTTCGTCATTCATCATCCCGTTGAAGTGACACATTCTACCCAAATGGACCACTTTCAATTTTCCTCGATCCCCATGCTGGATCCGGTAGACAACGTCATTAATGCGGGTTATCTCCTTGTATGGACCTTCCCAGTCCTGTTGCAATTTTGGTGATTTGCCTTTCTTACGCTGAGGATTATACAGCCAAACCAGATCTCCTTCGTTGAAACCGGAAGATTTCGCCTTGATATCGTACCTAGTTTTCATGCGGCTGCTTGCTAGCTTCATCTTTTCTCTGGTGTCTTCATGCAATTTACGAATCCTGCTGCGTAAGTCATTCACGTACTCGTTCACTTCTTTGGGCTCCGTCGGTGGGGATCCGAATTTTGCTTCACTTGGCAACCAAATTGTTTGACCAAATAAGATCTCGGATGGTGTGTGCCCTGTTGAGCTATGGACCGCGTTTCGGTAGGCCATTAAGAAGAGGGGTATGTGTCGATCCCAATCCCGCTGGCAGTTGCTGACAACCTTAGATAGATGCTCATTCAAGGTCCGATTGAATCGCTCGACCATTCCATCAGATTGAGGGTGTAGTGGCGTTGTCCTTGTCTTTCTTATTCCCAAATATTGGCATATTTCCTGGAAGACTTTTGATTCAAAGTTTCGCCCTTGATCAGAGTGCAGCTCCATTGGGACCCCAAATCTGCTCACCCAGTTGTTGACTATCTGTTCGGCTACGGTCTTAGCCTCTTGATTTGGGATGGCAAACACTTCCCATCGGCACTTTCCCATTTTCTCTTCAGCAATCCATCTCGCACAAAAAGCGAGTCCCACTGTGTCCAGTATGCCTTCAGAGTTTGGCTCCGATCTGATATCTGCTGCCAGCTTGGTCTTTCCTCGTGTTCTTTCCAGGCCAATATTGGTTCGATGTCATTGTCTGCCTGTTGGGAGGAACGGATTTCGTCTATACTCCAACCCTCTATTGGCTCAGTCCTGATCATTTGGATAGTTGCCTGTTCTTTTTCTTCTTTACGATTGCAGTGTTCGCATTTTACTCCGCACGGTCGACGAGAGAGAGCATCAGCATTTGAGTGGAGTGTTCCCTTGCGGTGTTGCACTTCAAAATCGTTGCCCTTCAACTGCTCGATCCATCTTGCAATTTTACCTTCAGGGTTCTTAAATTGGAGTAGCCATTTCAGAGCTACTGGTCTGTCCGGAGAATGAACTTTTGTCCGTAGAGGTACTTATGGAAATGCTTCGTAGCCAGAATTAAAGCCAGAAGCTCGCGCCGGGTTACACAGTAGTTCCGTTCAGGTCTGGATAGTATTGCTACGAGTAGCGTCTGCGTTCACGATGAACATTTTTCCGGGCGGGGGGTAACCCAAAATGGGGGCTTTGCACAGCTGTCGGTTCAGTTCTTGAAATGCTTTTTCGCATTCTCCAGACCACCTGAACTGTCGGCCTTTTTCCGTAAGTTGATGCAGGCTCTTCGCAATGCCAGCAAAATCCTTTACGAACCTTCTGTAATACGTGGCGAGTCCCAAGAAGCTTCGCAGTTGGTGTTTATCTTTTGGAGAAGGCCAACTTTTCACGGCTTCGGTTTTGTCAGGATCCGTTCTTACTCCTTCCGCTGATATACTCGTAATGTGACCCAGATATTTTACTTCCGGACGGAACAAGGCGCACTTTTCTGGGTTGAGTTTTAAATGAGCACTTCGCAGCCTCTCAAACACTTCTTTTAGATTTTCGCGGTGCTCCTCGAACGTCTTACCTATGACGATAACGTCGTCCAAATATACTAGGCAGGTTTTCCAGGTGAGTCCTTGCAATGTTCGTCCTTGCACAGTCCAAACGGCATCACTGCAAACTGCCAAAAACCGCTTCCTGTAGTGAAGGCAGTTTTCTCACGGTCCGTACGATTTATCTCTACCTGCCAGTAACCGCTCTTCAAGTCAAGTGTTGAAAACCATTTCGCTCCAGAAAGCATATCCAAAGTGTCATCGATTCTCGGAAGTGGGTAGCTGTCCTTTTTAGTGACATCATTGAGACGTCGGTAGTCTACACAAAATCTCGTGCTGCCATCTTTCTTCTTCACCAGGACCACTGGAGATGCCCAGGGACTTTGCGATTCTTCAATCACTCCCTCAGCTTTCATCTTCGACATCATTTCGGCAACTTCTGTTTGCTTTGCCAATGGAAGACGCCTTGCAGGTTGACAGATTGGTCGAGCGTCTCCGGTGTCAATGTGGTGTTGAACAATATGCGTACGTCCATATTCTCCGTCTTGTGCAGCAAATATATCAGCGTACTCACCGATTAGTTTTTCTGCCAGGATTCGCTGATCTTCGTCCAGATTACAGAGGTTGAGAATTTTGTTCTTGATTTTTATGCTTTGAACTGTTGTGACCGGTTTTGCACCCTTTTTTTCCGTTGTGGTTGATATAGCCTCAACAGGTACGCATTTTCCCACTATCTCCCCCTTTTTCACCTTTACACTGAATGTCTTTGGATTTAGAATCCTTACAGGGACCATGTTGTTCTTTGGCTCCACTAAGTCTTTCCCACCATGAAGTCTCTTTTCTTTTCTGGCTCCATCAAATCGAATCGGTGGCTACCAGGACCACCTTCCACTTTTGCCAAAAAGATTGCTTCTGACGAAGGCTCTAGACCCTGATTGCTGCAGATGACGTCATTTGAGAGTGAGGTATTGGCGTTTCCGTATATCATTGGTATCTCCATGTTTCCGTATTTCAGGGTTTGTGCCCCCAAGTCGACTACAAGTCCATGTCCTCTCATGAAGTCTGTACCAATGATGCACTCGTCACATATGTCAGCTACCAGAAACGCGTGAGTGAATGTTATTCCGGCCAGTTGGATTTTTATGCGGACTTCACCATATACCTTAATCGTTGCTCCTGTAGCTGTTCGCAAGCTGCAACTGCTAGTGTTATGCAGCCAAGACTTCTGCATAAGATTCCTCCAGATGATTGAGGCCGTGGCACCGGTGTCTATTGTTGCCATCCATTTTTCCTTTCCACTGACTACTTCTACTAGAAGGCTTTCGCTGCATCGTTTTGCCAGCGAGACTTGGATGATGGTCCTGGGGCCGTCGACTCCTGCTACCAACTTCTGCCCCGCGAAGTTGGTGCTTAAGCATTTCCCGACTGATGGCTTCGGGAAGGTTGACCGGCTTCTTGATAGCTGTTTCTGCGGGTTTCTTCCTCTATTTGCTTGTCACCACAGTGAGGGCAGTCTTTTCGTCGCACCGGTTCTTTACACTGCCTTTGAAGGTGTCCTATTTTATTGCAATTCCAGCAGCGCATTATTCGTCTATCCCGTCGAGTATCTCGTTCCTCGGCACTAATTCTTGTGCAGGAGCATTC
Source organism: Volucella bombylans (assembly GCA_949129095.1). NCBI lineage: Eukaryota > Metazoa > Arthropoda > Insecta > Diptera > Syrphidae > Volucella > Volucella bombylans. Next base: position 225,156,505 of record OX422140.1, read on the forward strand.
GATAGATGTTACTTCCCTGGCGAAATGTGTTCCCCTGGAAGTCTGATTGGCTGCTTCCATCGCCAGAGCGAAGGCGAGTGCTTCAGCAAGGGTTCTTTTCCCGGCCATCCTTACTGCTGACTGTAGCTTCGAATCTGCAATTCCCCTGATAAATGCATCTTTAGCCATTTCGTCGATAATTTCCTGGCCTGCGGTGGGGTATGACAGATGTGCCAGTCTACTCACGTCTGCTTGGAGCTGCTGAAGTGTTTCTCCTCGTTGCTGCGTTCGGCTTTGCAATTGGACCTTGTAGACCTCCTGCATGTGGCTATCCCCAAACCGTTTCTCGATAGCCTGTACTAAAGTCACATAATCTTTATGCTTTTCGATGTCTACTGTTTGCAACAATTCTGCTGCAGGACCGTGCAAGGCCATTGTTAGGGCAAAGCACTTTTCCTCATTGTCCCAGTCGTTTGCACAGGCAGCCATTTCAAACTGCTTCTTATAAGTAGACCATGAGGACTGGCCATCGAATGAGGGAGGCTTCATATCTTTTCTCCTTGGACCGCTTAAAGAACATTCTCGCAGTTTCTGTTTTCGCACTGTGTCGAGCTCTTTTGCCAGTTGCTGAACTTTGCTGTCCATTTCCTCGAATTTTTCGCCAACATACTTCTCTATTCTATCAAATTTGTCATCAACGTTCTTCTCTATTCTTTCAAATTTGTCATCGATTTCTTCGAATTTTTGCTGGAGAATGTTCTTTTGTTCTTCCAGATTATTCTTTTGTTCATCCATTTTCTGTTGAAGACCGTGCAGATTGTTGGATTGTTCGTTGAATTTTTGTTCAATGCTGCTCTTCTGCTCGTCTAGATTTTTCTTTTGTTCATCCAGCTTTTGTTCGAGGCTATTCTTTTGTTCTTCCAGATTTTTCTTTTGTTCGTCCATTTTTTTGTTTTGTTCGTCCATTTTTAATAAGAGGAGTTGCATCATTGCAGTCATGTCATTACCGGTACTTGTCTGTTCATCCTCGTCAACATCAAAGGAATATGCATCAGGATCATGTCCCTCGTTGTTCAAAGCCTCCTGAAGAGAGCACCAGGTCACTTTTTCCTCCACTGGCGCTGAGGCTTCTCTTGTTCAACTCGGATTTGAGTATGGATGTATAATACAAGGACTTGAGAATACATCTTGCTTATGTCCCCGTTGAAAACATATTTATGAGTTCGAAAGTTTACGATAACCGAGAACAAGTCTGGCTGAACTGCTAGATCGGATCAACCATTGAAATATTTCGAAACACGAAAACACGGTTTTCGTAGCAACAGGTACGCTACTGATTTGATTAAATGTATCACCGAAAAGTGGATCCAAAATCTACTCCAATTTGGCAAAAGCATGATAGTTGCATTTGATATTTCTGAAGCATTTGACAGAGTCTGGCATCAAGCTGTTTCGTCTTTTAGGATCGACGACTCTCTTTTTCAATGGATTAGAAACTACCTTTCCGAACGTTCAATTTAAGTTGTCTTAGATGTTTTTAAGTCTAATATTCACAATGTAAAAGTTGGCGTGCCCCAAGGCTCCGTTCTGTCTCCGACACTCTTTTTAATATTCGCCAATGATTTCGTGTCTGCTACTTTTAATCCAATATATTTCTTTCCTGATAACAATACTCTCTGCTTCCCATATTCGTTCCCGGACTAACGTCCCTCTTCTTCGGCTGTAGAACGGGAACGACAGCGTATTGTGATAACCATTTAAATATGAGCAGCGACATCTAGATTTACATAGTAGAGGATGTCGATACTCGAAGAGCAGAAGATTTCGATACTTGAATAACAAAGTCTAGAATATTAATGACTGGAGAGTGGAATCGAATTTTCTAGCAAATTGAGAATTGTATGGAACGCTGGATGGCGAGAATTGTTCTCGAAGTGTGTCATTCGAGTATAAATACCAGCATCCCCAAGGTATGCCAGTCAGTTCATCAGTTGAATTTGAAGTGTTAATTAGGAGAAGTGATTAAGTGGTTTAAGTAAAAGATAAGAAAAGTATTAGCGGTTGAGAAATCGGATTGTATTGAGAGAAACAATTAAATAGTTAATTGTAACTGTACTGAATAAAGCGATTTCTATTGAAAAGAATAAGTTCTATCATTTGTACCCACACAAACATTTTACAGTATGTTAAGCACATTAAGTTACGATATTTGCAAAACGCAGTGCTGTCTGCTGTCATTAAAGCGAAGTTTAATTAACCAGCCATTATCCAGGACTGGCACTTGCATCGTCGAAACCGAAAAACCTTCCATTCTCGGTATGTGCGTCAATGTCGCCAAATGTGTAAGTTTCGTCAAGAGATAAGAAATACTTCACTCTCTCTGATCTGGCCTCAATATACAAGACATTTATCCGCCCAAAATTGGAGTACAATGCTCATATCTGGTCAGGTCTCCTTAAGCCCCTTTTCACTTGCTACAAAGGATCCAGAACCGTTCGATAAAACTCATAGGTGATGCAAACATTACAAAGTCATTCGACACCATCGAATACCGACGTAATGTCTCCTATCTTACCTTGTTGTGTCGCTATTTTCACCACCAGTGCTTCACCGCAATTGCCAGTAGCATTCCGCACCTTCGAACTTTAACCTAAACACCCATCTCGCTATGACTACTCATCAGTATAGCACACTTCCGGACGTACTCTGAAATCTTGTGATTCTTTCCTAAACCGTACAACTGCTTATGGAATGCCCTGCCGAGCTCTTTGTTTCCTAGTCACTTGCAAGCATTTAAGAACAACGCACATCGGTATCTCTCTTGTTTCCCTCCATAATTTCCCTTCATCCGCAAACATTTTAAGGATAAGCAAAATCCCTAAAAAGGTATAATTTAGTGAATGCCCGGTATCATTTAGTGAATGCCCATACGTGCTCTTGGCCGAGTCATCGAATACCGCGCTGAGCTGGGTGGATGATGAGGAAGTATGATATGCAGTGAGTTTTATATATTTTTTCCACGGAAATTGGACTCATATGTGTAAATGTGTATGCTACTGTAAAACTTTCAGCTACGATCCATCCCAGCTTTGTGTTGCGAGAACTGGGAATCTCCCAACGTGACATGTTGTCTTCACAACTTGGTTAATAGTCGCTTAATCGAGGCATGATGCTTGCTCTATCGTTGCTGTCAAAGTTGAAAATCTTGATTAAAATGTAATTGTACTCGTAGTAATGAATTCAACCTTACATTCCTGTGCACCTATTCCGCTGATGAAAATACCTGTTCTACGCTGCTTGGCTCCCAATTCTTGCGCGAAGGCTTTTGTTATGAAATGCAATTGTAACCCAGAAGTGAACGACAAGGAATTCGATCACCGCTAGAGGAAATGACATTGGCCACCTGAGACAACATGCAGGTTTTTCAATATAGACGCTATGTCCGTAATCACAGATGAATTTGACGGCTGACTAACTTGAGAACTAATATTGATTACTTTATGCGTTACCCATTGTTGATCTCTGACTGCTGATTACGCTCCCGGAGTTGTTGGAGCTTCGGTTAGAGCTGTAGATAATCATGTTACTTATGCTTATGCTGTTGATGAAGAAGAGTGTTGTGCTTGTCATTACATTTCTGGCGTCCTCGAGACTGACATAATTTGGAGAAGTGAACGGTTTTCAGACATTGTCTGCATAGTTGTAACTTGCTTACTGCTCTATCTCGCTCCTCATCTGAAAGACTTAAAAACTGTGAGCAATTATGTATTACTTTTTTTACCTGAACTGCACATAGCATGGTAGAAATGTTATCTGTGTTTGTAGCAACTACTGCATCCAAGCTTTTCCCATCTTCTCGGCTGCTGATGTCTCCTAGAATCGGAAATCTTGACTCCACGAACTTCAAAAGCCGCCTATTGTAGGGCTGCTTTTCGGATCTTCGGTTGATCATGAATCAGGTGCTGGAACAAATCGGAGAATTCCCGCAAGTTTAGATACGAGTAGTTTCTGTTGTATTTTGGAAGCTCTATCATCGGCAGCTTCATTTATAGATTAATTGACGAAGTTATTGTTTGCGTTGTCGTCGAATTTTTATATACAACATTTTGGAATATCCAGCACTATCGTTTTCTGACACTTTGTCTTCCAATTTTCTATATAGAATGGAAGGTCTACCTTCCATTGCGCAATAGCACCCTGATCGACAAATCCTTTGTTTTTATTCGTTCCTTTGGCCTCATCAGTATCCTCATGATCTGCCTCTTCGATATTGGCATCACTTTCCTCCTCAGCAAGAACTTCTCGCTCTTGCTGGGGTACAAGTTAAATTCTTCTTTTGATGTCAAGTCGCATGCGCTCAGTAATCTTACGCACGGCTTCAAAGTAATCCTTTTTGAAATACGGATGCTCTAATTGCTGGGGAAAGTCTTCACGGAGCTTAATGTCAGTTTCATCGAACTTTAGCCTTTTCTCCAACACTTCTTGGCGATCATATTGGCAAGGGGGGTGTTTCTGCTGTCACTATATATTTATGATAATTCACTTAAAAATTTACATTAACGACTTTTTAGATAGGGTCCTGTCACATAATATTATTAGTATTACAACTTGAACTACTTATTCAACAAAAAAATCTTAATGCACAGTTCTCTCTCGTATTACAACTTACTTATTACTTAATCGTGAATTTTCAAAATAATATCTATTCGCATACTTAATGGTCTTTTTTTTAAGAACTTAACACTCAAGTGGGTATTATTACACTTAAAATGCCTGAGCTCGTGTTAAGTTAGTTTTTAGGAAAATTTGACAGAGAGAGAAAGGACGATTTTTGGGCTCAGTGGTTATTTCGCTCCATGGGTGGCACCCAACATTTAATGGGGAGACTAAATTATTAGTGTAATTGGACTTGTTGTTGTATTATAGGCAACCATTCGTCTTACGTGAATTAAGTTGCCTGAAAAAAAGAACGTATTTCGAGGCGGGGATTCGAAAACTGAACCTTCCGATTTGGAAGCCAATACACTACCACTTGAGCCACGGCCACTCATAATGGAATGTGTGAGGAAGTTCTAATAATACGATATTGAAGAAATGAGGTCTAGTGAACGATGTTACTACTTATTATAAAATATAACATTTCGATAAGATCGTATTATTATTATAAATGTAGTATTCAATTCAGTCGTATTTTATTGATAGATAGAGATTACATACTATTATAGTTCATAAAATACATTTCACTTTATTATTGTTCATAAAACACATTTCTTTAACAAATAAATAAATGTAGTATCGAATTGCTATTCATGTCTTTATTCTTCCAGTCGTTGGCGCGAACTGTCCCGTCGTTCTTTTGTTCGCTCGTTTCATGTCTGTCTTTTCCTTAAGTCATCCGTTTGTTACTGTGATCATTGTCTCTTTGTCTCTGCGTAAATCTAGTGTGTAGCGTATCGTTCATTTGTTTGGCCCAATCCCACATAAATATGTATTACGAGGGTGGGTCAATAAGTCCGTGACTTTTGGGATAAAACACAGATTTTTTGATAAAAAAATAATTTTATTTTTCAACGTAGTCTCCCTTGAGCTCTATACACTTTGCCCAACGCTTCTCCAATTTTTTTATCCCTTCCAAAAAAAATGATTTGTCGAGGTCCTCAAAATAGGCCTTTGTTTGCGAAATGACTTCATCATTGGAGTCAAATCTTTTTCCACCAAGCCATTTCTTCAGGTTTGGGAACAAGAAGTAGTCGCTCGGAGCCAAATCTGGAGAATAGGGTGGATGAGGGAGCAATTCATAGCCCAATTCATGGATTTTTGCCATGGCAACTGCACATGTGTGCACTCTTGCATTGTCTTGGTGGAAAAGAACTTTTTTCTTGGCCAAATGAGGTCGGTTTTTTTTCAAATCGTCATTGAATCGGTCCAATAAGTTGGCATAATATTCCCCATTGATTGTTCTTCCCTTTTGAAGGTAGTCAATGTGGATTATCCCGCGTGCATCCCAAAAAACAGTCGCCATAACTTTATTGGCTGACAAACCCACCTTGGCCTTCTTTGGCGCCGATTCACCCTTAGAAACCCACTGTTTTGACTGTTGTTTGTTCTCTGGTGTGTTGTGATGGATCCATGTTTCGTCCACGGTTACAAAACGGCGCAAAAACTCCTCCATATTGCGATTAAACAACGCCAAACCTTCCTGTGAAGTGAAGCACACGAAATTCACTTTTTTCCATTTTCTCCTCAAATTAGTGAGTAGTCTGATAAAAATAACTGTCAAACACAAACTAACTGACACAGCAAGTTTAAATTTTGACAGGAGTCAACTGACAGATGCCTGTTGACAGGAGCAGTGTTGCTGTTTCAGTAAAGAAGTCAGAAATTCGAAAAGTCACGGACTTATTGACCCGCCCTCGTATAATTCACAACTTAACAGGTAGTGTTGTGAAATTATGTTTTTTATAGGGTTGGTAGTCTTGTTGGCGGTATTGGACATTGCTTCTACGAATGATAGAGAGTCAGCTCAGATTTCGTATTCTTTCCTATGTCGAAGACTTTAAGGAGAGTTTCATTGATATATTTTAAGAGAAAAATTTATGCGGGTGGAGGATATAGAGGTTTTAAGCATATTCTTGATTGACTTGAGATAAAATGACCTGACTTTTTCTTTTTTTGTAAATACTAGTCACACGTTTCAAAGTTGCGAAAGATGGGGCCTAATTAGATCGAAAATTTTAAGTTTAAGTTAATATAATAACTTTCAACACATTAATATTAAGGCAACATTTACTTTGAAAGTACTCACAATTATGAGTTCACATATACCCCATTTGTTACCATACACGCATAAATTTGAAAGCAAGCAAACACACGTAACCTTCCTCACAACTGACGACTAACTAATCACTCAATATAACTACTGTGTACAGATGCGTAATGAACCCTCGAAATATAAAATTTTCCGTTACTTTTTGAACATACCTCGTACATGAAGTTTTATTACATTGAATCTATGAATCTGCTGGCTACTCGTTCGTCCTTCGCTTGTGACTGCCTATCAAAAATGCCACTGAGTTGGGTTAAATTAAATTTAATTTATGCTCAGAGCTAATAGCGGTTGATTGATTCATTTTTTTAAGATGAAAACTCTCAATGCTGTAAGTGGTTCTTCAAGACTTTTCGGAGAAACTTATATGAAAAGCGCATTTCAAGTTTGTGGCAGAGAGGGGCTTACACTTGTACATAAAGGAATATTTTTGCAATGTTAGGTCTTCCTTTAGGTTTCAAATCTTTTGCAGTAGTTGCTTATAGAAGTGTATACAATTTAAAAATTTCTTTGAATATCGACTCGCCGATTTTATTTGAATTTTTCTGTTTCAATTTTTAAATTTTTAATACTTATTGTTTCAGCTACCATAGCTCAGCTTATGTTTACACACATATGTGTAAAATCAATATGTAGTATTAAATATTCAAAAAATATGTACCTAGCTTATATCATAATCGTATGAGTTAATTTGTTTTTTATATTTTTTTGCAGAGCTCATATGAGAGAAAAATTTCTGTCAGATCTTAGAGGAGTTCGAGAAGAATACGCTTCTAATACTCCGAAATTAACAGAGCTCTTACATCAGATGCGAAAACGATTAGATGATCCTCATGTATTGTCCGGAGAAGTTGTTCACAGTTTCATGTGTTCTTTACGCGATATTCAAGATTATGATTCTATGGTGCGGCTAGTAAACGATTTGAAGGCTATACCGAACACAAAAAAATACGTTGAAACTGGCAATATGAGTTTCCTTTATGCCTTTGCTCTAAACAGACGAAACAAAAAGGGAGATCGGGAGAAAGCTTTAGAGTCTTCTTTAAAAGCTTTAGAAAAGAAAGAAAACGAATTTCCTGATATGCTCTGTTTATGCGGAAGAATTTATAAGGATATATTTGTTGAATCTGATTATAGTGACATAGCCAGTTTAAAGAATGCTATTAAATGGTATAGGCAAAGCTTTGAAGTTCAACCCAATGAATATGCCGGGATAAATTTAGCCACATTGTTAGTGATTGATGGAAAAGAACTTAGCAACACAGAAGAACTACAGCATATAGCTATGACCCTTAACAACTTAATAGGAAAGAAAGGAAGTCTTTCATCTTTAACAGAATATTGGGATGTGGCAACATTTTTTGAAATATCTGTATTAGCAGAAGATTATACTAAAGCCATTCAAGCTGCAGAGTGCATGTTTAAATTAAAACCACCCAATTGGTATTTAAAATCCACTATTGGAAACATCGCTTTAATTCACCGCTTTCGGAAAAGGGCAGAAGATCACGTTTTCGGTATACAAGAACAAATTTTTCAATTCTGGATAGATTTTTTCTTAGAAGCAACAAGCTCAGAAGCGCCAAATAATGTTCGTTTTCCAATATTAGTAAGTACAATAAATATACAAATATTATTTTTATTTATAACATTTTATATAATTTATTCATTAAATACTGTGATAACCACTCAAATGTGAGCAGCGACATCTAGCAGAAAATGTCGAAACTCGAAGACTCGAAGGTTTCGATACTGGATTAGCAAAGTCATTGGCTGGAGAGTAGAATCGAATTTTCTAGCAAATTGGAAATTCTATGGGACGCTGGATGGCGAGGATTGTTCTCGAAGTATGTCATTCGAGTATAAATACCAGCATCCCAAAGGTATGCAAATCAGTTCCAAAGTTGAATTTGAAGTGTTAATTAGAAGAAGTGATTAAGTGGTTTAAGTAAAAGATAAGAAAAGTATAAGTGGTTGAGAAATTGAATTGTACTGAGAGAAAGAATTAAATAGTGAATTGTAACTGTACTGAATGAAGGGATTTGGATTGAAAATAATAAGTTCTATCATTTGTACCCACACAAACATTTTACATTGGTGTCAGAAGTGGGATAGGACTTATTGTGTGTAAAAAAAAAAAAAAAAAAAGTGTTTTCTGACTATTTGAAAAAGCTAGAATGGGTCGAAAACTATTGCAGTTGACCCTCGTCCAACTCAAATCCGAGTTGAACAAGAGAAGCCTCAGCGCCAGTGGAGGAAAAAGTGACCTGGTGCTCCGACTTCAGGAGGCTTTGAACAACGAGGGACATGATCCTGATGCATATTCCTTTGATGTTGACGAGGATGAACAGACAAGTACCGGCAATGACATGGCTGCAATGATGCAACTCCTCTTATTAAAAATGGACGAACAAAACAAAAAAATGGACGAACAAAAGAATAGTCTCGAGCAAAAGCTGGATGAACAAAAGAATAGTCTCGAACAAAAGTTGGATGAACAAAAGAAAAATTTAGACGAGCAGAAGAGCAGCATTGAACAAAAATTCGACGAACAAAAGAATAGTCTAGAACAAAAACTGGAAGAACAAAATAACGCTCTCCAGCAAAAATTCGAAGAAATCGATGACAAATTTGGAAGAATAGAGAAGAACGTTGATGACAAATTTGATAGAATAGAGAAGAATGTTGGCGAAAAATTCGAGGAAATGGACAGCAAAGTTCAGCAACTGGCAAAAGAGCTCGACACAGTGCGAAAACAGAAACTGCGAGAATGTTCTTTAAGCGGTCCAAGGAGAAAAGATTTGAAGCCTCCCTCATTCGATGGCCAGACCTCATGGTCTACTTATAAGAAGCAGTTTGAAATGGCTGCCTGTGCAAACGACTGGGACAATAAGGAGAAGTGCTTTGCCCTAGCGATGGCCTTACGTGGTCCTGCGGCAGAAATGTTACAAACAATCGATATCGAAAAGAATAGAGACTATATGGTTTTAGTGCAGGCTATCGAGAAACGGTTTGGGGATAGCCACATGCGGGAAGTTTACAAGGTTCAATTGCAAGGCCGTATGCAGCAACGAGGAGAAACACTGCAACAGCTACAAGCAGACGTGAGTAGACTGGCACATTTGTCATATCCCACCGCAGGCCAAGAAATAATCGACGAAATGGCAAAGGACGCATTCATCAGGGGAATTGCAGATTTGAAGCTACAATCAGCAGTAAGGATGGCCGGGAAAAGAACCCTTGCTGAAGCACTTGCCTTCGCTCTGGCGATGGAAGCATCCAATCAGTCTTCCAAAGGAATGCATTTCGTAAGGGAAATAGTATCTGGTGAATGCTCCTGCTCAAGACCAACTACTATGCAACGAAATATCCCGCGGGAGAGCCGAAGAATGCGCTGCTGGAACTGCGATAAAGTAGGACATTTGCAAGGGCATTGTAAAGAACCGGTACGAAGAGAAGGCTGTCTGCACTGGGGTTACAGGCAAATAGAAAGAAAAACCGGCAGAAACGGCTACCAAGAAACCGGTCAAATTTCCAGAAGCCATCAGTTAGGAAATGTTTACTTCGCGGGGCAGAAGTCTGTAGCAGAAGTTGACTCCAGGGTAATTATCCCAGTCTCACAGGTAGTCAGTGGTAAAGAAGCGAAAGAACAGGCAACTATCCAAACGATCAGGACTGAGCCAATAGAGGGTTGGAGTATAGACGAAATCCGTTCCTCCCAACAGGCAGACAATGACATCGAACCAATATTGGCCTGGAAGGAACACGAGGAAAGACCAAGCTGGCAGCAGATATCAGATCGGAGCCAAACTCTGAAGGCATACTGGGCACAGTGGGACTCGCTTTTTGTGCAAGATGGATTGCTGAAGAGAAAATGGGAAAGTGCAGATGGGACAACATCTCGTATGCAGCTAATTGTGCCACGATCCAGAGTCAACCAAGTGCTCCATGAAATACATGACGGAATCTCAGGAGGCCATTTGGGAATAAACAAGACGTTGGAAAAGGTAAGGGAACGTTTCTATTGGCTAAGCGCTAAACAAGATGTCGAGAATTGGTGCAAAAAGTGCATAAGGTGTGCGGCTACCAAGGGTCCAAAAGTAAAGCCACATGGACAAATGCAACAATACAATGTCGGAGCACCTTTCGAACGAATAGCCATCGACATCGCTGGGCCGTTTCCCGAAACCTTTAATGGAAACCGATATACTCTCGTAGTCATGGATTACTTCAGTAAGTGGCCGGAAGTGTTTGCCATCCCAAATCAAGAGGCTAAGACCGTAGCCGAACAGATAGTCAACAACTGGGTGAGCAGATTTGGGGTCCCAATGGAGCTGCACTCTGATCAAGGGCGAAACTTTGAATCAAAAGTCTTCCAGGAAATATGCCAATATTTGGGAATAAGAAAGACAAGGACAACGCCACTACACCCTCAATCTGATGGAATGGTCGAGCGATTCAATCGGACCTTGAATGAGCATCTATCTAAGGTTGTCAGCAACTGCCAGCGGGATTGGGATCGACACATACCCCTCTTCTTAATGGCCTACCGAAACGCGGTCCATAGCTCAACAGGGCACACACCATCCGAGATCTTATTTGGTCAAACGATTCGGTTGCCAAGTGAAGCAAAATTCGGATCCCCACCGACGGAGCCCAAAGAGGTGAACGAGTACGTGAATGACTTACGCAGCAGGATTCGTAAATTGCATGAAGACACCAGAGAAAAGATGAAGCTAGCAAGCAGCCGCATGAAAACTAGGTACGATATCAAGGCGAAATCTTCCGGTTTCAACGAAGGAGATCTGGTTTGGCTGTATAATCCTCAGCGTAAGAAAGGCAAATCACCAAAATTGCAACAGGACTGGGAAGGTCCATACAAGGTGATAACCCGCATTAATGACGTTGTCTACCGGATCCAGCGTGGGGATCGAGGAAAATTTAAAGTGGTCCATTTGGATAGAATGTGTCATTTCAACGGGATGCTGAATGACGAAGTTGTTCGGGACGAACAACTGTAGGGAGGGAGCAATGTGATAACCACTCAAATGTGAGCAGCGACATCTAGCAGAAAATGTCGAAACTCGAAGACTCGAAGGTTTCGATACTGGATTAGCAAAGTCATTGGCTGGAGAGTAGAATCGAATTTTCTAGCAAATTGGAAATTCTATGGGACGCTGGATGGCGAGGATTGTTCTCGAAGTATGTCATTCGAGTATAAATACCAGCATCCCAAAGGTATGCAAATCAGTTCCAAAGTTGAATTTGAAGTGTTAATTAGAAGAAGTGATTAAGTGGTTTAAGTAAAAGATAAGAAAAGTATAAGTGGTTGAGAAATTGAATTGTACTGAGAGAAAGAATTAAATAGTGAATTGTAACTGTACTGAATAAAGGGATTTGGATTGAAAATAATAAGTTCTATCATTTGTACCCACACAAACATTTTACAATACTTTCTCCCAAACTCACAATTTGCTCAGCAAGCTGTTTCTATAAAATAACATAGTTAAACGGATTGTATCCTGATTCATTTGTTGGATCAATGCTGTAGCATATGGTGGCATATACAACACCAAATTTCTTCTATCGCCGGTTTATTTTACTAACTCCTCTCCGAAAGTATGACTACAGGCATTGTTTAGAATCAACAAAGTCTTTATTGCAAGTGTCGTCTATTCCGAAAACTCTTCAACTAATAAAAAAGAAATGCGTAAATTTATAGCATTGAAGAACAATTTGTAATGTTTTTTGTTTTTAATTTCGAACCTGTGATATAAAATTCTTGAAAATTTAGATTTAGATTTTGGTAGAGTTTTGTTTTTAAAAGACCACGGCTTTCCGATTATAAGTGGCCTTGGTTTTTCAAATCAGTAGCATTCGACTATGCAAGAAACAAAATTTTCCTCTATAAAACACTTCGCCAAGATGAACCAAAATACTGTCTTGTGGCATTTTCCAATATCGGCCAGTGTCGTCTGCAATAAATACAAGTTGAGTTTGTTTTCTTTTGTGATTTTCGATGAAAGCTTTTCGACAAACTGTTTAAGAATACATTCAACGATTTAAAATTTAGTCAACTAACTATTGTTCGCTGAAAATTCTTCGAGGGATTTTGTATTTTCTAAGCTTTGATTTGCAGATTTGCCATTTATGGAAATGTGGCTCTCATGTTGGGTAGTACATAATTTGTACAATTTATTTTACATTTTTTGGTATTCACTTTTCTTTCACGACTTAGGCTTTTGAGAACATTATTTCCATTTTCTTTGCAAATGCTCGATTTTGGAATTCCAAACTTCTTTAAAATTTCCTTTAGTAAGGGTGTCCTTTCTGCACTCGATTTCAATTTATTTCCAGCGAAAAACGTTACTGAATATTTACTGAACAATATTTGCTAGTGTGTTTTTTTTAGAACTTAACGCTCAAGTGGATATTACCACACTTAAAATGCCTGGACACGTGTTAAGTTTTTAGGAATGGGATAGAGAGAGAAAGAAAGATTTTTGGGCTCAGTGGTTATTTCGCTCCAATGGTGGCATCTAACATTTAATGAGGAGACTAAATTATTAGTATGCTATTTTCGCCACAACCAATAACACCTTGTTCAAGGAATAACCACCGTGTGGCGCTCCCATTGTTCCGATTTGAGTTCTGTTTTTTTGTTAAGTTGTTGACATTCCCTCTAAATCTTAGCGTCATAGCTTGACATTTGTAAGAGTTACGTAGCCAAGAGTACATCCATCTCTGTGTGTGTTGGCGATTTTTTACAATTTTAGAAATGGATTTAATTTTGCAAAAAATTATTACTGCAGACGAGGCGTGGATTTATGAGTACGACACGCAATCCAGAAGAGTATTATTTGGGCGTTTGAGATGTTTGCGTGAAGCAATTCGCCGAAAGAGATCAGAAATGTGGGCAGAAAACTCGTGGATTTTGCACCATGATAACGCACCGTCGCACAGTGCATTGTTTGACGAAAAATGCAACAAATACTAACCAACAGCCACCGAATTCACCTGATTTGGCTCCCTGTGACTTCTTTCTGTTCAATCGAGTTAAAAAACCACTACGGGGAGCGCGTTTCAGCAGACGAGAGGAAGTAATGGAAAAATCGCAGGAAGCACTGATGGACATACCGAAAACTGAATATAAAAAAATGTTTCGAGGATTGGATCAAGCGCTGGCGTAAGTGTGTTGCAGTCGATGGGGATTACTTTGAAGGGGACAATATAGATTTAGATGAATAAACTTGTATTTTTAATTGAATAACTTTTTGATCATATATGAAATAGTATATAAAATTTTCTCTTGAAAAATCGAATACACGCCAAGTTTTTACTCTAAACTATAGATATACATACATATATGCACTTTTATATGCCAACTATGCATGTGCGTCAGACAAACAAAAAAAATGAAAATCGAAAACATTAGGTGTGTTTTTTTGGTATTCTACCTATATATTTAAATTCCCAACAACAACAACCTAAGACTGTATAGAACTACTTATTCTGGATAACTCTCCAAGCTTATGTACGTAGCCCTGATAAACTGTGCTCCCAAATTATTTTATTGGATTGTTATTGGTAATGTAATCGAAATTGTCAAAAATAACACTAAATCCGTCATTAAAAAAAATTGCAAAGTCAAGATGAATTCAAGCGAGAAAAGAGGAGAACAATTAAAGTTAAAGCTAAAAAATACAAATATGTTTTTTTGGTGGACATTTTTTTAAGGCTATATAGAATACCAAGAAAACACACCTATTGTGATTTCAAACAAATAATAATTATACACAGCAACGAAAAATTATAGTATCTTCGAGTTTTATAACAGACCCGTACACATATGTACATACATTCATTCGAGTATATATACGACGAGTATACTCGCCGAAAGAACTTCCTGACACCAAGAACTTCCTGATAAAGAGAACTTGTAGTATTCTCCAATGGGTTTTGATATTTTTGTCCTATTAGAATTCAGGAAACTCATTACCCATAACAGTTTGACCGGTCAGATGTGGGGCTCCTTGTATTAACGAAATCGTAGTTAGCACAACCGCGATTCGACGTCAAGACGCATCTTAGAGCCGTCGACTGATTCGGAGCAGCTTCTTGCACGATTTAAAGGGAAGGAGTGCGAAGGGCTCCAATTCATGGGATTCAAGCCTTTCACGACAGCTAGAGCCAAAGGGAGAAGCGGCAACTGTCGATTTTTCTGGTTCAGCTAAGTCCCACCAGCAATCTGGATGGTCTAAGGAGTATTAAAGTCCTAGACAACCAGGTTGTACACTGGGAAAAATTAAAGAGGAGCAAAAACCAAAGGTTCGGGAACGCCGCGTCGAACTGCGAAATGCAGAAGTGCGGAAAGAACCACAAGTCCGAGGAATGCGCTCTGGGTAAGGACGTAGCGTCTGAAAAAAGCCAACTCTCTTGTGCTTTATGTAGGAACACGGGACACACCGCAAATTATCGGGGTTGTCCCAAATTCCAGTACATAAAAAGAATAAATCTGGCCCGGCAGCAGAAAGTAGAAGTTAAACGTCCACCCGTGCATTTACAAACTCCAGCCGTTACTCCCCATGTTACCTACGCCCAAATGGCGGCAGGCATGGGAAATACGGTACAGCAAGCGAAGGTTGCTTCTCAGGCCCCAGCGCCCAGAGCACGGGAACCAGTACCTGACATGCTAGCTACTATATCCTGCTCTCTATCCAAGGGCAGATCACTCAGCTCCAATGACATTTAACTGAACAGACCGCGCGGGTGGATCAAGTATACGCGCTGCTTCCTGGCCTAACGCACCTTTTGCCGTAATGTGTACGTGCGTGGCGGAGCAAACCCTGAAGGTCCTTGCCGTGAATGTGAATTTACTGATTAGGTTCGAACGACGAGCCGCACTATTTGAATTGCTTAAAGACCAAGCCTCTGATATACTTTTGGTTAGCGAAACTAAGCTTACCAAGAGACACAAAATGAGGCGCAGAAGATACAAAATAATACGAAGAAACTGACCCAACTCCATTCAGGGAGGAGGCGTTGTGATTTTCGTACTAAAAGGTATACGTTTTAAGTCGTGTACTACGTTTTTCAGTTTTTCAGTTTATATTTTTATTTATACTACTTAATTTACTCTTACATGCTAGACAAAAAACGCTTAAAATTTAGCTTAAATAACTTAAAATTATCTTATACTAACTTACTGGCCCCATGCGGGCACTCTAAGTTAAACATAATATTTAAAAATTATGTCTTTCGACGTTTATGACGGATTTTATTCTTATTATACAGTGACTTAAGTCGCGTAGTACGTAGATTCCAGGTGCTGGAATCATGCATCGTGTATATCCCTCTCCGTAGTGGAAAGCGGTTGTACATGGTGTCGGTCTATGCACCTAAGGCTACTCAATCTACCTACCTCATTCATCTCAGAGCTCGAGACCCTTTTTCGATTCCTGAGGCTGGAATTGGAAGACAACTATTTTATTATCGGCGGAGATTTCTACGCCAAACATAGTAATTGGGGAAATAATACACCAAATATTAGAGGTAACCTACTATTCAATTGGTGGGGTCAGCACAGTATAATGTGCGCGCTTAAGGCGACGGATAATCCGTCGTTTCCCAGTCACGGGTCCTATTTGGATCTTCTGCTGTTCGACTCACGAATACAACTGACATGCACTAACCAACAAACTACAAACTGTCTACGCAGTGAACATTGCGGTTTCAGCACCGAAATAACTGTTCCCAACGAAATTGCGGAATTGGATGAGTTTGTTCAAAGGCATTTACAATTATAGTAGGGTGCGTTGGACACACTTCAGCAGAACACTGACTAGAGCATTCGCCTCGAATTCGCTCTACCCACCGTCCAACAGAAATCTGTCAGACGAGGAGATTGACAGGTATCTTAAACTAATGGACAAGACAATCAAACGAACAATGGACAAAACGATACCTCGGTACCAACGCACTGACGAAGAAGACTTATTCCGCAACGCAACTATTGACACACTGCACCAACATAAAAGTAGACTAAAAACCTTGTACAGACAGTTTACTGACACACATAACCCGGAGATCATGACACTGGAGTCGTCGATTAAAAACCTCCAAACATTAATAAAGGAAAATTACAGAGCATCTGTAAGTTTGTATTGGAACAATAAAATTCGGGCTGTAAACACCAGCAACCCGAATATGTTCCCGCAAATAAATAAAATATTTCGGAGAAATAATCAGAACGACCTTCCATGTCTTAAAATCGCCCGAACGACGAACAACGAACAAATGCTGGTAGCAGCAGGCATAGATCCAAATGAGTCTGTTGATGATGACAACTTCTTTGTGATCTTTCCAGGAATTGTACAAGGCGAATGTTATCATTGGTCCGAACCACGAACCACGAGAATCGAGTCTTTGTGCACAATTTCTACCTTGGAAATGAAATTGTGAATTGGCGATTCGAGAGCTCGGGTTTCATCCAGTTCAGTGACTAGAATATGGCAAATAATGTCATCACCACCGATAGGGTACTACTCCCGTTCATTTCGAAGGAAGAGCTCCACACGATCTTCGAATCGCTTAGTCAGTGGGAACCGATGAAATACCGAACATTGTGGTTCGACATCTCCCTCTAGAAGCGGTGAACATTTATACCACCCTGTTTAATAATGCAATGAATAATGCACATTGTCCAACGCGTTGGAAAACTGCGGTGGTACATCCCATCCTTAAAAGGGATAACGACACTTCCAATCTGGCGAATCTCCGCTCGATCAGTCTTCTTCCAAACATCAGTAAAGTTTTCGAGAAGGTTATCAATAGAGTCCTGACTAAGTGGGTTGAGGACAAATATATAGTTCCGGATAATAATAATTTGGTTTCAGGACGGGGCATGATATCATTCATGCTGCGTCGAAACTGGTTTCTGATATCCAATGGAACAAAGACAAGAACCAGTGCACTGGTCCCTGCCTGATTGACTTGGTGAAGGCCTTCGATACCGTATGGTTAGAAGGACTCTTTTTCAAGTTGGACAGGTTGGGCATTAGTAAACCACTGCTGTATATTCTTTTTTTGCATGCTCTCCGGCAGACAGTTCATCGTGAAAAATGGCGATGTGACTTCTGCTGGAACATTTAACATTAAAAACGGTCTGCAACAGGGTGCGGTGAATTCGCCGATCCTGTTCAACATTTACACGAGTGATCTGATAGGTTCACTTCACCATGTCATAACGTACGCAGACGACATAATCGCGTACAGATCAGGTCCAAAGATTGAGGTCATTAATATACTTTCGCAGCGTAATTTCGACAAAATTAAGCGATATTGCGATGACTGGAAGTTGAAAATCAACCTTCAGAAGTCGGAAACCATTCTTTTTAGAACGCCTTTGTCTGGGGCCTCTAGGGATACCAGAAAGAATTCGCGAAAGTTCTCGATCGTGGAGCAGCACGGGCAGCCACTTGCTTGTCGAAATGTAGTCAGATACCTTGGGATCTGGCTAGATCAATTTCTGTATTTTAACAAACATATAGATGTTGCTTTGGCTAGAGCCAAAGGTGCTTTTGCCCATACAAAGAGACTGTTTTATAACAGCCAACTCGATGCGAGGTGAAGGTAATCTGCTGCATGGCCTTTATCATGCCTATGCTTGTCTTTTAATGTCCCGTGTGGTTCAACGTGAGAGCAAGTTTATTGGAAAAGATTATAGTTTTAAGTTTTATAAAAAATTAAAAAAAAATGCCCATCTACTAAGTTTTTACTCAAAATTTATTTTCTTCGTCTTAGTATTAAAAAATGTCAAAATCAAAATAAAATTAGACTGTAAGATACGTCGAAAGACATAATTTAAGTGTTCGGTTTAACTTAGAGTGCCCGCATGGGGCCAGTAAGTTAGTATAAGATAATTTTAAGTTATTTAAGGTAAGTTTTAAGCATTTTTTTTTGTCTAGCATGTAAGAATAATTTAATTTATATTAATAATATATATATATAAACTGAGAAAAAAAAGTATATTGGCTTCCAAATCGGAAGGTTCGGTGTTCGAATCCCATCCTCACCCGAAAGGCGGTCTCTTTTCAGACAATTTAATTCACGTAAGACGAATGGTTGCCTATAATACAACAACAAGTCCAATTACACTAATAATTTAGTCTCTCCATTAAATGTTGGATGCCACGCATGGAGAGAAATAACCACTGAGCCCAACAATCTTTCTTTCTCTCTCTGTCCCATTTTCCTAAAACTTTCATCTTAAAAAAATGAATCAATCAACCGCTATTAGCTCTGAGCATAAATTAAATCTAATTTAACCCAACTCAGTGGCATTTTTGATAGGCAGTCACAAGCGAAGGACGAACGAGTAGCCAGCAGATTCATAGATTCAATGTAATAAAACTTCATGTACGAGGTATGTTCAAAAAGTAACGGAAAATTTTATATTTCGAGGGTTCATTACGCATCTGTACACAGTAGTTATATTGAGTGATTAGTTAGTCGTCAGTTGTGAGGAAGGTTACGTGTGTTTGCTTGCTTTCAAATTTATGCGTGTATGGTAACAAATGGGGTATATGTGAACTCATAATTGTGAGTACTTTCAAAGTAAATGTTGCCTTAATATTAATGTGTTGAAAGTTATTATATTAACTTAAACTTAAAATTTTCGATCTAATTAGGCCCCATCTTTCGCAACTTTGAAACGTGTGACTAGTATTTACAAAAAAAGAAAAAGTCAGGTCATTTTATCTCAAGTCAATCAAGAATATGCTTAAAACCTCTATATCCTCCACCCGCATAAATTTTTCTCTTAAAATATATCAATGAAACTCTCCTTAAAGTCTTCGACATAGGAAAGAATACGAAATCTGAGCTGACTCTCTATCATTCGTAGAAGCAATGTCCAATACCGCCAACAAGACTACCAACCCTATAAAAAACATAATTTCACAACACTACCTGTTAAGTTGTGAATTATAATACATATTTATGTGGGATTGGGCCAAACAAATGAACGATACGCTACACACTAGATTTACGCAGAGACAAAGAGACAATGATCACAGTAACAAACGGATGACTTAAGGAAAAGACAGACATGAAACGAGCGAACAAAAGAACGACGGGACAGTTCGCGCCAACGACTGGAAGAATAAAGACATGAATAGCAATTCGATACTACATTTATTTATTTGTTAAAGAAATGTGTTTTATGAACAATAATAAAGTGAAATGTATTTTATGAACTATAATAGTATGTAATCTCTATCTATCAATAAAATACGACTGAATTGAATACTACATTTATAATAATAATACGATCTTATCGAAATGTTATATTTTATAATAAGTAGTAACATCGTTCACTAGACCTCATTTCTTCAATATCGTATTATTAGAACTTCCTCACACATTCCATTATGAGTGGCCGTGGCTCAAGTGGTAGTGTATTGGCTTCCAAATCGGAAGGTTCAGTTTTCGAATCCCCGCCTCGAAATACGTTCTTTTTTTCAGGCAACTTAATTCACGTAAGACGAATGGTTGCCTATAATACAACAACAAGTCCAATTACACTAATAATTTAGTCTCCCCATTAAATGTTGGGTGCCACCCATGGAGCGAAATAACCACTGAGCCCAAAAATCGTCCTTTCTCTCTCTGTCAAATTTTCCTAAAAACTAACTTAACACGAGCTCAGGCATTTTAAGTGTAATAATACCCACTTGAGTGTTAAGTTCTTAAAAAAAAGACCATTAAGTATGCGAATAGATATTATTTTGAAAATTCACGATTAAGTAATAAGTAAGTTGTAATACGAGAGAGAATTGTGCATTAAGATTTTTTTGTTGAATAAGTAGTTTAAGTTGTAATACTAATAATATTATATGTCTTTATAAGTGATAAGTTGGAGTATGAGTGTTGCTGCAAAAGTGCTGATATGATTAAAGTTTCTTGCAAAATTGAGTCCAGAAAGTTTATTTTTATGTGCTTCTACAGGCTACATGAAAAAAGTAAAAATGTTTTTGTTGAAGAATTGACTACTCTGTTGTCTGACGAAAAGTCAAAGAATCTATTTATTATTGGTGATATAAATTTAGATATTTTATATGATTCTGCTAATGTTTTAAATTATTTATCTGTCTTAGCGGCAAATGGTTTGGAATCGTGTTTTAGAGAACCTACTAGATTAACTCCTTCAACAAAATCCTGTATTGATCATATTTATGGTAGACTTGATCTAAGCTCTAAACTCGCTATCACCAGCTCCATTTCCGATTTTAAGATCACTGATCATTGTATGGGTGGTTTAGTTTTTCTATGCGCCAATATGAAACAAATTGGTATGTCTGTACGGTTTGAGAAAGTTGAAGACTTGAACTGCGAGCGTCTTAACCATCTTCTACTACACGAAAGTTGGACCGATGTGTACCTTGAAAGTAATCCCTCTAATGCTTTTAACATCTTCGCTAATATCTTAAAAGCTCATGTTAGTGAATGTCTTACTGAAACCCAAAGACAATGTAAAGTTAAAAAAATTAAGCCATGGATGTCTAAAACTTTATTAAAGAAGATTGCAAAGAAGAATAAATTATATATGAAATGCAAAAAGAAACCGAATAATATCAGTCTTAGACTTCTCTATAATAGAGTGTGCAAGGAAGTTGCAGAGGAAGTTATTGTGAACAAAGACAATTATTACACCAATAAACTACATCTAGCTAGAGGCAATTTAAGGAAAGAATGGACAATTATTAACGAACTTATAAATAAAAAACTACCCGCTTTAAATTAACTTAATTGTGTATCTTATCAGGGACATAATATAGTTAATCCTAGTGAAATATCTAATGTTTTTAACATATATTTTACAAGTGTGGCTTACAAGACTCTTTCTAGTGCTGGTGTCTCTGAATCGTCGAATCATTGTGTAGAAGATTGCTTTAGCAATGAATGGAGTCAAGCCAATAGTTTTTTTTATGACCCGATTTCTTCTTTAGAATTATTTAGGATTATCAACTCTCTAAAAAGTTCTAATTCGTCCACGAGAGATAGTTGGTCTAACAATTTTATTAAGAAGGTCTCGCTAAATATTGTTGATGTCTTAACGGATATTTTTAATAAAAGTATCTACAGTGGTATTTTTCCTGTTGCCCTAAAAACTGCAGAAGTAATACCTGTTTTAAAGAAAGGTGATAGTAAAAATCTAAATAACTATAGGCCAATCTCTCTTCTTCCATTGTTTTCTAAAATCCTTGAGAAAGCAGAGAAAAATAGAATAATGACTTTCCTAGATTCATCTTCTTTTTTTAGTAATAATCAGTTTGGGTCAACAGAGGATGCCCTCTTAGAGTTCTGCTGCTTTAACTACGAAAGCCTGAACAATAAAAAATATATGGCTGCTATTTTTATTGACATTACTACGGCGTTTGATACTGTCGACCATATGATATTAACACAAAAGTTAGAAACAGCGGGCATAAGAGGTTTTATGCTTAAATGGTTTCTTTCCTATTTAAACAACCGCAAACAAGTTGTAAAGATTAATGATGGTTTTAGCCTATCGTTAGATATTAAAATTGGTGTTCCACAAGGCACAGTACTTGGTCCAATCCTTTTCTTGATCTATATCAATTCAATTTTTAACCTCGATATCAAAGGTAAACAAATAGGATTTGCTGATGATAAAGCTTGTTTTTATTCTAATAGCTCTGCATTAGACTTAATTGCTAACATTAGCTATGACTTAGAGCAGCTGTTACATTGGTTTTGCTTACATAAATTGGTAATCAGTGATAAAACTAAAATAATGTAAAATGTTTGTGTGGGTACAAATAATAGAACTTATTCTTTTCAATACAAATCCCTTTATTCAGTACAGTTACAATTCACTTTTTAATTCTTTCTCTCAGTACAATTCAATTTCTCAACCACTTATACTTTTCTTATCTTTTACTTAAACCACTTAATCACTTCTCCTAATTAACACTTCAAATTACACTTTAGAACTGATTTGCATACCTTTGGGATGCTGGTATTTATACTCGAATGACATACTTCGAGAACAATCCTCGCCATCCAGCGTCTCATACAATTTCCAATTTGCTAGAAAATTCGATTCCAGTCTCCAGACTTTGTTATTCCAATATCGAAACCTTCTGGTCTTCGACATTTTCTGCTAGATGTCGCTGCTCACATTTGAGTGGTTATCACATTGCTCCCTCCCTACAGTTGTTCGTCCCGAACAACTTCGTCATTCAGCATCCCGTTGAAATGACACATTCTATCCAAATGGACCACTTTCAATTTTCCTCGATCCCCACGCTGGATCCGGTAGACAACGTCATTAATGCGGGTTATCACCTTGTATGGACCTTCCCAGTCCTGTTGCAATTTTGGTGATTTGCCTTTCTTACGCTGAGGATTATACAGCCAAACCAGATCTCCTTCGTTGAAACCGGAAGATTTCGCCTTGATATCGTACCTAGTTTTCATGCGGCTGCTTGCTAGCTTCATCTTTTCTCTGGTGTCTTCATGCAATTTACGAATCCTGCTGCGTAAGTCATTCACGTACTCGTTCACCTCTTTGGGCTCCGTCGGTGGGGATCCGAATTTTGCTTCACTTGGCAACCGAATCGTTTGACCAAATAAGATCTCGGATGGTGTGTGCCCTGTTGAGCTATGGACCGCGTTTCGGTAGGCCATTAAGAAGAGGGGTATGTGTCGATCCCAATCCCGCTGGCAGTTGCGGACAATCTTAGATAGATGCTCATTCAAGGTCCGATTGAATCGCTCGACCATTCCATCAGATTGAGGGTGTAGTGGCGTTGTCCTTGTCTTTCTTATTCCCAAATATTGGCATATTTCCTGGAAGACTTTTGATTCAAAGTTTCGCCCTTGATCAGAGTGCAGCTCCATTGGGACCCCAAATCTGCTCACCCAGTTGTTGACTATCTGTTCGGCTACGGTCTTAGCCTCTTGATTTGGTATGGCAAACACTTCCGGCCACTTACTGAAGTAATCCATGACTACGAGCGTATATCGGTTTCCATTAAAGGTTTCGGGAAACGGCCCAGCGATGTCGATGGCTATTCGTTCGAAAGGTGCTCCGACATTGTATTGTTGCATTTGTCCATGTGGCTTTACTTTTGGACCCTTGGTAGCCGCACACCTTATGCACTTTTTGCACCAATTCTCGACATCTTGTTTAGCGCTTAGCCAATAGAAACGTTCCCTTACCTTTTCCAACGTCTTGTTTATTCCCAAATGGCCTCCTGAGATTCCGTCATGTATTTCATGGAGCACTTGGTTGACTCTGGACCGTGGCACAATTAGCTGCATACGAGATGTTGTCCCATCTGCACTTTCCCATTTTCTCTTCAGCAATCCATCTTGCACAAAAAGCGAGTCCCACTGTGCCCAGTATGCCTTCAGAGTTTGGCTCCGATCTGATATCTGCTGCCAGCTTGGTCTTTCCTCGTGTTCCTTCCAGGCCAATATTGGTTCGATGTCATTGTCTGCCTGTTGGGAGGAACGGATTTCGTCCATACTCCAACCCTCTATTGGCTCAGTCCTGATCGTTTGGATAGTTGCCTGTTCTTTCGCTTCTTTACCACTGACTACTTCTGCTGGGAGGCTTTCGTTGCATTGTTTTACCTGTGAGACTGGGATAATTACCCTGGAGTCAACTTCTGCTACAGACTTCTGCCCCGCGAAGTAAACATTTCCTAACTGATGGCTTCTGGGAATTTGACCGGTTTCTTGGTAGCCGTTTCTGCCGGTTTTTCTTTCTATTTGCCTGTAACCCCAGTGCAGACAGCCTTCTCGTCGTACCGGTTCTTTACAATGCCCTTGCAAATGTCCTACTTTATCGCAGTTCCAGCAGCGCATTCTTCGGCTCTCCCGCGGGATATTTCGTTGCATAGTAGTTGGTCTTGAGCAGGAGCATTCACCAGATACTATTTCCCTTACGAAATGCATTCCTTTGGAAGCCTGATTGGATGCTTCCATCGCCAGAGCGAAGGCAAGTGCTTCAGCAAGGGTTCTTTTCCCGGCCATCCTTACTGCTGATTGTAGCTTCAAATCTGCAATTCCCCTGATGAATGCGTCCTTTGCCATTTCGTCGATTATTTCTTGGCCTGCGGTGGGATATGACAAATGTGCCAGTCTACTCACGTCTGCTTGGAGCTGTTGCAGTGTTTCTCCTCGTTGCTGCATACGGCCTTGCAATTGAACCTTGTAAACTTCCCGCATGTGGCTATCCCCAAACCGTTTCTCGATAGCCTGCACTAAAACCATATAGTCTCTATTCTTTTCGATATCGATTGTTTGTAACAATTCTGCCGCAGGACCACGTAAGGCCATCGCTAGGGCAAAGCACTTCTCCTTATTGTCCCAGTCATTTGCACAGGCAGCCATTTCAAACTGCTTCTTATAAGTAGACCATGAGGTCTGGCCATCGAATGAAGGAGGCTTCAAATCTTTTCTCCTTAGACCGCTTAAAGAACATTCTCGCAGTTTCTGTTTTCGCACTGTGTCGAGCTCTTTTGCCAGTTGCTGAACTTTGCTGTCCATTTCTTCGAATTTTTCGCCAACATTCTTCTCTATTGTATCAAATTTGTCATCAACGTTCTTCTCAATTCTATCAAATTTGTCATCAACGTTCTTCTCTATGCTTTCAAATTTGTCATCGATTTCTTCGAATTTTTGCTGAAGAATGTTCTTTTGTTCTTCCAGTTTTTGTTCTAGACTATTCTTTTGTTCGTTGAATTTTTGTTCAATGCTGCTCTTCTGCTCGTTTAGATTTTTCTTTTGTTCATCTAACTTTTGCTCGAGACTATTCTTTTGTTCATCCATTTTCTGTTGAAGACCGTCCAAATTTTTCTTCTGCTCGTCCATTTTTTGTTCCAGACTGTTCTTCTGTTCTTCCACATTTTTCTTTTGTTGGTCCATTTTTAACAAGAGGAGTTGCATCATCGCAGCCATGTCATTGCCGGTACTTGTCTGTTCATCCTCGTAAACATCAAAGGAATATGCATCAGGATCATGTCCCTCGTTGTTCAAAGCCTCCTGAAGTCGGAGCACCAGGTCACTTTTTCCTCCACTGGCGCTGAGGCTTCTCTTGTTCAACTCGGATTTGAGTTGGACGAGGGTCAACTGCAATAGTTTTCGACCCATTCTAGCTTTTTCAAATAGTCAGAAAACCCTTTTTTTTTTTTTTGTTTTTTTTTGTTTTTTTTTTTTTACACACAAATAAGTCCTATCCCACTTCTGACACCAATGTAAAATGTTTGTGTGGGTACAAATAATAGAACTTATTCTTTTCAATACAAATCCCTTTATTCAGTACAGTTACAATTCACTTTTTAATTCTTTCTCTCAGTACAATTCAATTTCTCAACCACTTATACTTTTCTTATCTTTTACTTAAACCACTTAATCACTTCTCCTAATTAACACTTCAAATTACACTTTAGAACTCGTTTGCATACCTTTGGGATGCTGGTATTTATACTCGAATGACATACTTCGAGAACAATCCTCGCCATCCAGCGTCCCATACAATTTCCAATTTGCTAGAAAATTCGATTCCACTCTCCAGTCGAGGCTTTGTTATTCCAATATCGAAATCTTCTGGTCTTCGACATTTTCTGCTAGATGTCGCTGCTCACATTTAAGTGGTTATCACAATAAAGAGAATAACATATACTATAATACGATACATACGTGTCCAGCTGCTGAAGCGACTGTTTAGCTGCTGAAGAAGGTAGGGGCGAACTTCTTCATCGGGCATCGGACATCCGCAGAAAAGCAGGACCGATTAACCATTCACTCGTAGCATGGTAGTCAAGCTCCAAATTCCATTTGGTGGCCTTGTTGGCAACGTTGAGTTTCGTTGGAAACCATCTCCATTCAGATTTGATTTCTACTCAGTTTAGCTTCAATTATAAATGAAAGTGCCTCACGGGCTGAAATTTTCACTACTTTGGCAGAAGAGCTTAAATCCATGCAGTCTTTAGCATATGACTTTGAAATATTCATGGATTTCTTAACGGCATTTGCTGCAGATATCTTACCTTCAGCCCTTAAATTCATTTGCGCTACATATGCCAAAACATTGGCATTGAGTTCGGAACGAATATCTGCAGTTTTTCTGCGTTTCGAATTTTCCCTACTATCGTTAAAAGAGCTCGAGGGCCTACCACCTTTCTTAACCGCGTGGATTGTGAATTCACAATTTTCCCCTAGCCATGAATTTTAATTTAATAGAAGTCTCTCATGATTTTTTCCATGCTTGAGCCCTTTCGATTTTAATTGGCCTTTGAGGTAACGCAACTCCTTTGATAAAATGTTCCTGTTTGCTGCTAAACAATTCGTTTTTTCGGCCAAAGACTCAATTATATCATTGAACTTGCACTCGAAAGTCTTTTTATTGCTCTGGCAGAACACTTCGAATAGTGTTTTTCTAATAATCCTCACTATTGCGTCAGATTCTGGAACAAAATCCGAAAATTTACGTAAGACATGCATGAGAAAAAAATTATTTAAAAAAATTCGCGCAACAGGCTTTTACTTTTGACTTCATGTCAGTATAGAGGATATATTTTTCCATCAATTAGCATAAACAGTTTCAAAAGCGCAATTTTAAAATAAACAGCTATGTATTAAAATTGGCTACTGTTTACTTCAGTCTTCAATATATCCCGTTTTAGGTCCAACATATTTTCTAAAAACTGTATAAAACATTCCTCTTACCTTGGTCCATTGCCAATTAACTTTGCTTTTTTTATAAATAAAAAAATACACTCAAAAAAATTATCACACCACTTTCTCTTCACAGTACCTAAGTTGACAATATTGAACACGTTGATTGTTTTCATTTTAAGTTTTGGGCACTCTTCCCATTCAGGCGATCCCAATGTGAGACGCCTAGTCAGCATTTCATGTTGCAGTTGGGATACTCAGAAGTCTTCTCTGGATTTTGTAGTGTGGGAACAGAATCACGCTGTGTTGGAGTGGTTTAAAATCGGACGTACGCGTTCGATGATTCTGCCCTTAAATATTTTAGGATTTCTTCAAGTTTTATTGTTATTGATGCACTGGATTCTGCTTCATGTCGTTTTCTTTTGTTCAGGTTTCTTAGAATTTTGGTATTGTAAGTTATTGGCAAAATTATTACGAATGTGATAAGTCTGAAATTGGTTGCTATGCTAATTTTGATCTTCGTTTCTAACAAATCTATTTTCATTCTGCCATTCAGATACAGTCGTTTTAACATTTCAAGTGAAAGGACTTATTCTGTTTTGGTTATTGCGCTAGTGGACAATTGGTTGGCATTGGTTGGTGAAAAATAGTTTCATTGTTTTTTATCTCCTTTCCTTGGATCATGATTGTTGCGTTAATGTGGCGAATCACGTATGTATCGCTCAGTTGAACTGTTTCATTATCGATAGTAACTTGTTCTTGGCACTGATTTAGAAGTAGTACTCCGGATGATATTTCCTCTACCGATGGGATGTGTTGGTTATTGATGAGCATACAATTGGCTTCCTGACTCTTTTTATTAATTTTGGTATGCATGTTAGATGCACTTATGTTTATAATTTTATTCGTATTACAAACAGCAAATTTATTATAACTTCTGAAATCTCAAATTACCGTATGTTTTATTAGGTGTGAATCGGTTTAACGCTTATTTCCAATCTATTATACATGAACAATAAATTACACTAACAACTTAACGTATACGCTCTAACTTAATGCAAGATATTTATCGAAATTAACGCGGATATCAGCAGCGGCATCCACGTCGTTATCGAGAAAACATAAAAACCAGTTAAAATTCCTAAAGAAGCTGTTAAGTCCGCTCCAATTGCCTTTCTCGTATTGCTATACGGTTTCCTTAAAAATCTTTTGTATGGTCGGTGTACGAAAAATTAACTGATATGTTAGCTGATAGTCCAGGATGTTAGTGGTATGATTATCAACGTCTGTTATTCGCGTGGGCTCATTTACAAGTTGTTTTCCGCAACAATGATCACCTTCCATCAGGTCTTGTCTGTCTAGAATGTCGAAGCCATCTAGAATTGTGTATTTTAAAATCACCAGCAATAATGATTTCAGTATGAAGATACAGGGAAACAATGAAATTGAATTCTGGCTTGGAAAAGTTACTTTATTGTGTTTGAGTTTGGTAAGCTACATCACTACGTACGTAAATGGCGGGACCTTGGTGAGACATGTTGCAGATGATAGTGTGGTTAACGGTGTCAAAAGCTTTCGAGAAATCCAGAAGTACTAAGTAAGATACTTTGTCTTCATCCAATGACTCCTTGATATCGCTTACAACTTTAATTATCGTTGTTGTAAAACTATGGCCTTTCTTAAATCCAGATTGCATTGGAGAAAGAAAGTTTATTTACTTTTGAAATACCCTTAGACAAATAAGGCAGTATAGATATGGGCCCGATATTCCTTATCTAACAGTAACACTCGTTTGAATAGGAATAATTTTTGCATTTTTCCCTTAAGAAGGGTAAATGTCTGTTGTTAGAATTAGATTGAAGACGTGGACCAGAGAATAATTAGCAGGATTATTTTCGCAAATTTGAGATGGATTTCATCGAAGCCGACGACGTTGCTTAAACGACAACAAACAAGCAACCATTTCAGTATCATCTATTCAGGTAACGTGAGGGAAACAAAGCTAGTGTGCAGAGAATTTAGATCACAGTCAAGATCAATATTTGTATTGTTTCCACGTATTCCGATTTCCTGGATATTTTTGCAGAGTTGACGAGATGTTCTATTTAGAAGGATTAGGCTTAAAGTTAATAATAACACCATCCATCAAATTCCACAAAGATTTATTAAACAAGAAAGTTAAAAAGTTTCAAAATAAGTAAATTTAAAGAAAAAAAATATGTACAGGGTGATGCAGGACCTAAAAATAAGATTTCAGGGGGTCAGGGGGTGATAGGTCAAATTGGTACAAGAAAAAAATTGTATGAGAGTGGGGAGGGGGTGAGGTCTAACTCTGCCATAAATCACTTTACTACTTTAGTGCTCTATCGAATAAATGGAATCTGATCAGTTAAATGTTTTCGGAAAGCTAGATAAATTTTCTGTTCAATGGTGCCACCATGCTATTTATTTTTTACAAAAATTTGCGGTAATAACATATAGTACAACAGGTAGGGTTTTGATATGTTCTCCATTAGAGTATTTTTTATAATTTTCCCAAAAACAGGTCATAATTATTTACAATTAATTCGGAGATAGAGATAAAATAAAAAGACTAGATATGTAGGCAACAATACTTGTCACAAAGGTTAAAGGAATTATGTTAAAAGTGAAAATTCTGAGGTTAAACTTAGAATGTAGAGTTTATTATTATTTCGGCGATTTTTGGGGTTGTTAATTAAAATGTCGGTCATTGAATAAATAATTGCAAATAATAATTTAAAATGTCGCGCAAATTTTCAAATGCATAATACACTGATATTGTGTGATATACACTGTGATATACTGATAATACACTGTATTTTGTTTTTTGTAACACATATAACCGAATTAGGAGCTGTGGAATTAATGGCAACGTTAATGCGCCCAACCAACTTCAACCATACTACGGAGTCTTAAATAATCCTGCATATGATTCCATTCTAAATGAATTTTATACAGATAGCAACAACGTACTTCAACTTCAATGTGATGCTATCGAAATTCAATAAACAACTGAAGGTACAAGTGGAAGAAGGGCCTATATGACATTACCCATGTTTTGAGATAATCGCAGTTTAAGTTTTTCTACTGGTACTTTTTCTTTATATGCACCACGATTAACAATATTTCCCAAATTTTGCCTTTCTTAAAGAAGTTATTTGACACATATTTATTAGCCTATAACAGATTTTCTCAAAATTTTAAATTTGTACACATGACCCCTTTTTCCACTGGGATACAAGTCGGTCTGAAAGGCCTTTGTGTGCGGCATAGTTCTGAACTACACTATTTTCTATTATATCGGCTACCTAATTATAACAAAATCATTTGTATTAAAAGAATGATGATTAAGAATGTCAAAATAATAAAGATTACTGTGGGAATAAAAAAATATTGAAACCAGATAAATATATTTACCACATGCATTTTATTTGAAAAACTGCAGAAAATTAAGTAGGTATAGTGTTACATTATTATGTTCAAAGAAACTCAAAATTCAAAATATACATTATATGTACTTTCATTATTTTAAATGGAATACAATAATTCAGAAAGTAATCTTTATTTGCGTGCGGTATAATAATTCTATAAAACCATTGATGTTCTTCATGTATAAATCTCATTTGCTTTTTCAAGTCTTCTTTTTTCTCATAAAAAATTTCATTCTTTGAAGACACCCTGTCAATAGTTATTGTTCTATTGCGATTAACTATTCTTTTGTTGATATCAACTTTACAAAAAGGAGTGTTCTCATCCAGTGAGGTTTTATACAACTAACTTCCACGTTCTTCAACCCTGGCCCATCTAACAGCATCTCTAAACTGAACTGCTTGTTTCAGGACATTTTGTTTCTGTTGATAATCTGCAGCTTTCTTTCTATTGATGATGTATCTCTAAAGTGATCGGCCATGGCAGTAATGGTAGCCGTTATGGCGCTAGCATTTCTAATTAGGTCCCTGTATTGCTCAGGTGTAAAAATACTTTCCTCTCTTCTGAGATTTTTTTTCTCGACCTTCCCAAAAGATCTGAATCCAGGTAAGAGTGCCCTGCAATAGGAAATTTATGGTGTATTACCTTAAACTTACCTTGATGGGTTTAGGAATGAAAACTACATTGACTTCTCTCCATGCCAGTAGAATGTGGATAAGTTCTACACAGCTTCTCATAATATTTTCTAGGGCATGCAGAATAATATCTGAGGTCCTCTTTCCATTTCTGGAAAGGATGTCGACGCTTCCAGATCCAAGGTTGTGTTTGGTGGTGTCTCCGTTAAAGGAGGTGGAGGTTGCTTATCAGCATCCAATACATCCTTAGATGTATTGACTCGAATCCGAACCCAATCATGCCTTTGGTCTGCGCTAGAGGGTTAAGGGACTCCAATTAGAGATCTTTGATTGGCACATGTGATAAGATTGACGTGGCCTTGGTTCCAGCCAGCGTCGCTTGTGATGGGCGGTGGTCCGGGGTTTTCCTGCATGATGACCAGTTGCTCGATCGATTACCGCGATCACTATTGCGTCCTTTAGGTCTTCACTGAAAGACCTCAGAGATGTGCTGTTGGATGGCCTAGGGGCTTTGGTGCTGTGAGTTTAGAGCCTCTTGGGAACCGGCACGGTTTCCTATAACGATCTCTGGCACTTGGAAGAGTCTTTTGGTGTTTTGGGAGCAGTGGGTAATCCGTCTTTTAGGATGTTAGCTCCACTTTTGTTAGCCCACTCAATCTTGCTCTTGGTTTCAGGACTCGTCCCTGCTCAGTCTCAACAACTCGACAAGTTCAATGCAAGCGGTAGAAGATTCCTTCAAGAAACTGCGAAAGACTTAGTTCAGATGATAAATATTTTTTATAGAGGTTGTTATGTCGGCTTTAATTTTTTTTAAGAACTTAACACTCAAGATGATATGACTACTTTTAAAATGCCGGAGCACGTGTTAAGTTTCTCGGAAAATTAGATAGTGAGAAAGAGAAGGATATTTGGGCTCAGTGGTTATTTCGATCCATTTAATGAGGAGACTAATTTATTAGTGTAAATTGACTTGATGTAGTATTTAGGCAACCACTCACCTCACGAGATTTCAGTTGCCTGAAAAAATGTCTTTCGGTCAAGGTTAGTATTGAACCCCGAACCATCCGAATGGGAAGTCAATATGCTACCACTTGAGCTACGCCCACCATGCGATGATTCCGCTAGGAATTTTAAAATATGAGTTAAAATATGCCTGTTCTACTTCTCCAGAAGTTTTCATTAGCCGATTCAAGTGCTGACCTCTTCTATCTTCTTGCGATGAATAAGTTCAGGTGCTTAAGCTTATTTTGGTTTGAATGACTCTAACTTTCTTTAGCTTTATTTGGAATAAGGCACAAAAAGCAGTCCTGCAGTGAGGATATATTTATACGCAGCAGCATTCTTCCTAATCGCGCCTTTTCTGTGACATTTGACGCTCTATGACTTTATACTTTTAAACAGTAAAAACAACTGTTCTTATCAAGGTTGTTGTACTCCTGGAGAATTTTGTTTCTATACGGTGTTTCTGTTCGACGTATAGGGCAAGCCTCGTTCTCTAGCAAGTGCTGCCTTGTTTCTTTTCCAATTTTTCTGACGGCGTAAAGACTTTTTTCCTTTTTGCTGAAGGTGGCTCCAGTTCCTGGTCTGAATCTGACGGAATAGGAACCAAGGGTTGTATTTTGCATCAGTTTGCAGCTCACCGTCTTCAGTTTGCATTTCAGACTTACCTTCAGACATTTTTTACAGGACGCACAAGTTTTTTGGTAATTCCTTGTGAAGAGTGAATTGATTGTCGAAGTGAGTTTACACTTATCGTATCAATTTTCGAGTTTGATCGGCACCGTTTGGAGTTGGACATACTAAAGTGGGTACGGAATATGGGTTCGAAGTGGTGCCTATGGAGTAAGAGAAACAAAGAAAAGTTCCAACGGCAAATGATTGGCACAAAACCTAAAATATTTTATATGAGAACTATTTAATTAGTGTCACTGTCACTTATCAATTCAAATGAAATGAATTCTGTGTGTAAAAGGGGTTCGCACTTTTATAGAATAAAAATAAAACAAAGCCATTTTAATTAAATTTTATTTGAGAAAAAACAAGGGTTTGCCAACCGGAAAAAAAACAGCTTGAATGTTACTAATTATTAGGGCAAATTGACTTGTTGTATTCTAGGCAATCGTGACTTTACTTGCCCGAAAAAAATAATGTCTTTCAGGCGCGGTTGGGATTACGCGCCGAACCTTCCGATTGAGAAACCAATATTATAATACTTGAGCCACCGGCCACTTCACATCAAGGGAGTCGTTGAAAATTGATTCCAACGAATCGGCCGCTGCAAACTTGCCGCGGTGGCCATGTGAACGAAGTCGAGTTCCATTCATAAATGTTTTGATTGTACTTCAAGCCGATAATAAAGTTTTTGAAATATCTCAAATGGTTTGCGTTTTATTTAAAAAAAAAAATTGTCACGTCCTTATTGGAAAACCCTATATAACTAAAATAAAACCATAATTTAATTTAAATGTACAATTTTATAAACATTTTTGTGTATTCTAGATTGTGGAACCACCCATGATGTACATGCCCAGCTATATCACAGTTAATATGGACGCAGATGAGAAGTCTATACAAATTGTAAACTTATGCTTGATCCATGGTAACAACACATGTAAAAAAATACACGACTTTGTTTTTACTGCAAGCCAAATAAAATCCGTAAGCTTATATAAACGGGATGATAGATGTGCCTATTTGTATGTTCATCATAACTCGGATGATTTTCAAATATATTTTCCTACAACTGAATGCCGCAAAAAGTTTTATGAGCTTATTTTGGAAATGGCGTCGGACCAAGAAGTATTCGTTAATCTTTCAATAAATGAAACACAAATTGAAGTAAGATCTACAAGAAGATATTTCAATTTATATATGTATATTATATTTTATATATTATATTTTCCTTTTGTCTTAGTATGAGTATGATTTTGACGACCAGAATAGAAGAATCGTTTTAGGTAGGGGTACCTATGGAATTGTTTATGCAGCAAGAGATCTTCAAACTCAAGTAAGAATTGCTATTAAAGAAGTACCAGAAAAAAATTCTCAAGATGTTCAGCCTTTGCATGAGGAAATTAAACTTCACTCACAGCTAAGACACAGGAATATTGTTCAAGTAGATTTATATACCCAAAAATATATAAGTGCTAACAATTTTTCTTTTATTTCCAGTATTTAGGATCCCTGTCGGAACATGGATACTTCAAAATTTTTATGGAGCAAGTTCCTGGAGGTTCTCTTTCTAATTTGTTAAGAGAGAAATGGGGACCTTTAAAAGACAGTGAGTCAACAATGGCATTTTATTCGAAACAAATTCTTGAAGGACTTCGATATTTGCATGAGCAAAAAATAGTCCACAGAGATATCAAAGGAGACAATGTTTTAGTAAATACATATAGTGGAGTTGTGAAAATATCGGATTTTGGAACTTCTAAGCGGTTGGCAGGAATAAATCCAATTATGGAAACTTTTGCTGGAACATTGCAATATATGGCTCCAGAAGTAATTGACCAAGGTTTTCGGGGATATGGACCAGCGGCAGATATTTGGTCATTTGGCTGCACTAATGTTGAAATGGCCACGAGTAAACCCCCCTTTATTGAATTAGGATCTGCTCAGGCTGCATTATTTAAAGTGGGGTTTTATAAAAAGCACCCTATTATACCTTCAGAATTATCAACAATTGCTAAAAATTTTATTCTTCGGTGCTTTGCAATTAATGTACAAGACAGGCCCACTGCCGCTAGTCTTTTAGAGGATCCGTTTTTATCAGAGTATATTATAAGATACAAATTTAAAATAATTATTAAGATTGTTTTTCTTAGTAAATATCCGAAGCTTCGCATGGGGAACAATATGAATGATTTTAGCAGAAGCATATCTGTTCCAGCTGAACGTATAACAAGTAAATCCATTTTAATACCCAAGCAAAACTCAAATAGCAACTGTAATACACC
Source organism: Volucella bombylans (assembly GCA_949129095.1). NCBI lineage: Eukaryota > Metazoa > Arthropoda > Insecta > Diptera > Syrphidae > Volucella > Volucella bombylans. The sequence goes on from OX422140.1 coordinate 225,192,063, forward strand.
TACAACACCAGAGCTAGAGTAAGTTTAAATATTTGAATTGTTATAATATATATAACATATACATATTCGTATGTGTGTATGTATATTGTATATTGTATATTTTTTCCGATAAATGTATAAATTTTGGGCGCAACAGTTTGGGGTGAACCAAAACCTAGTTTCTCTCACTCATTGCGTTGTTCGACTTGCCATTTTGTGCGGACACGTATTTTTTTTTGCCAACCATAATTTAATTATTTCATTGCAAAAGATAAAATCAGGAGAAAAGATTCTGGTGAAGAAACTTTAACATAGATTGGGTAAGGTTATAACAAAAAAATGATAAAAAACAAGAAAAAATCTAATTTTATGTCAATTCAAACAACATAGGACAGGAAAATTTTAATGTATTTATGTTCAAACCCATATTTTAACTTTTTTTAAGACAACTTGAAAAGATCTATTCAAAGCAGGCTTGCGAAACAATTTACAGGATACCACGGAGCAAAAGTTTTTGAATAGCGTAGGTAGAACGACAATACTAATATCTAATACGGCCTCCGAAAACGAGATGACATCATTTTTGTAATTTGATTGTAATTTGAGCCCAGCAGTCGCCGCAAATGAACTATTTATATTTTTATTTTTGAAATTCATAATTTTATAGCTATACAAAAATGTAATATACGAGATATATGTAAAGGGTTTTTCAATAAGAGCGCTACAAAAGTTTTTTTTAAATAAAACAAAAACGGTTTTGGATATCAATGAAATTCTTTATTCCTGTGAATGTACGTTCGATGCCATTATGTCTGGAACTCGATTTCTTTTGCATGGCCACCACGGGCACGCTTGCAGAAGTCCAGACGCTGAACCCAATTTTCGACGGTTTTCAAGCATAAATCGGCCGATACTGCTGCAATTTCACGTTCGATATTCGTACGAAGTTCATCAATCGTCGCTGGCTTGTTGGCATAGACCATAGACTTGACGTAGCCCCACAGGAAATAGTCTAACGGCGTCAAATCGCACGACCGAGGCGTCCAAGCGACTGGGCCATGTCGTGAGTTAACACGTTCTCCAAACTTGATTTCCAATAAATTGATTGTGACATTCGCTGTGTGGCTTGTGGCGCCGTCCTGTTGCAACCACATGTCCTCCAAGTCCATATCATCCAATTGGGGCCAAAAATATTCGGTTATCATTGAATGGTAGCGGTTCCCATTCACAGTAACGTGCCGGTCTTGATCATCACGGAAGAAGTACGGCCCAATGACGCCGCCGGCCCATAAACCACACCTAACCGTAATTTTTTCGGGATGCAATGATGACTCATGGAGTACGTGTGGATTGCTGCCTGACCAATTTCGATGAAAATCCGAATCATTTTCAAGTTGTTGCTCAGCCCAATTCACGAACATACGACGCTTCTGGTGGTCAAGCGGCTTCAGTTCTTGCGTCAATTTAATCTTGTAAGGATGTAGGCCAAGATCTTTTCGCAAAATTCGCCACAACGACGTCACAGAGATGCCCAACGCTTGAGAATCACGTGTGAGAGACACATTTGGGCTTTCTGCAACTGAAGCCTCAGCGGCAGCAATATTCTCGACACTACGGGCACCTCTTTGTCTCACTGGCACGGGAACATTTTGTACTGTGCCTGTGGATTCAAATTTTTTCACTAGACGCTCAATTGTTGATCTGCTAGGACGATTATGACGACCATAAATTGGACGTAGCGCTTTTAACGTTGAGGCCACTGACTCCGAATTTCGGTAGTAAATTTTAATAATTTCGACTCGTTGTTGGCTCGTATATCTTTCCATCATGAAATGGCAAACCTTACTGAAGAGAAATGTCAAAAGAGCGGCAAGAAATATGGCGTCGTTTGCTGTCCCTGTCGCTCTACTTTTGTAGCGTCCCTGTTGAAAAACCCGCTATATCTAGACACAATTTATCTGATGATGGGAAACAGCTCCAGTCTTACAAAGAAAGATGAGTAAGCATTTCAGTGCTAAAGTGCCTGCAGTGCTAAAGTACCAGCACCCACCACGTTAGTGCCGAATACCTGCAGCCTGATGTGAGCTTAAGCCGGACATTCTGCGGTGTCGTCATCAATTTCACAGCAAGCATCGCAGGATTTTGTGTCACTTATGCCCTGCACATTTAAGTGCTTAGCAAAAGTATAATGCCTTGTTACGACGCCAGTAAGCAACTTGCAGACAGCAGAAAGTCCGCTGACTTCCTAGAGACGTCGGGAAGCATTCTGGACTTATGCCATCTGCAGTTGCGCTCATATAATACTCAACTGTCAATAGAAGCCTTAACCGATGACGCAGGCAGATAGAACGTAGGTTCGGGTCCCAAAAACTCTCCTCTGAACCTTGCCTGGCAAGTTCATAAGCGATTTCATTTCCCGTAATCCCATTGTGAACTGGGTTCCAGCCAAGTATCACTGAATTTAGACTTCCGACTGGGTTTAGTCTTGCATTCTTGGAGCTTGGAAGTCGTAAGAGGATTCAGCAAGTCTCCAAGCTCAGCTCTGCTGTCACTACAGATGTAAATGCTTCGCCCTTCCACCAGTTCTCCGCAATATAGTTCGCTGCTATCAAGATTGCGTAAATCTCCGCTCGGAAGACAGATGCAAGCTTTCTTAACGTGAAGTGAAATCTAACATTGTCGTCCTCTAGAAAGACAATAGCGCCACATCCTATATTGGTTTTGGAGCCGTCCGTGAAGACCGGTCCTGGGCACAGGGAAAGTCGATTTCATCTTTTTTCTGCAACAGAAGTTCTGGTGTCATTGCATCGGACGGCGTGTCTATAAGACCAGAGTCATAAGGCAGCCAACGTGCAAGGTCATCAAAGCTCCAGTGCGTAACAAAGACCATTTTCTTTTTTGAGAGTGCAGCCATGATATGAGTATCAAGTAGAGGGAGATTCATCAGTGCATCTAGAGCGGAGCCAGGAGTGATGGAGAAAGCCCCATTGCATCCGAGACAAACTGTTCTTTGGAGTTTGATAAAAGCACCAATCAAGTATTTTCACCAGAGCTTATTCTACCAGACAACCGACGCATAGGATATGATTGACCCTATTATAGCCGTGTAGATCCAAAGCACCAACAGACCCCATGTCTTTCCGATAACTCCTGTGCACTGCCAGAAGGCCGACAGGGCCTTAGAGACTTTCGACGTAACATGTTTAGTCCAGATAAATTTGTTATCCAGGATTACTCCCAAATATTGTACTTAGCTTCTTTGGAGAATTGAATGGTGATGCCTTTAAGCACTAGATGAGTCAGACCAGACAGCTTCCTCCTTCCCCTAAAAGGAACAACCTCCGTTTTGAAGGATTGACTGAAAGCCCATTACTAATACACCGGTCATCGATCACGTCTAGATTGCCTGCGCTTTAGATCCAACAGACAGTGCACCTACATCATCTGCGTATGCTTGTGCATAGGCGTTAAAACTTTTGAGCGCGGCGTTGAGCAGTAATTCGACCAACGTGCACCATAGCAGTAGAGACAGAACGGCGCCTTGCGGGGAACCCCTGTTTACCCCGACCACCAAATATTGGCCACAGCCAGCATCCGTAATGAATGCCCTATTCACCAGCATTGCTTTTATACTTCAATTCTGCCTACCAGATTCTGAACCGCACTTTTGCAGGATCTTCCGCGTTGGTAGGCGTGTTGCATTGCCGGCAGAGGATGCACTCGTTAGGCGGTTTCGCGCACATGGATCTCGACCTTTCTCTCGATGCTTTTCAGCATAAAAGAGGTCAGACTTATAGGTCTGAAACTCTTGGCGAGCGAGTAGTCCTCCTCTCCGATTTTCGGTATAAAAATCACTCTCATTGTTCGCTTGAGTTCCGGCATGTATGCAAGTGAAATTAGCAATGAAAATTGTCTTTAGAGTTACCAGCAGCTGGTCTGTATCTTTTTATAACATAACTGGGTATATACCAGAAGACTTGAAGCCATGAAAGGAAGTAGCAGCATGTTTAATGGCAACATCCGTCACCACAACTGATAAGATATACCAGCTACGTCGTGTTGTGTTGTTCAGTTCAGTAGCAGCTTCGTTGTTAGAAGCTAGTTGTAAGCTGGTTCCGATTAGATTACCTGAGAAGTGAGATTCAAGCATGAGACAAATAGTCTGTTTTTGACTCAGTATAGGTACCGTCAGATTTCCTGAGTGATTGCAGCCTGGTTGATCTTGCCGTTTTAACAACTTTGACCAGCCTACTAGTTTCACCGATAGGTTCGATCTTTTCGCAAAAAACTTTGTAAAAGGCGCTCTTCGAAATCCGAATAAGCCTCTTAAATTCTTTTTGCTTCGATCTGTAAAGTTGCCAATCGTCCTCCAAATTAGTCTTAAGTGACCTGTTTAGAAGACTTTTGGATTCTTTACGATGACGCTGCCGTTCTGCGTTCCACCAAGGAACGGGCGATCTGCAGGATTGCTTACCAGCTGGACAAGCTATTTCGAAACATTTTTTGTATGGGTACCGTTCAGGTCCTGAGCAGCTTCCTCTTGGTTTTGTTTTGTCCTAAGTTTAGGGGGAGCACTATTGTACTTTTCGAGCTCCTCCTGAACTCGTGTCCAGTTGGTTGTGTGCGGAATCCTCCTCTTCAACAAGGTCCAGACCTCACATCCGATTCTGAATCATAAGCGCACTTAAGAATTTTTTTTAGAGTAAGAGGATTTCAATAAGTAGATTTGTTTTGTGGCTACTATCAGATAATTCTTAATCAAACCAACTCATCTTCCAATCAATCAACACACCCAAATATTTATATGATTTGACACTTTCAATAGCAAAACATTTGTCTGAATATGATTCTGACTCAAAATATTGTAAAATGTTTGTGTGGGTACAAATAATAGAACTTATTCTTTTCAATACAAATCCCTTTATCCAGTACAGTTAAAATTCACTATTTAATTGTTTCTCTCAGTACAATCCAATTTCTCAACCACTTATACTTTTCTTGTCTTTTACTTAAACCACTTAATCACTTCTCCTAATTAACACTTCAAATTACACTTTAGAACTGATTTGCATACCTTGGGGATGCTGGTATTTATACTCGAATGACATACTTCGAGAACAATCCTCGCCATCCAGCGTCCCATGCAATTTCCAATCTGCTAGAAAATTCGATTCCACTCTCCAGTCGAGACTTTGTTATTCCAGTATCGAAATCTTCTGGTCTTCGAGTATCGACATTTTCTGCTCTGTAAATCTAGATGTCGCTGCTCACATCTGCAGCGACATCTAGCAGAAAATGTTGAACAACGAGGGACATGATCCTGATGCATACTCCTTCGATGTTGACGAGGATGAACAGACAAGTACCGGCAGTGATATGGCTGCGATGATGCAACTGCTCTTGTTAAAAATGGATGAACAAAAGAAAAATCTGGAACAACAAAAGAATAGTCTCGAGCAAAAGCTGGATGAACAAAAGAAAAATCTGGAAGAACAAACGAATAGTCTCGAACAAAAGTTGGATGAACAAAAGAAAAATCTAGACGAGCAGAAGAGCAGCATTGAACAAAAATTCGACGAACAAAAGAATAGTCTAGAACAAAAACTGGAAGAACAAAATAATAGTCTCCAGCAAAAATTCGAAGAAATCGATGACAAATTTGAAAGAATAGAGAAGAACGTTGATGACAAATTTGATAGAATAGAGAAGAACGTTGATGACAAATTTGATACAATAGAGAAGAATGTTGGCGAAAAATTCGAAGAAATGGACAGCAAAGTTCAGCAACTGGCAAAAGAATTCGACACAGTGCGAAAACAGAAACTGCGAGAATGTTCTTTAAGCGGTCCAAGGAGAAAAGAGTTGAAGCCTCCCTCATTCGATGGCCAGACCTCATGGTCTACCTATAAGAAGCAGTTTGAAATGGCTGCCTGTGCAAACGACTGGGACAATGAGGAAAAGTGCTTTGCCCTAACAATGGCCTTGCACGGTCCTGCAGCAGAATTGTTGCAAACAGTAGACATCGAAAAGCATAAAGATTATGAGACTTTAGTGCAGGCTATCGAGAAACGGTTTGGGGACAGCCACATGCAGGAGGTCTACAAGGTCCAATTGCAAAGCCGAACACAGCAAAGAGGAGAAACACTGCAGCACCTCCAAGCAGACGTGAGTAGACTTGCACATCTGTCATACCCCACCGCAGGCCAGGAAATTATCGACGAAATGGCAAAAGATGCATTTATCAGGGGAATTGCAGATTCGAAGCTACAGTCAGCAGTAAGGATGGCCGGGAAAAGAACCCTTGCTGAAGCACTTGCCTTCGCTCTGGCGATGGAAGCAGCCAATCAGGCTTCCAGGGGAACACATTTCGCCAGGGAAGTAACATCTATCGAATGCTCCTGCACAAGAATTAGTGCCGAGGAACGAGATACTCGACGGGATAGACGGATAATGCGCTGCTGGAATTGCAATAAAATAGGACACCTTCAAAGGCAGTGTAAAGAACCGGTGCGACGAAAAGACTGCCCTCACTGTGGTGGCAAGCCAATAGAGGAAGAAACCAGCAGAAACAGCTATCAAGAAGCCGGTCAACCTTCCTGAAGCCATCAGTCGGGAAATGCTTAAGCACCAACTTCGCGGGGCAGAAGTTGGTAGTAGGAGTCGACGGCCCCAGGACCATCATCCAAGTCTCGCTGGCAAAACGATGCAGCGAAAGCCTTCTAGTAGAAGTAGTCAGTGGAAAAGAAAAATGGATGGCAACAATAGACACCGGTGCCACGGCCTCAATCATCAGGAGGAATCTTGTGCAGAAGTCTTGGTTGCATAACACTAGCAGTTGCAGCTTGCGAACAGCTACAGGAGCAACGATTAAGGTATATGGTGAAGTTCGCATAAAAATCCAATTGGCCGGAATAACATTCACTCACGCGTTTCTGGTAGCTGACATATGTGACGAGTGCATCATTGGTACAGACTTCATGAGAGAACATGGACTTGTAGTCGACTTGGGGGCACAAACCCTGAAATACGGAAACATGGAGATACCAATGATATACGGAAACGCCAATACCTCAGTCTCAAATGTCGTCATCTGCAGCAATCAGAGTCTAGAGCCTTCGTCAGAAGCAATTTTGTGGGCAAAAGTGGAAGGTGGTCCTGGTAGCCACCGATTCTATTTGATGGAGCCAGAAAAGAAAAGAGACTTCATGGTGGGAAAGTCCTTAGTGGAGCCAAAGAACAACATGGTCCCTGTAAGGATTCTAAATCCAAAGACATTCAGTGTAAAGGTGAAAAAGGGGGAGATAGTGGGAAAATGCGTACCTGTTGAGGCTATATCGACCACAACGGAAAAAAAGGGTGCAAAACCGGTCACAACAGTTCAGAGCATAAAAATCAAGAACAAAATTCTCAGCCTCTGTAATCTGGACGAAGATCAGCGAATCCTGGCAGAAAAACTAATCGGTGAGTACGCTGATATATTTGCTGCACAAGACGGAGAATATGGACGTACGCATATTGTTCAACACCACATTAACACCGGAGACGCTCGACCAATCCGTCAACCTGCAAGGCGTCTTCCATTGGCAAAGCAAACAGAAGTTGCCGAAATGATGTCGAAGATGAAAGCTGAGGGAGTGATTGAAGAATCGCAGAGTCCGTGGGCATCTCCAGTGGTCCTCGTGAAGAAGAAAGATGGCAGCACGAGATTTTGTGTAGACTACCGACGTCTCAATGATGTCACTAAAAAGGACAGCTACCCACTTCCGAGAATCGATGACACTTTGGATATGCTTTCTGGAGCGAAATGGTTTTCAACACTTGACTTGAAGAGCGGTTACTGGCAGGTAGAGATAAATCGTGCGGATCGTGAGAAAACTGCCTTCACTACAGGAAGCGGTCTTTGGCAGTTTGCAGTGATGCCGTTTGGACTGTGCAACGCTCCGGCCACCTTCGAGCGACTAATGGAACGAACATTGCAAGGACTCACCTGGAAAACCTGCCTAGTATATTTGGACGACGTTATCGTCATAGGTAAGACGTACGAGGAGCACCGCGAAAATCTAAAAGAAGTGTTTGAGAGGCTACGAAGTGCTCATTTAAAGCTCAACCCGGAAAAGTGTGCCTTGTTTCGTCCGGAAGTAAAATATCTGGGCCACATTATATCAGCGGAAGGAGTAAGAACGGATCCTGACAAAATCGAAGCCGTGAAAAGTTGGCCTTCTCCAAAAGATAAACACCAACTGAGAAGCTTCTTGGGACTCGCCACGTATTACAGAAGGTTCGTAAAGGATTTTGCTGGCATTGCAAAGAGCCTGCATCAACTTACAGAAAAAGGCCGACAGTTCAGGTGGTCTGGAGAATGCGAAAAAGCATTTCAAGAACTGAAGCGACAGCTGTGCAAAGCCCCCATCTTGGGTTACCCCACTCCCGGAAAAATGTTCATCGTGAACGCAGACGCTACTCGTAGCAATGTTGGGGTCGGAGCTGTGATCTCCCAAGTTCATGACGGTCAAGAGAAAGTGGTCGCATATTACAGCAAAGTACTATATAGACCTGAACGGAACTACTGTGTAACCCGGCGCGAGCTTCTGGCTTTAATTCTGGCTACGAAGCATTTCCATAAGTACCTCTACGGACAAAAGTTCATTCTCCGGACAGACCACGCAGCTCTGAAATGGATACTCCAATTTAAGAACCCTGAAGGCCAAGTTGCAAGATGGATCGAGCAGTTGCAGGGCTACGACTTTGAAGTGCAACACCGCAAGGGAACACTCCACTCAAATGCTGATGCTCTCTCTCGTCGACCGTGCGGAGTAAAATGCGAACACTGCAATCGTAAAGAAGCAAAAGAACAGGCAACTATCCAAATGATCAGGACTGAGCCAATAGAGGGTTGGAGTATAGACGAAATCCGTTCCTCCCAACAGGCAGACAATGACATCGAACCAATATTGGCCTGGAAAGAACACGAGGAAAGACCAAGCTGGCAGCAGATATCAGATCGGAGCCAAACTCTGAAGGCATACTGGGCACAGTGGGACTCGCTTTTTGTGCAAGATGGATTGCTGAAGAGAAAATGGGAAAGTGCCGATGGGACAACATCTCGTATGCAGCTAATTGTGCCACGGTCCAGAGTCAACCAAGTGCTCCATGAAATACATGACGGAATCTCAGGAGGCCATTTGGGAATAAACAAGACGTTGGAAAAGGTAAGGGAACGTTTCTATTGGCTAAGCGCTAAACAAGATGTCGAGAATTGGTGCAAAAAGTGCATAAAATGTGCAGCTACCAAGGGTCCAAAAGTAAAGCCACATGGACAAATGCAACAATACAATGTCGGAGCACCTTTCGAACGAATAGCCATCGACATCGCTGGGCCGTTTCCCGAAACCTTTAATGGAAACCGATATACTCTCGTAGTCATGGATTACTTCAGTAAGTGGCCGGAAGTGTTTGCCATCCCAAATCAAGAGGCTAAGACCGTAGCCGAACAGATAGTCAACAACTGGGTGAGCAGATTTGGGGTCCCAATGGAGCTGCACTCTGATCAAGGGCGAAACTTTGAATCAAAAGTCTTCCAGGAAATATGCCAATATTTGGGAATAAGAAAGACAAGGACAACGCCACTACACCCTCAATCTGATGGAATGGTCGAGCGATTCAATCGGACCTTGAATGAGCATCTATCTAAGGTTGTCAGCAACTGCCAGCGGGATTGGGATCGACACATACCCCTCTTCTTAATGGCCTACCGAAACGCGGTCCATAGCTCAACAGGGCACACACCATCCGAGATCTTATTTGGTCAAACAATTCGGTTGCCAAGTGAAGCAAAATTCGGATCCCCACCGACGGAGCCCAAAGAGGTGAACGAGTACGTGAATGACTTACGCAGCAGGATTCGTAAATTGCATGAAGACACCAGAGAAAAGATGAAGCTAGCAAGCAGCCGCATGAAAACTAGGTACGATATCAAGGCGAAATCTTCCGGTTTCAACGAAGGAGATCTGGTTTGGCTGTATAATCCTCAGCGTAAGAAAGGCAAATCACCAAAATTGCAACAGGACAGGGAAGGTCCATACAAGGTGATAACCCGCATTAATGACGTTGTCTACCGGATCCAGCGTGGGGATCGAGGAAAATTGAAAGTGGTCTATTTGGATAGAATGTGTGATTTCAACGGGATGTTGAATGACGAAGTTGTTCGGGACGAACAACTGTAGGGAGGGAGCAATGTGATAACCACTTAAATGTGAGCAGCGACATCTAGCAGAAAATGTTGATACTCGAAGACCAGAAGATTTCGATACTGGAATAACAAAGTCTCGACTGGAGAGTGGAATCGAATTTTCTAGCAAATTAGAAATTGTATGGGACGCTGAATGGCGAGGATTTTTCTCGAAGTATGTCATTTGAGTATAAATACCAGCATCCCAAAGGTATGCAAATCAGTTCTAAAGTGAAATTTGAAGTGTTAATTAGGAGAAGTGATTAAGTGGTTTAAGTAAAAGATAAGAAAAGTATAAGCGGTTGAGAAATTGGATTGTACTGAGAGAAACAATTAAATAGTGAATTATAACTGTACTGAATAAAGGGATTTGTATTGAAAATAATAAGTTCTATCACTTGTACCCACACAAACATTTTACAATATGTTTGTGAGACTCTTGTTGAGCAACAGATCTCCTTACATTTTGTATTTATTACAGTTTGCATAATGAAAATAGAATGGATCGTTATCAACCGTCTAGACTCCCCATTAAATGTTGGATGTCACCCATGGAGCGAAATAACCTCTGAGCCTAAACATCTTTCTTTCTCTCTCTATCCCGTTTTCCAAAAAAACACAACACATGCTGGGGCATTATGTATTCATACCCACTTGAGTGTTAAGTTCTTTTTTTTTAAAAAAAAAAAAAAAAAAAAAAGCTAAATCATCAGTGAACGAATTAATTTTGCTTCTAAAATTTTGTTGAAAAAGCGAATTAATAAAGATTAAAAACAAAATTGGCCCAAGCACGGATCGCTGAGGTACTAATAATACGATAGTACTGAAAGAATTCATATAACCATTGATTTTAACTATTTGCTTTCTAATGGATAAATAGAAAAAAAAAACATTTATTAATCCTCTAAATCCGCATTAATAAAGCTTATCCAAAAGTATTGTGTGGTAGACTGTGTTAAATGCTTTAGTTATCAACAAAGAGTGCCGAAGATAAATATCTGTCATTGAAGCTGTTATAAATTTTAGAACAGAAATTTAAAACGGCGCTCTCGATTAGCAACCAAAGCGAAAGCCAAACTGACACTTATTAAATAATTATTTTTTCCTAGGAAAGAAACCATCTACTCGTTATGGTCTTTTCAGAAATTTTTGAAAAAACTGACAGTAACGAGATCCATATTTTCAGTAGGCAAGGTAGGCAAACCAACTACACAGTGAAAAAATAAACCATTTGACGATGTTAATATTGTAAAATGTTTGTGTGGGTACAAATGATAGAACTTATTCTTTTCAATACAAATCCCTTTATTCAGTACAGTTACAATTCACTTTTTAATTCTTTCTCCCAGTACAATTCAATTTCTAAACCACTTATACTTTTCTTATCTTTTACTTAAACCACTTAATCACTTCTCCTAATTAACACTTCAAATTACACTTTAGAACTCATTTGCATACCTTTGGGATGCTGGTATTTATACTCGAATGACATACTTCGAGAACAATCCTCGCCATCCAGCGTCCCATACAATTTCCAATTTGCTAGAAAATTCGATTCTACTCTCCAGTTGCTAATCCAGTATCGAAACCTTCTAATCTTCGAGTTTCGACATTTTCTGCTAGATGTCGCTGCTCACATTTGAGTGGTTATCACATTGCTCCCTCCCTACAGTTGTTCGTCCCGAACAACTTCGTCATTCAGCATCCCGTTGAAATGACACATTCTATCCAAATGGACCACTTTAAATTTTCCTCGATCCCCACGCTGGATCCGGTAGACAACGTCATTAATGCGGGTTATCACCTTGTATGGACCTTCCCAGTCCTGTTGCAATTTTGGTGATTTGCCTTTCTTACGCTGAGGATTATACAGCCAAACCAGATCTCCTTCGTTGAAACCGGAAGATTTCGCCTTGATATCGTACCTAGTTTTCATGCGGCTGCTTGCTAGCTTCATCTTTTCTCTGGTGTCTTCATGCAATTTACGAATCCTGCTGCGTAAGTCATTCACGTACTCGTTCACCTCTTTGGGCTCCGTCGGTGGGGATCCGAATTTTGCTTCACTTGGCAACCGAATTGTGTGACCAAATAAGATCTCGGATGGTGTGTGCCCTGTTGAGCTATGGACCGCGTTTCGGTAGGCCATTAAGAAGAGGGGTATGTGTCGATCCCAATCCCGCTGGCAGTTGCTGACAACCTTAGATAGATGCTCATTCAAGGTCCGATTGAATCGCTCGACCATTCCATCAGATTGAGGGTGTAGTGGCGTTGTCCTTGTCTTTCTTATTCCCAAATATTGGCATATTTCCTGGAAGACTTTTGATTCAAAGTTTCGCCCTTGATCAGAGTGCAGCTCCATTGGGACCCCAAATCTGCTCACCCAGTTGTTGACTATCTGTTCGGCTACGGTCTTAGCCTCTTGATTTGGGATGGCAAACACTTCCGGCCACTTACTGAAGTAATCCATGACTACGAGAGTATATCGGTTTCCAGTAAAGGTTTCGGGAAACGGCCCAGCGATGTCGATGACTATTCGTTCGAAAGGTGCTCCGACATTGTATTGTTGCATTTGTCCATGTGGCTTTATTTTTGGGCCCTTGGTAGCCGCACATCTTATGCACTTTTTGCACCAATTCTCGACATCTTGTTTAGCGCTTAGCCAATAGAAACGTTCCCTTACCTTTTCCAACGTCTTGTTTATTCCCAAATGGCCTCCTGAGACTCCGTCATGTATTTCATGGAGCACTTGGTTGACTCTGGACCGAGGCACAATTAGCTGCATACGAGATGTTGTCCCATCTGCAGTTTCCCATTTTCTCTTCAGCAATCCATCTTGCACAAAAAGCGAGTCCCACTGTGCCCAGTATGCCTTCAGAGTTTGGCTCCGATCTGATATCTGCTGCCAGCTTGGTCTTTCCTCGTGTTCCTTCCAGGCCAATATTGGTTCGATGTCATTGTCTGCCTGTTGGGAGGACCGGACTTCGTCTATACTCCAACCCTCTATTGGCTCAGTCCTGATCATTTGGATAGTTGCCTGTTCTTTCGCTTCTTTACGGTTGCAGTGTTCGCATTTTACCCCGCACGGTCGACGAGAGAGAGCATCAGCATTTGAGTGGAGTGTTCCCTTGCGGTGTTGCACTTCAAAGTCGTAGCCCTGCAACTGCTCGATCCATCTTGCAACTTGGCCTTCAGGGTTCTTAAATTGGAGTAGCCATTTCAGAGCTGCGTGGTCTGTCCGGAGAATGAACTTTTGTCCGTAGAGGTACTTATGGAAATGCTTCGTAGCCAGAATTAAAGCCAGAAGCTCGCGCCGGGTTACACAGTAGTTCCGTTCAGGTCTGGAGAGTACTTTACTGTAATATGCGACCACTTTCTCTTGACCATCATGAACCTGGGAAATCACAGCTCCGACCCCAACATTGCTAGCGTCTGCATCCACGATGAACATTTTTCCGGGCGTCGGGTAACCCAAGATGGGGGCATTGCACAGCTGTCGCTTCAGTTCTTGAAATGCTTTTTCGCATTCTCCAGACCACCTGAACTGTCGGCCTTTCTCTGTAAGTTGATGCAGGCTCTTTGCAATGCCAGCAAAATCCTTTACGAACCTTCTGTAATACGTGGCGAGTCCCAAGAAGCTTCTCAGTTGGTGTTTATCTTTTGGAGAAGGCCAACTTTTCACGGCTTCGATTTTGTCAGGATCCGTTCTTACTCCTTCCGCTGATATAATGTGACCCAGATATTTTACTTCCGGACGAAACAAGGCGCACTTTTCCGGGTTGAGCTTTAAATGAGCACTTCGTAGCCTCTCAAACACTTCTTTTAGATTTTCGCGGTGCTCCTCGTACGTCTTACCTATGACGATAACGTCGTCCAAATATACTAGGCAGGTTTTCCAGGTGAGTCCTTGCAATGTTCGTTCCATTAGTCGCTCGAAGGTGGCCGGAGCGTTGCACAGTCCAAACGGCATCACTGCAAACTGCCAAAGACCGCTTCCTGTAGTGAAGGCAGTTTTCTCACGGTCCGTACGATTTATCTCTACCTGCCAGTAACCGCTCTTCAAGTCAAGTGTTGAAAACCATTTCGCTCCAGAAAGCATATCCAAAGTGTCATCGATTCTCGGAAGTGGGTAGCTGTCCTTTTTAGTGACATCATTGAGAAGTCGGTAGTCTACACAAAATCTCGTGCTGCCATCTTTCTTCTTCACGAGGACCACTGGAGATGCCCACGGACTTTGCGATTCTTCAATCACTCCCTCAGCTTTCATCTTCGACATCATTTCGGCAACTTCTGTTTGCTTTGCCAATGGAAGACGCCTTGCAGGTTGACGGATTGGTCGAGCGTCTCCGGTGTCAATGTGGTGTTGAACAATATGCGTACGTCCATATTCTCCGTCTTGTGTAGCAAATATATCAGCGTACTCACCGATTAGTTTTTCTGCCAGGATTCGCTGATCTTCGTCCAGATTACAGAGGCTGAGAATTTTGTTCTTGATTTTTATGCTCTGAACTGTTGTGACCGGTTTTGCACCCTGTTTTTCCGTTGTGGTCGATATAGCCTCAACAGGTACGCATTTTCCCACTATCTCCCCCTTTTTCACCTTTACACTGAATGTCTTTGGATTTAGAATCCTTACAGGGACCATGTTGTTCTTTGGCTCCACTAAGGTCTTTCCCACCATGAAGTCTCTTTTCTTTTCTGGCTCCATCAAATAGAATCGGTGGCTACCAGGACCACCTTCCACTTTTGCCCACAAAATTGCTTCTGACGAAGGCTCTAGACTCTGATTGCTGCAGATGACGACATTTGAAACTGTGGTATTGGCGTTTCCGTATATCATTGGTATCTCCATGTTTCCGTATTTCAGGGTTTGTGCCCCCAAGTCGACTACAAGTCCATGTTCTCTCATGAAGTCTGTACCAATGATGCACTCGTCACATATGTCAGCTACCAGAAACGCGTGAGTGAATGTTATTCCGGCCAGTTGGATTTTTATGCGGACTTCACCATATACCTTAATCGTTGCTCCTGTAGCTGTTCGCAAGCTGCAGCTGCTAGTATTATGCAGCCAAGACTTCTGCACAAGATTCCTCCTGATGATTGAGGCCGTGGCACCGGTGTCTATTGTTGCCATCCATTTTTCTTTTCCACTGACTACTTCTACTAGAAGGCTTTCGCTGCGTCGTTTTGCCAGCGAGACTTGGATGATGGTCCTGGGGCCGTCGACTCCTGCTACCAACTTCTGCCCCGCGAAGTTGGTGCTTAAGCATTTCCCGACTGATGGCTTCGGGAAGGTTGACCGGCTTCTTGATAGCTGTTTCTGCGGGTTTCTTCCCCTATTTGCTTGTCACCACAGTGAGGGCAGTCTTTTCGTCGCAACGGTTCTTTACACTGCCTTTGAAGGTGTCCTATTTTATTGCAATTCCAGCAGCGCATTATTCGTCTATCCCGTCGAGTATCTCGTTCCTCGGCACTAATTCTTGTGCAGGAACATTCGACAGATGCTACTTCCCTGACGAAATGTGTTCCCCTGGAAGCCTGATTGGCTGCTTCCATCGCCAGAGCGAAGGCAAGTGCTTCAGCAAGGGTTCTTTTCCCGGCCATCCTTACTGCTGACTGTAGCTTCGAATCTGCAATTCCCCTGATAAATGCATCTTTTGCCATTTCGTCGATAATTTCCTGGCCTGCGGTGGGGTATGACAGATGTGCAAGTCTACTCACGTCTGCTTGGAGCTGCTGCAGTGTTTCTCCTCTTTGCTGCGTTCGGCTTTGCAATTGGACCTTGTAGACCTCCTGCATGTGGCTGTCCCCAAACCGTTTCTCGATAGCCTGCACTAAAGTCTCATAATCTTTATGCTTTTCGATGTCTACTGTTTGCAACAATTCTGCTGCAGGACCGTGCAAGGCCATTGTTAGGGCAAAGCACTTTTCCTCATTGTCCCAGTCGTTTGCACAGGCAGCCATTTCAAACTGCTTCTTATAGGTAGACCATGAGGTCTGGCCATCGAATGAGGGAGGCTTCAACTCTTTTCTCCTTGGACCGCTTAAAGAACATTCTCGCAGTTTCTGTTTTCGCACTGTGTCGAGCTCTTTTGCCAGTTGCTGAACTTTGCTGTCCATTTCTTCGAATTTTTCGCCAACATTCTTCTCTATTGTATCAAATTTGTCATCAACGTTCTTCTCTATTCTATCAAATTTGTCATCAACGTTCTTCTCTATTCTTTCAAACTTGTCATCGATTTCTTCGAATTTTTGCTGGAGAATGTTCTTTTGTTCTTCCAGATTATTCTTTTGTTCATCCATTTTCTGTTGAAGACCGTGCAGATTGTTGGTTTGTTCGTTGAATTTTTGTTCAATGCTGCTCTTCTGCTCGTCCATTTTTTGTTCCAGACTGTTCTGGAGAATGTTCTTCTGTTCGTCCATTTTTTGTTCCAGACTGTTCTTCTGTTCTTCCAGATTTTTCTTTTGTTGGTCGAGACTGTTCTTCTGTTCGTCCATTTTTTTGTTTTGTTCGTCCATTTTTAATAAGAGGAGTTGCATCATTGCAGCCATGTCATTGCCGGTACTTGTCTGTTCATCCTCGTCAACATCAAAGGAATATGCATCAGGATCATGTCCCTCGTTGTTCAAAGCCTCCTGAAGACGGAGCACCAGGTCACTTTTTCCTCCACTGGCGCTGAGGCTTCTCTTGTTCAACTCGGATTTGAGTTGGACGAGGGTCAACTGCAATAGTTTTCGACCCATTCTAGCTTCTTCAAATAGTCAGAAAACACTTTTTTTTTTTTTTTTTTTTTTTTTTACACACAATAAGTCCTATCCCACTTCTGACACCAATGTAAAATGTTTGTGTGGGTACAAATGATAGAACTTATTCTTTTCAATACAAATCCCTTTATTCAGTACAGTTACAATTCACTTTTTAATTCTTTCTCCCAGTACAATTCAATTTCTAAACCACTTATACTTTTCTTATCTTTTACTTAAACCACTTAATCACTTCTCCTAATTAACACTTCAAATTACACTTTAGAACTCATTTGCATACCTTTGGGATGCTGGTATTTATACTCGAATGACATACTTCGAGAACAATCCTCGCCATCCAGCGTCCCATACAATTTCCAATTTGCTAGAAAATTCGATTCTACTCTCCAGTTGCTAATCCAGTATCGAAACCTTCTAATCTTCGAGTTTCGACATTTTCTGCTAGATGTCGCTGCTCACATTTGAGTGGTTATCACAATATTCTTAACAAACTAGGAATACTTTCTAAGAACATTATGCGCCAACATTGGTTTGACAAATACTTTCATGAAATCATCCGGGTACCCACTAGTTTATTGCAAACTTGTCAAAATCATGTCAAAATCAAAAATTGGTATCAGAGTGTTCGGTTATCGCTAGTTTAAGTCAGTAAGAACAGTATGCAAAAAACTGAATACCAAAAATGCATTGAACATTGTCCTAATTGTTTCTACATCATAGGCCCAATAATATTACAAATAGTCAATGAGTCATTTAGTTATGGCGAGTTTCCACAAAACCTTAAAGAATCTAATGTTATACCAATACCTAAAGTGTCTGGTGCAAACAACTGTCAAAAGTTTAGACCCGTTAATATGATGCCAAAACACGACGACGAATGCGCGATTTTATAAATATAACTAACGTTAAACATCCCTTAACTGACAAATAATGACTCTGAAAGAAGAAAGACATAGTGGCAACAAAATTGGACTTTCAAAGAGCATTCGAAACGGTTGATCGCAATAGACTTATACAAGATGGCACAAAATTAATCATCCTATCGGAAGATGGTATATTTTTTGCAAATGGCGTCGTACATCAATTATATATATTTGACATTTGTGAACTAGACAGCTGCAGTATACAAACAGACACGGAATGGAGCGCTATACTCCTCAAGGGCATGGAATAATTGTGTCGATGTTTTTGACAAATAATCGGTCGGTGGTGTTAGCGCAGCGTGAATTTCGACGTCGAATTCCTAATCGTGTCGCGCAACCTGGGCAAACATTCCGGCGCTTAGCTACTCGACTCGAACAGAGTGGAACCACAGGAGAGACCATGCTGGCCATGGCCGCCACCGGACTGGTTGTGGTTGCGATGTCGCTGAGAACGAAGAAACATCACCAGACGGACCCTACAGCGAATTTTAGTGAAAGACTTACACATGTTCCCGTACAAAGTGCAAACAGTGCGTCAGTTAATACCATCAGTCGCGTGTGAATTACTGTAAAGCCATCCTCAATCTCAACAACGAAGAGGACGATTTTGTGTTGAAAATCATCATAAGCGACGAGGCGCATTTCCGCTTAAGCGGTTACGTCAATAAGCAAAATCTTCGTTTCTGGGGCACTGAAAATCCTCGTGTGATGCACGAAGAGCTATTACATCCACTCAAAACCACTGTGTGGTGCGGCGTTCACGCGGGAGGGATGTTTAGGCAGTATATTTTTTGATTACGAGATCGGCAATATGGTTACTGTTATTGCCGACCGCTACAGATCCATGATAAACGACTTCTTACCGCCGGAATGGGATGCGCGGGGCTTGGTAAACGTGTGGTTTCAACAAGACGGTGCAACCGCACACACAGTGAAGGAAGAATTTCCTGGTCGCGGATTCTTCCGTTTTGGCGATTTGGCATGGCCAGCAAGATCGCCCGATTTAACCATCCCAAACTTCTTTCTTTGGAGCTACTTGAAATCGCGGGTTTTTGCCAACAAGCCTTAGACAATCGCAGCCCTTAAGGAGAACATTCGACAGGAATTCGAACAGTTATCACCGGAAATCTTGCGGAAAGTCATGGAAAATGCGATATAACGGGCACAAATGTGTATCAACACTGGCGGCAGCCACTTGGCGGATATCATCTTTTCCACTTAACAGAAACAATTGAAAATTTCCAAATAAGGATTTCCTTCACTCAAAATCATTTTTTTTCATTTAGTAAAAAGATTATTCAAAAACAAAATTGTATGATTTTTTGCGCCACAAGGAATTATACGTGGTCCCATATTATTTTTAATATACATTAATGATATGCGCTAAGCCTTGAAAGTGTCTAAAATAACTCTGTTTGCAGATGATGCAAATGGTAGAATTATTTGTGTGCTTGTGGATTACGTAAAAGAAGATTTACTCAACCTGTGTTTATGGCTATAGACAAACAAATTGAAAATTAATGTTAGCAAAACTAAAGGCATGACCATAAATAGTAATGACAGTATTAATTTAACAATTGATTAAATATTTAGAAGTCATATTGGACAATAATCTTAGTTTTAATAGCCATATGAATTATGTATTGTACTACATAAGAACTATCAAACACAATTGTCTTGGTTATAAGAATACCATAAAATATAACTACAATATAATATTTACAATGCGAGTATCAAACCACACATTCGACTTCAAGTGCAATGAGGAATATTTTGAAATGTAATTTTAACACCACACGGTTAATATTATTTAATATTATCTTCATTTTTAAAATAAATTATAACCATGTACCTGTATACTTAACTTCCAGAGTAACTTACATTGCTGAAACCCAACCCTTCAATTTAAGATCTAATTATGGTTTTAGACTTCAAATATTTAGAAACCCAAAAACTGCGCACAGAAATAAAAAATGAGACTGTCCTAGCAGGATTTAAAAATTTACTTATATCCCATATTAGAAATGTTTATTTCCCTAATTGTATATATTGTGATAACCACTCAAATGTGAGCAGCGACATCTAGCAGAAAATGTCGAAACTCGAAGACTCGAAGGTTTCGATACTGGATTAGCAAAGTCATTGACTGGAGAGTAGAATCGAATTTTCTAGCAAATTGGAAATTGTATGGGACGCTGGGTGGCGAGGATTGTTCTCGAAGTATGTCATTCGAGTATAAATACCAGCATCCCAAAGGTATGCAAAATCAGTTCCAAAGTTGAATTTGAAGTGTTAATTAGAAGAAGTGATTAAGTGGTTTAAGTAAAAGATAAGAAAAGTATATGTGGTTGAGAAATTGAATTGTACTGAGAGAAAGAATTAAATAGTGAATTATAACTGTACTGAATAAAGGGATTTGTTTTGAAAAGAATAAGTTCTATCATTTGTACCCACACAAACATTTTACAATATATACAATATTTTTACATCTTTGTTATTATATTCATACAAATGAATTGTAATAGCAATATTTTACTAATACATACATATATGCATATATATATATATATATATATATATATATATATATATATATGTATGCAATTACTTATTCATTCAAATGTCGAAATTTTTCCCTTGCAAAAAATGCATTACTTAACGTCTAATTTAATGGGGGAAACAGAACAGTTAGTTCGATATTCAGCAATGTTTAATAGTAATTATGACACAACTGGGAAAATACGAAAATAAAAATATTTAAAGCGAGATATGAAAACAAACGCGTTATTGTAAATTATCAACTGAAAACACTGTTCTCTTAGCCAGAAATCGCAGCTGAAAATGCAGAATGAATCAAAGGATTCTTCGACACTACTAACGAATGTTTTGAGTTCTTAAGAACCTTTCAATATCGGTAGACAACTGGGACCCGATCCTAGTTTTTATGATAACTCAGAGGTTATCTTCTGAATCCTTTCAATTCTGGGAACAGTCATTACCCTCTGAAACAGATCTGCCACAGTACCGATATATGTTGGTCTTAAATGTTTGCAAGTTACAATGACTAGGAAATAGAGAGCTCGGTAGGGCATCCCATAAGCGAGTTATATGGCTTAGGAAAGAAACGGGTGTTGCGGTTAAAAGTTGCAAGAGCCCTCCTCGATCCTGAGACGGAAGGGATTTTACTATCAGAGAATTTGGCTAAATTAGATCATTAATTACTAATTTGAGAAAGGTCGATACTGGACGATCGTGCACTATGGTTAACATTAACATAAAATGGAAAATCAATAATGAGTCTGTTGAAGTCGAAGCCGTCGCTTTACCCAGCCTAACGAATCAAATTCGTTCGACTCCTCTGTTAAACGTAGAGTATGAGCTGTCAGATTCTCTGGTGCTACCAGATCCATTCTTTTCTATGCCACGAAAGGTTGATTTGATTTTAGGGTCAGATATTTATTCACAAATTAATCAGGAAGGTACGAGGGGCGTTCAATATATTCTCGGTATCGATATGAAGGAAAATGCGAATTAAATTTAAATTGTTTTTATTTTTCAATATAATCTCCCCTAACATCAATGCATTTGTTACATCTTGAGATAAGCTTTTTTAAACCCTCAAAAAAAATAAATTTCCTCTTTCTCTGCAAAATACCCATTTATTGCCGACTTGAGTTCTTCATCATCCGAAAATCTTTTTCCACGAAGACATTTTTTCAAATCCGGAAACAGAAAATAATCACTAGGGGCAAGGTCTGGACTATAGGGTGGGTGTTGGATTTCTTCGAAACCACAATCTCGCGCAGCAGCCTTGGAAACTCGCGCCGTGTGAACAGGAGCGTTGTCATGAAGAAGCAACACACCCGCTGCGAGTTTACCCCGTCTTTTCTTTTTAATTTCCTCCCGCAAATTATGCAAAGTGGAAGCGTAGGATGTGGCGTTGATGGTTTCACCTTTTTTTTGTACTCAATGAGCAAGATTCCCTTTGAGTCCCAAAAAACTGTGGCCATGAGCTTCCCGGCAGACGGAGTGACTTTGAACTTCTTCGGGGGGTCTGTTCCTTTTTTATGCCACTGCATGGACACTGGTTTGCTTTCAGGGCCATAGTGGTGGACCCATGTTTCATCCCCACTAACAATTCGATCCATAACACCGTCCGCGTTCTCACTACACATCTCCAAAAGCTCTCTACAGCATGCGATTCTCACTTTTTTCTGAGGCGCTGTGAACATTCATGGCACCCACCTTGCACTGACCTTTGAAAGGTTAAGATGGTCATGAAGAATGGTGTGAATGGTACCAATTGAAAGCTTGGTGATCTCTGCCATCATTTTCACCTTTATTCGGGCATCCTCAAGAACAAGTTTTTCGACTTCTTTGATGCTTTCTCCCGTACAAGCAGTAGCCGGGGCGCCGGAGCGGGGGTCGTCTTCAATGCTCTCTCTGCCTCTCTGGAACTCACTTGACCACTTTTGCACAGTTGATAATGAAGGTGCGGAACCCTGGTAAATAGTGAGAAATTTAATTACAGCGCGATGCTCAATTTTCACCATCATCGTCTCAGTTGCCATTATGATTCTGTTTAACTAGAGATAAAACGCGAATTAATAATCACATTTATATGAAATTTTACATGAATGCACTAAAATAATAGTATTACTTTATAAATAATTTGTATACACAACCACAGCTTCACCCCGATACCGAGAATATGTTGAACGCCCCTCGTATAATAAAGAGAATGATGGGAAGACATTAGCTATCAATTCTACCAAAACAATTCTTCGTTAAAACACTTGTCGGCTTAAAGCGTCACTAAAATTTTGTCAAAACGGGTTCGTTTGTTTGCCTAGAAATCCAGCAAGTTGTTGGATTGGGATTCTGCGTCGAGTTCAGCAAATCTAGCTCCACAGTGGAATCCAAAGACAACGCAAATAACGCAGAAATAACTTAAATGGAAATTCTGTGGCACTTCAAACCTCCCAATGCTCCGCACTTCGTAGGGCTTTGGAAAGAAGATGTCAAATCGATCAAGTACTATTTGCTACGAATATTAGGAAATCACGTCAATTAGCGTCACCATTGAATTATTCTTCAGGCGAGTCGATGCGGGCGCCCAAAGCTAGCACCTGATTCCAAAGAAGAAGGATGGGCATAGATGAATGAAATGACGTGTCTGTCTAACTTCACATCATCAAAGGATTACGAGCATTGGTTAAAAGTAATTTTGACGTGGGACGAGCTTGGAAAATGTACCAACCAACTGGTCCATTGAACTCAAGAACTATCCGCCACACAAACGCTGACAATGTTAAAAAAGCCCAAATGAAAGCGGAGCCAAATGCTTTTATGATCTGCGAGGCGATCGTTGACAAAGTTCGTTAGTTTACTCACGTTTAAATAAAGTGTCTTGGTAGTATTCAATAAAGTGGACGTAAATAAAATCATATTAATAATGATTTGTGTACAGTTCATTCACTGAGCTTAACAATTACTAAAGCCCATTTAGGCTTTTCTATTAGAACTGTGGTCGCTTGAATGTAGTCGTTTTAATATTCGTCAAGTTCAATACATTCTATGTTTTTGTTAATAGTAACCGGTGTTCTACCATGTGCTATTCCCTTTGGGTGATTGGTAAATATTGTATCCTGGAATTTTGATGTAGCTTGTATTTGTGAGGTGTGTTTCGGATATTGCCAGTACCTACTTTGTTAATTTTCATGAATTGTTTTAGTTCCATTAAGTGCTGTATAATTTCATTTGTGTTCCATACTACTATTGTAATTGTGTCAGCACTCTCCATTTAATGTAGTTGATAATAACGTTAGTATGTTCCTCATGTTACTAATTTGCAACACAAGTTGTTTCCTGAACAATAGGGATATCTTTAATATGGTTAGTTGTGTCAACGTTATCTCTTACTATTTAATTTTTTCTATGATAAGGAAAACACTCGTTCTAAACCTCACATCCTTTGTAGCTCGCTCTATGTTCTTTACCGCACAGTGGGCATTTTATTTTGTCACTTGGATATATTATGCTAAATTCTATGGACTTATGAGAACCTGCTCATTTGACGCACACCGGATTGTTAGTACAATAATTTTTTATATGTCCATAGTTTTGAAAATTTTCTGTATTGGGCAATGACTTTCCTTGGTTGGGCTGGCTTTAAGCTTATCTTACAGTGAAGCAATTGTGTTATATTATACATATATATATGGCTTTATTGTTTTCTTGGTTTTTGATTTCCAAGGTAAAAATCGGTAGAGGTTTCAGTTTTATTAATTCCGAAATGTTTGCACACAACGCGAGCAAATAAAATTTTATAGATGTTTATCATATAATGGCCTATTTCAGAAAGCACCCTTGCTATTTTCTCAGTTTCGGTTGATTTGATTAGTGCATATCACATCATGTATATACGAATATCACAACTCTTTATTCAGAATCACGTTTTTAAAGAATTCTGTACTTAAGTTTCAATTGAAATTGGATTCTTAAATAAAGAATGTTCGACTATGACTTATCGTGTTCTGTCGGTAATTTGGCATTTTATTTATAACATAATTTAAGTTTTAGATATTGAAATTATATCTAATACATAGTACTGATAATAGTTTTTAATTCTGATTTTAATAGTTGAAATAATTAATTAATTAATTTCTATATTTAAAGGCGCTGATAAAAGAATTACTAAGTTTATTCGTTTAAGTTTATTTATTAACTCAATTATTTAAAACGTTAATTACATATTCATCATTAAGGGTTCTTTTCTTAAAATATTTGTACCCAAACTACTGTAAAATGTTTGTGTGGGTACAAATGATAGAACTTATTCTTTTCAATACAAATCGATTTATTCAATACAGTTACAATTCACAATTTAATCGTTTATCTCAAAACAATCCAATTTCTCAACCGCTTATACTTTTCTTATCTTTTACTTAAACCATTTAATCACTTCTCCTAATTAACACTTCAAATTCAACTGATGACCTGACCTGCATACCTTGGGGATTTATACTTGAAAGACATACTTCTAGAACAATCCTCGCCATCCAGCGTCCCATATAATTTCCATTTTGCTAGAAAATTCGATTCCACTCTCCAGTCATCAATGGTTGAGACTTTGCTATTCAAGTATCAAAATCTCTGCTCTTCGAGTATCGACATCTTCTGCTATGTAAATCTAGATGTCGCTGCACACATCTAAATGGTTATCACACTGCTGCCTCCCTACAATTGTTCGTCCCGAACACCTTCGTCATTCATCATTCCGTTGAAATGACACATTCTATCTAAATGGACGACCTTCAATTTTCCTGGAGCCCCACGCTGGATCCGGTATAAAACGTCCCGTCCCTTTCTTACGCTGGGGATTGTACAACCAAATCAGACTAGATCTCCTTCGTTGAAGCCGGAAGATTTCGCCTTGATGTCGTACCTAGTTTTTATGCGGCTGCTTGCTAGCTTCATCTTTTCTCTGGTATCTTCATGCAATTTACGAATTCTGCTGCGCAAGTCATCCACGTAGTCATTCACCTCTTTGGGCTCTGTCGGTGGGGATCCGAATTTTGCTTCACTTGGCAACCGAATTGTTTGACCAAATAAGATCTCGGATGGTGTGTGCCCTGTTGAGCTATGGACCGCATTTAGGTAGGCCATTAAGAAGAGGGGTATGTGTCAATCCCAATCCCGCTGGCAGTTGCTGACGACCTTAGATAGATGTTCATTCAAGGTCCGATTGATTCGCTCGACCATTCCAACATATTGAGGGTGTAGTGGCGTTGTCCTTGTCTTTCTTATTCCCAAATATTGGCACACTTCCTGGAAGACTTTTGGTTCAAAGTTTCGCCCTTGATTAGAGTGTAGCTCCATTGGGACCCCAAATCTGCTCACCCAGTTGTTGAATATCTGTTCGGCTACGGTCTTAACCTCTTGATATGGGATGGCAAGCACTTCCGGCCACTTACTGAGGTAATCCATGACCACGAGGATGTGTCGGTTACCATTAAAGGTTCCGGGAAACGGCACAGTGATGTCGATGGCTATTCGTTCGAATGATGCTCCTATATTGTATTGTTGCCTTTGTTCATGTGGCTTTACTTCTGTACCCTTGGTAGCCGGACACCTTATGCACTTTTTGCACAAATTCTCAACATCTTGTTTAGCGCTTAGCTAATATACCCAGTTTATCCGACAGCTCAATTTGCTTGGAAACGCATTGGTTCAATACCCGTAGAAATGCTGGTGTTTATATGAAATTATCCAAAATGAGCGAGAGAAAATTGAGAGAAGTTTAACGAACAGCTGGTTAAACTGACACTTCACACTAACACTGATATTTCTTTCTCTTTCCAAATACTTCGTTTGCAATCCCACATTTTAAATACACAACTTATTACCTGCCCGATAATGGAAGAATACATTCTTTTTATTTCTTTGCCTATCCAAATATTTCATTTGCAACCCCTTATTTTAAATACACAACTAATACCTGCCCGATGATGAAAAAAATCATGAGAGCGTGAGAGAGTAAAATGTTTCAATGCGATTTGAAAAGGTTTGTACGATATTTCAAAGCGATTCCATATTTTCAATGCGTTTTATAAACAGGAATGAACGTATGCGTGTTGAATATTTCTGTGTGGTTTGAAATGGTGTTTATTCGAGCGTATTGAACAATGCGGATTGCTTCAATGCAAGTTGAGCTGTCGGATAAGCTGGGTAATAGACGCCTTCCCCTACCTTTTCCAACGTCTTGTTTATTCCCAAATGGCCTCCTGAGATTACGTCACCTATTTTATGCAGTACTTGGATGATTCTGGACTGTGGCACAATTAGTTGCATACGAGATGTTGTCCCATCTGCACTTTTATATTTTCTCTTCAGCAAACCATCTTGCACACAAAGCGAGTCCCACTGTGGCCAGTATTCCTTCAGAGTTTGGCTCCGGTCTGATATCTGCTGTCAGCTTGGTCTTTCCTCGTTTTCCTTCCAGGCCAATATTGGTTCGATGTCATTGTCTGCCTGTTCGGAGGAACGGATTTCGTCTATACTCCAACCCTCTATTGGCTCAGTCCTGATCATTTGGATAGTGGCCTGTTCTTTCGCTTTTTTACGGTTGCAGTGTTCGCATTTTACTCCGCGCGGTCGACGAGAGAGAGCATCAGCATTTGAGTGGAGTGTTCCCTTGCGGTGTTGCACTTCAAAGTTGTAGCCCTGCAACTGCTCGATCCATCTTGCAACTTGGCCTTCAGGGTTCTTAAATTGGAGTAGACATTTCAGAGCTGCGTGGTCTGTCCGGAGAATGAACTTTTGTCCGTAGAGGTAGATGAAAATGCTTCGTAGCCAGAATTAAAGCTAGAATCTCGCGTCGAATCACGCAATAGTTCCTTTTAGGTCTGGATAGTACTTTGCTGTAATATGCGACCACTTTTTCTTGACCGTCCATGAACTTGGGAGATCACAGCTCCGACCCCAACATTGCTAGCGGTTGCGTCCACGATGAACATTTTTCCGGGTGTGGGGTAACCCAAGATGGGGGCATTGCACAGCTGTTGCCTCAGTTCTTGAAACGCTTTTTCACACTCTCCAGACCACCTGAACTGTCGGCCTTTATCCGTAAGTAGATGCAAGCTCTTTGCAATACCAGCGAAATCCTTTACGAACTTCTGTACTACGTGGCGAGTCCCAAGAAGCTTCTCAGTTGGTGTTTGTCTTTTGGGGCAGGCCATCGTTTCACGGCTTCGATTTTGTCAGGATCCGTCCTTAGTCCTTCCGTTGACATAATGTGACCCAGATATTTTACTTCCGGACAGAACAAGGCGCACTTTTCTGGATTGAGCTTTAAATGAGCACCTCGCAACCTGTCAAAAACTTATTGTAGATTTTCGCGGTGCTCCGCGAACGTCTTTCCTATGACGATAATGTCGTCCAATTACACTAGATAGGTTTTCCAGGTGAGTCCTTGCAATGTTCGTTCCATTAGTCGCTCGAAGGTGGCCGGAGAATTGCACAGTCCAAACGGCATCACTGTAAACTACTAAGGACCGCTTCCTGTAGTGAAGGCAGTTTTCTCACAATCCGTACGATTTATCTCTACCTGCCAGTAACCGCTCTTCAAGTCAATAGTTGAAATTTATTTAGCTCCAGAAAGCATATTCAAAGTGTCATCGATTCTCGAAAGTGGGTAGCTGTCCTTTTTAGTGACATCGTTGAGACGTCGGTAGTCTACGCAAAACCGTATGCACCCATTTTTTTTTCACGATAATTACTAGAGATGCCCACGGATTTTTCGATTCTTCAATCAGTCCCTCAAGTTTCATCTTCGACACCATTTCGGCAACTTCTATTCTCTTTGCCAATGGAAGACGCCTTGCAGGTTGACGGATTGGTCGAGCGTCGCCGGTGTGAATGTGCTGTTGAACAATATGCGTACATACATATTCTCCGTCTTGTGTAGCAAATGTATTAGTATACTCATCGATTAGTTTTTCTGCCATGATTCGCTGATCTTCATCCAGATTACAGAAGCTGAGAATTTTGTTCTTGATTTTTATACTCTGAACTCTTGCGACCGGTGTTGCACCATTTGTTTCCGTTGTGGTCGGTATATCCTCAACAGGTACACATTTTCCTACTATCCTCCCTTTTTCACATTTACACTGAATGTCTTTGGATTTAAAATCCTTACAGGGACCATGTTGTTCTTTGGTTTCATTAAGGTCTTTCCCACCATGAAGTCTCTTCGATTTACTGGCTCCATTATATAGAATCGGTGGCTATCAGGACCAGCTTCCACTTTTTCCCATAAATTTGCTTCCGACGAAGGTTCTAGAAACTGATTTCTGCAGATGACGACGTTTAGGACGGAAGTATTGGCGTTTCCGTATATCTTTGGTATCTCGTTGTTTCTGTATTTCAGGGTTTGTGCCCCAAAGTCCACTACTAGTCCATGTTCCATGTGTACCAATGATACACTCGTAGTATATATCAGCTACTAAAAAAACGTTAGAGAAGACTATTCCGGCCAGGTGAATTTTTATACGGACCATATTCCCTAGCCATGTCTCTCGTAGCTGTTCTCAAGCTGCAACTGCTGGTTTATGCAACCAGGATTTCTGTGTCTATTGTTGCCATCCATTTTTCTTCTCCACTGACTACTTCTACTAGAAGGCTTTCATTGCATTGTTTTGCCAGCGAAACTTGGATGATGGTCGAGAACCGTCGACTCCTGCTACCAACATCTGCCCTTCGAAGTTGGTGCTTAAGCATTTCCTGACTAATGGCTTCGGGAAGGTCGACCGGCTTCTTCCTCTATTTGCTTGTCAACATAGTGAGGGTAGCCTTTTCGTCGCATCGGTTCTTTACACTGCCTATTTTATAGCAATTTCATCAGCGCATTATTCGTCTATCCCGTCGAGTATCTCGTTCCTCGGCACTAATTCTTGTGCAGGAGCATTCGATAGATCCTACTTCCCTGACGAAATGTGTTCCCCTGGAAGCCTGATTGGCTGCTTCCATCGCCAGAGCGAAGGCAAGTGCTTCAGCAAGGATTCTTTTTCCGGCCATCCTTACTGGTGACTGTAGCTTTGAATCTGCAAATCCCCTGATAAAAGCATCTTTTGCCACTTCGTCGATAATTTCCTGGTCAGCGGTGGGGTATGATAAATGTGTCAGTCTACTCACGTCTGCTTGGAGTTGCTGCAGTGTTTCTTTTCGTTGCTGCGTTCGGCTCTGCAATTGGACCTTGTAAACTTCCTGCATGTGGCTATCCCCAAACCGTTTCTCGATAGCCTGTACTAAAGTCACATAATCTTAATAGTTTTCGAGGTCTATTGTTTGCAACAATTCTGCTGCAGGACTGCGCAAGGCCATTGTTAGGGCAAAGCACTTTTCCTCATTGTCCCAGTCGTTTGCAGAGGCAGCCATTTCAAACTGCTTCTTAGAAATAGACCATGAGGTCTGGCCATCGAAGGATAGAGGCTTCAACTCTTTTCTCCTTGGACAAATTATTCTCTTGATCATCCATTTGCTGTTGAAGACCGTCCAGATTTTTCTTCTGCTCGTCCATTTTTTGTTCGAGACTGTTCTTCTTCTTGGACCATTTTTAACAAGAGTAGTTGCATCATTGCAGCCATGACACTGCCGGTACTTATCTGTTCATCCTCGTCAGCGTCAAAGTAGTATGTATCAGGATCATGTCCGTCGTTGTCCAGAGCCTCCTGAAGTCGGAGCACCAAGTCACTTTTACCTCCACTGGACAAGGGTCAACTGCAATAGTTTTCGCGACCCATTCTAGCTTTTTCAAACTGTAAACAATTTCTTTTTTTACACACACAATAACCTATCCCACTTCTGACACCAATGTAAAATGTTTGTGTTTGTACAAATGATATAACTTATTCTTTTCAATACAAATCGCTTTATTCAGTATAGTTACAATTCACTATTTAATTGTTTCTCTCAATACAATCCAATTTCTCAATCTCTTATACTTTTCTTATCTTTTACTTAAACCACTTAATTACTAATTAACACTTCAAATTCAACTGATGAACTAATTTGCAAACCTTGGGGATGTTGGTATTTATACTCGAATGACATACTTCGAGAACAATCCTTGCCATCCAGCGTCCCATACAATTTGCAAGAAAATTCGATTCCACTCTCCAGTCATCAATGGTCGAGACTTTGGTTTTCAAGTATCGAAATCTTCTGCTCTTCGAGTAGACATCCTCTGCTATGTAAATCTAGATGTCGCTGCTCACATTTAAATGGTTATCACAATATGTTTGTTTATGTATGGTAGTTGTATCCGCGTAAAATTTCGTGTCCGGAAAACAACGAGCTAGCCGTTACTTTTAGCACAGATAATAAATCTATTCAGATGTCTCATCCCTGTAGAAAAAAATGGTTCACTTTTGGTCGGCTAGCCGACACGAGCTTTCGGAGTAATATAAAGCTTTTTTATTTTCGCTCTTTCTTGCTTTGTTTACTGATAGATTTTTTTTCCTCTCACCACAAGTTGAGGGCAGTGTCACAAGGAATATATGGAGAAGATCCAAGCACTAGTGCACTTGGATTTGTTGTGCAAGCCCACCACCCGAGGGAGGTATCCACAAATTTACTGGTTGTGGCCAACCTGACCGTAAGTTGTGAGGTATTGGACCGCCCAAATATGAAAAACAATTGCATGGGGTTTGCGGGAAGGGGTATGAAGACTTGGCTGTTTGTTTTCATTCGACTGCAATAGGAAATTATATAATTTTTCATGAATTGGTATTTTGTTTGAGCGTATGGGTATGTATATAAGAAAGAACAGTTCAAAGGCCGGAAAGGTGGAATATTGCTTTAATAGCAGTGTTAGATGCTTAACTTTTTATTTTACAATAAAATCAATTTTATAGCACCTGTATTTTAATTATTTATTTTTTCTTTCTCTAATGTTCTAAAGACTTAGTATTGAATTGGAAATCAAGTAACTAACTATTCTTATATATTAAATACCACCTTGATCAAAAGGAATTTATTCAGAAAATTAAAAATACAAGTTTATTCATTTAAATCTATATTGTCCCCTTCAAAGTAATCTCTTATCGACTGCAACACACTTATGCCAGTACTTGATCCAATCCTCGAAACATTTTTTATATTCGTTTTCGGTATGTCCATTAGTGCTTCCTGCGATTTTTCCATTACTTCCTCTCGGCTGCTGAAACGCGTTCTCCGTAGTGGTTTTTTTAACTCGATTGAACAGAAAGAAGTCACAGGGAGCCAAATCAGGTGAATTCGGTGACTGTTGGATGATATATGTTGCATTTTTCGTTAAAAAATTACGAATAATGATGGCACTGTGCGACAATTCTGGTCTCTTTCGGCGAATTGCTTCACACAAACGTCTCATAACACCCAAATAATACTCTTTGTTTACTGTCTGTCCTTCTAGCAAAAATTCATGATGCACTACACCTTTGTAATCCATCAAAACCGTGAGCATTGTCTTATTTTTTGACTGAAAACGACCTGGGTTTTTTGGTCCCGGCTCATTTGGTGAACGCCATTCACTTGCCTGATGTCTGGATTGCGTGTCGTACTCATAAACCCACGTCTTGTCTCCAGTAATGATCCTTTTGATGAATGTGGGATCGGGTTCAGCCTCGCAAATCATCTCTTTTGCGACGTAAACACGGTCTCTTTTATTGCATGAAATTGAGGTCTTTTGGCACCAACTTTGCTGCTACACGACGGAAACCCAAATCATTAACCAAAATGTCTTGGACGGATCCATAGGCAATGTTCAAGTCCTGCGCTATCTCTCTGATGGTTAATTTGCGGTTATTGACCAACATTTCTTTTACTCCATCAATGTTTTCGTCGGTTTTCGATGTCGATCGTCTGCCACTGCATTCATCATCTTCGATTGACTCACGACCACTTTTGAACCGCTCGTGCCACTGGTAAATGACCGTTTTCTTTAGAGAATCGTTGCCGAAACACTTTTCCAACGTTCGCGCATCATTAAATTCGTTTTTTACGCAAAATTTAATACAAGTTCATTGTTGCAAAATTAATTTAAAAAAAAAAACTGAAAATTGAATATGTTGCACTTGCTTAATACTTCGTTGAATGGCCTTTGTTTGCCAGAACTGCAATACAACGAAGTGGCATAGAGTCGACTAAGCGCATGCACCTCTCTCTCGAAATACCTGCCCATGCAGATTGCACTGTAGTCCATAATTCACCAACGTTTTTTGGTTTTGCCTTAAAAACCTCAGGCCAGAAGTTTTCAATGATATTAAGATCTGGAGACTGAGCAAACCACTCCATGACATTAATCCCATAGATTCCAAACCAATTTTTAGCCAATTTATTGGTGTGCTTGGGGTCATTATCTTGGTGATACACCCAATTAAATGGCAACTTACTCTTAAGGTAACTTTTGAATTTGGGGAATAAAAAAAAGTAGCACGGGGCCCAGTCCGGACTCATTTGACAAAACCACTGATAAAAACATGTTTCTTCTGGGATTGGTTTGATTGAAGCTATTGTGAACAACCTGATTGGACGCTATCAGTGCGGTTTCACGCCAGCAAAGTCCACAATCGATTAGATTTCCACACTCCGGCAGATCCTGGAGAAAACCCAAGAAGTCCAGATCGATACCCACCACCTGCTTATCGATTTTAAGGCTGCCTATGACAGAATTTATAGAGACGAGCTATATAGAGCAATGTCTAGTCTTGACATCGCTGCCAAACTCGTCCGTCTGTGCAGGATGACGATGGATAATGATGGATGAGGGATATGTTTGCCTAATATCGGCTTTATGATTCTATTCAGTGTACTTTGTGAACGCGTAAAACCTCTTCGGTCCACAAAAATTTACCGAAAGCAGTGTGACTTCTGTCCTGGAAAATCTTGGAAAGAACTAGCCAGTTTCAAGTCAATACCTCCCACCTATGCTTATGGCATGGCAGCCTCCATTGTACTAAGCTTCATAATGCGATGGCCTAATTCGGGGTCCGAAGAAAACTTATCCGGTTGTGTCGCATCATACTAGAAAATTTGCGATGCGCCTTACAGATTGGAAGCAAAACCTCAGAATTTTTCCAAACCTCCACCGGATTCCGGCAAATAGATACGCTCTCATAATATGGTTTTTTCAATCTCATATTAAAATACTCGTATTATGTAGTCGCAGGCAGGTATAAGCACAATAAAGATCTGCTCAGCTGTTGGGACACGTCATTGATATAGACACTTCAGGGTGGCCAAAATCTGCTGCCATTGTGAAGTATATTTTATCGAGCAAAGATAACCCCGTCATCTACCAAATCGTACAATTTGTCACTGTAAATGCTCATTACTTTAGAGGAGTTCCTCTTCCTCTGGGTTAATGCAAACTGAACAAATGACACCTTGTCGAAGATTACCACCAGAATAAGCCTACGCAACCGGTGCTACTTCAGACTGGTTTAACAAATTAGATCCGAAGTCCCTACTCCAAAGAAAAAAATCATACTCTATATAGTATTGATTTTGCTAGTTAAAATATGGCTCATTCATGGCTGTCGGAAAAATATTTCCAATATTTTCCTTATTTCTTAGGTGGCACTACAGTCCGGGGTGGACCAGGACCTCAACCAACAAGCCTTTCCACCTGGCGCGATCTTTCGCCAGCTGTTTCCAGCGGTGCTGCACTCCAAGTTGGTTGAGATCCCATTCCACTTGTTCAAACTACCATATATTCGGCCGTACATTACTGCGTTGTCCCCGAGTCTTGGAATTGAAGATTTTCGATCTTTACATACAAATATTTTGCGTACAGTTTTAAAAACTCCCTTCTACATAACTTGAAAGAAAAGGCAGCAAATATGTACTCGTAAAGATGCATTTTCCGAATAAGTTCGATGTTACTCAATGCTTGGAAATTTATCAAATTTTGTAGGTACTTAATGTCCTGAGCACAAAATTTGACAAAAATTAAAATCGGGAAATTGCTCTAGCCCCATAACATGTACTAGGACTTAACACCTCGTGCTTCAAATATCAACCACTTTTATAGTGTGGTGCAACGTCATACCCACCCCTCCTGCACGTCCACATTGTGGACCATCAACCCATGATCTTCAAAATTATATTCCTACCCCCATTAATTTACATTGTATAACAAGTTACAAACAAAACAACAAGCACATGTACATAAACCCAAGCAAACCGGTTATGCTGGGTAACGTCAACGTATGTTTTTTTGTATTTATTTCTTTTGTTCACGTATTATTTTTGCATAGGAGTGCGATAGAAGATAAACGACTTTGCATGTGTGAGCGGCAGTGGCAAGAGCAAAAAGCGAAAAGAAATAAAATGATTTTGCTCTTTGTAAGAACTTGCAGCTTTTTAAATAAGCTCTTTTTTTAGTTCGATTTCATTTTTATAGGACAAAACTTCCCATATAAATGAGACATCTGTATAGATTTATTATCTGTGCTTTTATCGAGTGGGTACATAACACTCGCTCTTCTCAATTTTTCTATTGTATAACCTGGTAGTGTAGGACTAAAATTTTCCTTAGACCATCATATTTTCTGTTGGGGTGAACTAAACCAGGCAATATGGATCTGCTGCTCTCATTTGACTCTATCTTTGGTGAACTGTGTTTTGTGTTTTCTGTGTTGTTATTGTCCTTGCTGTTTCTGCTCCTTTTGCAGCTGTATATTAACCTGCTGTTACAGTTTTTTTCCTGTTATATTTATTGTTATTTCTGGGGTTTATTAAGCTCTTGTTGTGGCTGCTTTTTTAAAAGATGTGGTTGTGGTTGTTGTTCGGAAGATTTTGGTCAACCCCTCTACCTCTACACTGGCTACCGAACCACTTGTCCTATTCGTGTCTAATTTTCTTTTTAAGAAAAATATCTCAATTTTTTTACTTTGAAGATAAGTCTAAATACGAACTTGCTCCACCGAGGTCTATAGACGACAGTGAGGCGATAAAATTAAGTACTGCCACTCCAAAACCGATGATAGATAAAAATCTATTTTAAAACAATTGTTTTAAAAATTATTCAGAATACTTATTTTTCTGAATTAGTCGTGATTTCTAATATACTTTGCATTTTTTATTGATGAAAATTGAAAATCCTCCATCAGTTATAAATATAATCAACTATTGCTTGCAGATCGAATGTCTTCTACATCTCAAAATTTTCAATATCTGATGGTCTGACAGGTACTGGGAAGATTTTTTCGAAATGTTTGGGGAATTTTAAAATAAATTTTGGAAGATCGTATGTGAGATGCATATGGGCAAGTATTAAAAATGACAGCCTAATGTTAATACCAAAGAAAGAAAATCTAATCTAATAATCTACATGCTGTAAATGATCTAAATCAGAGATTTCCAAACTATTTTGAGCAAGAGACCCCTTTTCCACAATGAACTGAAACCTAAGTCCCCCATAGCCAATTTACTTTAAAAATCATATCTCTAGTTTTTTTCCTATTCATATAAAACAATTACCAATTTAAAAACTTTGCGGTTGGTTAAGTGAGTAATTTTGGTATAATTTCCTCATCAAAATTTTACAAAATAAATAGACATAAAATTCAGTAAGTATCAAGTGTAATTAATAATTATTAATACAAAATTAAGTAAAAATACTTAAGTAGGTAATTATTTTTTGAAAACAAAAAAACATTAAAATAGTAAAGTACAAAAAAAAATATAAAAAATTCAGTTTGATGGATGAACCTGGTGACTTTCTACCAATCTGGCTAAATTCGGTTCAATATTGGTGAGTTGCAGCCTTAAATCTCCGCGTTCGTTGATTTTCAAACGGATTCTTTGTTTTCTCAAAATGTTTGTAACCACACTGAAGCCTATTTGGGCTAGGTATGATGATGGAAAAGCGATAAGGTATTTTTCAGCAATATTGCACAATGCAGGATACTGTGTTTCAATGTTGCTTTGCAACCAGAACTTCTGATAGCCTGTTGAAATTCTGCTT
This sequence comes from Volucella bombylans, assembly GCA_949129095.1. NCBI lineage: Eukaryota > Metazoa > Arthropoda > Insecta > Diptera > Syrphidae > Volucella > Volucella bombylans. Next base: position 225,228,466 of record OX422140.1, read on the forward strand.
AAGCTCCTCGTCTGTGCTGATGGTAATAAACTCTTCTTGGATTATCACATTGGCTTCTCCCATTGCTGTGATATTGTACGGATTTATTATCCATTGAGGAATTTGCAAATTTAAGAGATCCTCAAACCTTTTAGTAAAATCCTTGTGTAATGCGTCAAAGTGATTGACATATGATAAAATAGCGTCGTCTTGAAGCATTTCTGGTAATTTTGACTAATACGGAAACTGTGAATATTCTTTTCTGCTTAAATTTTGTTGATAAAGGATGAGTATACCCAAAAAGGCCGATATTATTGATTTTGTTTTAATCAATTTGAGATCGTCACCCTGCAGCTGCAAATTAACTTTGTTGAACATACTGTAAAATGTTTGTGTGGGTACAAATGATAGAACTTATTCTTTTCAATACAAATCCCTTTATTCAGTACAGTTACAATTCACTACTTAATTGTTTCTCTTAATACAATCCAATTTCTCAACCGCTTATACTTTTCTTATCTTTTACATAAAACACTTAATTACTTCTCCTAATTAACACTTCAAATTTCACTTTAGAACTGATTTGCATACCTTTGGGATGCTGGTATTTATACTCGAATGACATACTTCGAGAACAATCCTCGCCATCCAGCGTCCCATACAATTTCCAATTTGCTAGAAAATTCGATTCCACTCTCCAGTCGAGACTTTGTTATTCCAGTATCGAAATCTTCTGGTCTTCGAGTATCGACATTTTCTGCTAGATGTCGCTGCTCACATTTAAGTGGTTATCACATTGCTCCCTCCCTACAGTTGTTCGTCCCGAACAACTTCGTCATTCAGCATCCCGTTAAAATGACACATTCTATCCAAATGGACCACTTTCAATTTTCCTCGATCCCCACGCTGGATCCGGTAGACAACGTCATTAATGCGGGTTATCACCTTGTATGGACCTTCCCAGTCCTGTTGCAATTTTGGTGATTTGCCTTTCTTACGCTGAGGATTATACAGCCAAACCAGATCTCCTTCGTTGAAACCGGAAGATTTCGCCTTGATATCGTACCTAGTTTTCATGCGGCTGCTTGCTAGCTTCATCTTTTCTCTGGTGTCTTCATGCAATTTACGAATCCTGCTGCGTAAGTCATTCACGTACTCGTTCACCTCTTTGGGCTCCGTCGGTGGGGATCCGAATTTTGCTTCACTTGGCAACCGAATTGTTTGACCAAATAAGATCTCGGATGGTGTGTACCCTGTTGAGCTATGGACCGCGTTTCGGTAGGCCATTAAGAAGAGGGGTATGTGTCGATCCCAATCCCGCTGGCAGTTGCTGACAACCTTAGATAGATGCTCATTCAAGGTCCGATTGAATCGCTCGACCATTCCATCAGATTGAGGGTGTAGTGGCGTTGTCCTTGTCTTTCTTATTCCCAAATATTGGCATATTTCCTGGAAGACTTTTGATTCAAAGTTTCGCCCTTGATCAGAGTGCAGCTCCATTGGGACCCCAAATCTGCTCACCCAGTTGTTGACTATCTGTTCGGCTACGGTCTTAGCCTCTTGATTTGGGATGGCAAACACTTCCGGCCACTTACTGAAGTAATCCATGACTACGAGAGTATATCGGTTTCCATTAAAGGTTTCGGGAAATGGCCCAGCGATGTCGATGGCTATTCGTTCGAAAGGTACTCCGACATTGTATTGTTGCATTTGTCCATGTGGCTTTACTTTTGGACCCTTGGTAGCCGCACATCTTATGCACTTTTTGCACCAATTCTCGACATCTTGTTTAGCGCTTAGCCAATAGAAACGTTCCCTTACCTTTTCCAACGTCTTGTTTATTCCCAAATGGCCTCCTGAGATTCCGTCATGTATTTCATGGAGTAATTGGTTGACTCTGGACCGTGGCACAATTAGCTGCATACGAGATGTTGTCCCATCGGCACTTTCCCATTTTCTCTTCAGCAATCCATCTTGCACAAAAAGCGAGTCCCACTGTGCCCAGTATGCCTTCAGAGTTTGGCTCCGATCTGATATCTGCTGCCAGCTTGGTCTTTCCTCGTGTTCTTTCCAGGCCAATATTGGTTCGATGTCATTGTCTGCCTGTTGGGAGGAACGGATTTCGTCTATACTCCAACCCTCTATTGGCTCAGTCCTGATCATTTGGATAGTTTCCTGTTCTTTTTCTTCTTTACGATTGCAGTGTTCGCATTTTACTCCGCACGGTCGACGAGAGAGAGCATCAGCATTTGAGTGGAGTGTTCCCTTGCGGTGTTGCACTTCAAAATCGTTGCCCTTCAACTGCTCGATCCATCTTGCAATTTTACCTTCAGGGTTCTTAAATTGGAGTATCCATTTCAGAGCTGCGTGGTCTGTCCGGAGAATGAACTTTTGTCCGTAGAGGTACTTATGGAAATGCTTCGTAGCCAGAATTAAAGCCAGAAGCTCGCGCCGGGTTACACAGTAGTTCCGTTCAGGTCTATATAGTACTTTGCTGTAATATGCGACCACTTTCTCTTGACCATCATGAACTTGGGAGATCACAGCTCCGACCCCAACATTGCTACGAGTAGCGTCTGCGTTCACGATGAACATTTTTCCGGGAGTGGGGTAACCCAAGATGGGGGCTTTGCACAGCTGTCGCTTCAGTTCTTGAAATGCTTTTTCGCATTCTCCAGACCACCTGAACTGTCGGCCTTTTTCTGTAAGTTGATGCAGGCTCTTTGCAATGCCAGCAAAATCCTTTACGAACCTTCTGTAATACGTGGCGAGTCCCAAGAAGCTTCTCAGTTGGTGTTTATCTTTTGGAGAAGGCCAACTTTTCACGGCTTCGATTTTGTCAGGATCCGTTCTTACTCCTTCCGCTGATATAATGTGACCCAGATAATTTACTTCCGGACGAAACAAGGCGCACTTTTCCGGGTTGAGCTTTAAATGAGCACTTCGTAGCCTCTCAAACACTTCTTTTAGATTTTCGCGGTGCTCCTCGTACGTCTTACCTATGACGATAACGTCGTCCAAATATACTAGGCAGGTTTTCCAGGTGAGTCCTTGCAATGTTCGTTCCATTAGTCGCTCGAAGGTGGCCGGAGCGTTGCACAGTCCAAACGGCATCACTGCAAACTGCCAAAGACCGCTTCCTGTAGTGAAGGCAGTTTTCTCACGGTGCGTACGATTTATCTCTACCTGCCAGTAACCGCTCTTCAAGTCAAGTGTTGAAAACCATTTCGCTCCAGAAAGCATATACAAAGTGTCATCGATTCTCGGAAGTGGGTAGCTGTCCTTTTTAGTGACATCATTGAGACGTCGGTAGTCTACACAAAATCTCGTGCTGCCATCTTTCTTCTTCACGAGGACCACTGGAGATGCCCACGGACTTTGCGATTCTTCAATCACTCCCTCAGCTTTCATCTTCGACATCATTCCGGCAACTTCTGTTTGCTTTGCCAATGGAAGACGCCTTGCAGGTTGACGGATTGGTCGAGCGTCTCCGGTGTCAATGTGGTGTTGAACAATATGCGTACGTCCATATTCTCCGTCTTGTGTAGCCAATATATCAGCGTACTCACCGATTAGTTTTTCTGCCAGGATTCGCTGATCTTCGTCCAGATTACAGAGGCTGAGAATTTTGTTCTTGATTTTTATGCTCTGAACTGTTGTGACCGGTTTTGCACCCTTTTTTTCCGTTGTGGTCGATATAGCCTCAACAGGTACGCATTTTCCCACTATCTCCCCCTTTTTCACCTTTACACTGAATGTCTTTGGATTTAGAATCCTTACAGGGACCATGTTGTTCTTTGGCTCCACTAAGTCTTTCCCACCATGAAGTCTCTTTTCTTTTCTGGCTCCATCAAATCGAATCGGTGGCTACCAGGACCACCTTCCACTTTTGCCAAAAAGATTGCTTCTGACGAAGGCTCTAGACCCTGATTGCTGCAGATGACGTCATTTGAGAGTGAGGTATTGGCGTTTCCGTATATCATTGGTATCTCCATGTTTCCGTATTTCAGGGTTTGTGCCCCCAAGTCGACTACAAGTCCATGTCCTCTCATGAAGTCTGTACCAATGATGCACTCGTCACATATGTCAGCTACCAGAAACGCGTGAGTGAATGTTATTCCGGCCAGTTGGATTTTTATGCGGACTTCACCATATACCTTAATCGTTGCTCCTGTAGCTGTTCGCAAGCTGCAACTGCTAGTGTTATGCAGCCAAGACTTCTGCATAAGATTCCTCCAGATGATTGAGGCCGTGGCACCGGTGTCTATTGTTGCCATCCATTTTTCTTTTCCACTGACTACTTCTACTAGAAGGCTTTCGCTGCGTCGTTTTGCCAGCGAGACTTGGATGATGGTCCTGGGGCCGTCGACTCCTGCTACCAACTTCTGCCCCGCGAAGTTGGTGCTTAAGCATTTCCCGACTGATGGCTTCGGGAAGGTTGACCGGCTTCTTGATAGCTGTTTCTGCGGGTTTCTTCCTCTATTTGCTTGTCACCACAGTGAGGGCAGTCTTTTCGTCGCACCGGTTCTTTACACTGCCTTTGAAGGTGTCCTATTTTATTGCAATTCCAGCAGCGCATTATTCGTCTATCCCGTCGAGTATCTCGTTCCTCGGTACTAATTCTTGTGCAGGAGCATTCGACAGATGCTACTTCCCTGACGAAATGTGTTCCCCTGGAAGCCTGATTGGCTGCTTCCATCGCCAGAGCGAAGGCAAGTGCTTCAGCAAGGGTTCTTTTCCCGGCCATCCTTACTGCTGACTGTAGCTTCGAATCTGCAATTCCCCTGATAAATGCATCTTTAGCCATTTCGTCGATAATTTCCTGGCCTGCGGTGGGGTATGACAGATGTGCCAGTCTACTCACGTCTGCTTGGAGCTGCTGAAGTGTTTCTCCTCTTTGCTGTGTTCGGCTTTGCAATTGGACCTTGTAGACCTCCTGCATGTGGCTGTCCCCAAACCGTTTCTCGATAGCCTGCACTAAAGTCACATAATCTTTATGCTTTTCGATGTCTACTGTTTGCAACAATTCTGCTGCAGGACCGTGCAAGGCCATTGTTAGGGCAAAGCACTTTTCCTCATTGTCCCAGTCGTTTGCACAGGCAGCCATTTCAAACTGCTTCTTATAGGTAGACCATGAGGTCTGGCCATCGAATGAGGGAGGCTTCAACTCTTTTCTCCTTGGACCGCTTAAAGAACATTCTCGCAGTTTCTGTTTTCGCACTGTGTCGAGCTCTTTTGCCAGTTGCTGAACTTTGCTGTCCATTTCCTCGAATTTTTCGCCAACATTCTTCTCTATTCTATCAAATTTGTCATCAACGTTCTTCTCTATTCTTTCAAATTTGTCATCGATTTCTTCGAATTTTTGCTGGAGAATGTTCTTTTGTTCTTCCAGATTATTCTTTTGTTCATCCATTTTCTGTTGAAGACCGTGCAGATTGTTGGATTGTTCGTTGAATTTTTGTCCAATGCTGCTCTTCTGCTCGTCTAGATTTTTCTTTTGTTCATCCAGCTTTTGTTCGAGGCTATTCTTTTGTTCTTCCAGATTTTTCTTTTGTTCATCCAGCTTTTGTTCGAGGCTATTCTTTTGTTCTTCCAGATTTTTCTTTTGTTGGTCGAGACTGTTCGTCCATTTTTTTGTTTTGTTCGTCCATTTTTAATAAGATGAGTTGCATCATTGCCGCCATGTCATTGCCGGTACTTGTCTGTTCATCCTCGTCAACATCAAAGGAATATGCATCAGGATCATGTCCCTCGTTGTTCAAAGCCTCCTGAAGTCGGAGCACCAGGTCACTTTTTCCTCCACTGGCGCTGAGGCTTCTCTTGTTCAACTCGGATTTGAGTTGGACGAGGGTCAACTGCAATAGTTTTCGACCCATTCTAGCTTTTTCAAATAGTCAGAAAACACAGGTTTTTTTTTTTTTTTTTTTTTTTTGTTTGATTTTATTTACACACAATAAGTCCTATCCCACTTCTGACACCAATGTAAAATGTTTGTGTGGGTACAAATGATAGAACTTATTCTTTTCAATACAAATCCCTTTATTTAGTACAGTTACAATTCACTATTTAATTGTTTCTCTCAATACAATATAATTTCTCAACCGCTTATACTTTTCTTATCTTTTACTTAAACCACTTAATTGCTTCTCCTAATTAACACTTCAAATTTCACTTTAGAACTGATTTGCATACCTTTGGGATGCTGGTATTTATACTCGAATGACATACTTCGAGAACAATCCTCGCCATCCAGCGTCCCATACAATTTCCAATTTGCTAGAAAATTCGATTCCACTCTCCAGTCGAGACTTTGTTATTCCAGTATCGAAATCTTCTGGTCTTCGAGTATCGACATTTTCTGCTAGATGTCGCTGCTCACATTTAAGTGGTTATCACAATACCAAAGATATCAGTCAAGTAATAAATATCTGTTTTACAATTGTTCAGATTTTCTTTCAAATTCGGATCTTTTTCTTGTAAAAACTCCAACACAGATTCAAAAATAGCTGAAAATCTTGCTAAGCAAGAGCCTCTTGATAGCCAGTGCTTCAGTGTGCAGAAGTAACCGAGTAAAGACTTCGTCGATTTCCTCACATAGCTGAACAAATAACCGAGAGTTCAAAGAACTGCTTCGAATCTTGTTGACAGCATTTATAACATATTGTAAAGACTGATGCATCTAGGACTCAGATTTTTTGCTACTATATGCTGTCTGTGAATCACGTAGTGAATGACCAGTACCTCAAGTAGTTGTCGCTTTAAGTGTGCTATAAAACTACGATGACGACCAACCATAGATGGTGCACCATCAGTCGCAAATAATGAAATAATGATCTTCCATTGTCGATAAAAAAAATGTTCCACAGCCTGAAAAATCGATTCTCCTCTGGTATCAGTCTCTAAATAAGTAGAAAATGCAGTTCTTGGCACTTATTTTCATCTTTAATATATCGAACATATCCTAACAATAGAGCTTCATTGCCAGGTAATGTAGACTCGTCCAACTGGAAAGAGAATCTGTTGGTCTGTAAGAAATTGCATAAAATGTTTTCAACGTCGCGACCCATCTCGTCTATTCGTCTCTGAACGGTGTTATTGCTCAACATTGTTGATGACCTCCGCAATGACTGATAAAATAAGCTGCTCTCCAATTGTGTGGAGGTTCCCCGACTTCGCTATTAGTAAAGATATATTATAGGACGCTCGTAAACCATTGACGTCTTGCATAAATGATGACGCAAACAAGCCTTTTCTCTAGTTTTTCTTTAAGTGCTAGAAAGAAGGACAATAGCATACTTTTTTTGTCAGCATGTACTCTTGATAAGTGGTCCTCCATTTTTGAAGGTTTCATGGCATCGTTACTGAATACTTTTTCACATCTGAGACACATCGGCAAGTTTGATTTGATAGAGATGAAATAAATCCAAACTTCAAGTAGTCCAAACTGTATTGTCTGCATTTTTTTCGTGTCTGCCATCATAAAACTGAACATTTATAATTTTAGGTAATAACTTTTATAAAGTAATTTCAAAATATTAAAACTTTTTTTAGTACTTATCCTGTTACTTTTTCATGAACTGCAGAAATTTATTGCTACGCTATTCACTAGGTAACTAAGGATTGTGTAAATTTGTTCTCAATCACTTTATTTAGCTATGTAATCACTTTGTAATCTCTTGAAATAAATTAGTAGATGACTGTATTATCATTGACATTCAAGTTCCAACGAATTTCAAAACGCAAATGAATTTTCAACCTAAGTGCAAGCTTGTTATATAATAAAATATCAGGAGCATATTTGGACTTGAATGATTTCGTTGGTGTTAAATCGCGTATATGCGTCAAATACAGAGCAAGTCAAATCGTGTCTGAAAGACCATTCATATTGACTTGCTGAGTTTTTTACCTTGTTTGAACTTGTGCACGCTTATCGACTTGTTGAGTTTTTTAAAAGTACAACAATGATACTTCCTACTAATATATTAATCATTCTTATAATAATTTGGTACACGTAACACAACTTATACAGTATCTTGAATTGATTAAAAACCTGTGTTTTTAATTTACGACCTCAATGGTTTTTGATTTCGCTTGTAACTACTTGTAACATGTGTACGCACAACTGACATATTTTAATTATCTTCTTCATTCATGTAACCAGTCCTTGGAATAGCCTTCCCAGGTCGGCAAAACTAATAATTAGAACTAATCAATTCAAAAATGCCGGTCTTTAATGTCTACAACAACTGCAACAATAACTCATTTAATTTCTTTCTTCCCCTTTCCCTCTACATGTTTTGTTCTTTCTATATACCTTTCTCTTCTATTTTTGCGAGTAGTTTTATCTACAAATATTGTCATTTCACTCCGAAAAATTGTATTGTAAAAGATTAAGTCATATTTGTACTTATCTTAATATTGTGATAACCACTCAAATGTGAGCAGCGACATCTAGCAGAAAATGTCGAAGACTAGAAGGTTTCGATACTGGATTAGCAAAGTACTGGAGAGTAGAATCGAATTTTCTAGCAAATTGGAAATTGTATGGGACGCTGGGTGGCGAGGATTGTTCTCGAAGTATGTCATTCGAGTATAAATACCAGCATCCCAAAGGTATGCAAATCAGTTCCAAAGTTGAATTTGAAGTGTTAATTAGAAGAAGTGATTAAGTGGTTTAAGTAAAAGATAAGAAAAGTATAAGTGGTTGAGAAATTGAATTGTACTGAGAGAAAGAATTAAATAGTGAATTGTAACTGTACTGAATAAAGGGATTTGTATTGAAAAGAATAAGTTCTATCATTTGTACCCACACAAACATTTTACAATATATTAACAAAGCGAATTGTAGTGAGATTTAGACATATGGAATTACGAAATGCATTCATTTATTTTAGAGGTTCTCAATTACCGTATTAACCATTTTATTTAAAAAAAAAATGTATTCTATTGTATATGGAAGAAAGTAAAGAACTATGCATGCTTGTCTTATAAATTTGCGCTTGCTAATGGAGTTTTTCGTAATAAATGGGTCTACAATTCTTTTCATACGTTATAATAATTTTTGAAAAATATAGATTATATTTTTACAAAAATATAGAATATATTTATACAAAAAAGATTTAACCTCTTATTTTGATGATTTACATGTACGAGGGGCGTTCAATATATTCTCGGTATCGATATGAAGGAAAATGCGAATTCAATTTAAATTGTTTTTATTTTTCAATATAATCTCCCCTAACATCAATGCATTTGCTACGTCTTGAGATAAGCTTTTTTAAACCCTCAAAAAAATAAATTTCCTCTTTTTCTGCAAAATACCCATTTATTGCCGACTTGAGTTCTTCATCATCCGAAAATCTTTTTCCACGAAGACATTTTTTCAAATCCGGAAACAGGAAATAATCACTAGGGGCAAGGTCTGGACTATAGGGTGGGTATTGGATTTCTTCGAAACCACAATCTCGCGCAGCAGCCTTGGAAACTCGCGCCGTGTAAACAGGAGCGTTGTCATGAAGAAGCAACACACCCGCTGCGAGTTTACCCCGCCTTTTCTTTTTAATTTCCTCCCGCAAATTATGCAAAGTGGAAGCGTAGGATGTGGCGTTGATGGTTTCACCTTTTTTTTTGTACTCAATGAGCAAGATTCCCTTTGAGTCCCAAAAAACTGTGGCCATGAGCTTCCCGGCAGACGGAGTCACTTTGAACTTCTTCGGGGGGTCTGTTCCTTTTTTATGCCACTGCATGGACTCTTGTTTGCTTTCGGGGTCATAGTGGTGGACCCATGTTTCGTCCCCAGTAACAATTCGATCCATAACACCGTCCGCGTTCTCACTACACATCTCCAAAAGCTCTCTACAGCATGCGATTCTCACTTTTTTCTGAAGCGCTGTGAGCATTCGTGGCACCCACCTTGCACTGACGTTTGAAAGGTTAAGATGGTCATGAAGAATGGTGTGAATGGTACCAATTGAAAGCTTGGTGATCTCTGCCATCATTTTCACCTTTATTCGGGCATCCTCAAGAACAAGTTTTTCGACTTCTTTGATGCTTTCTCCCGTACAAGCAGTAGTCGGGGCGCCGGAGCGGGGGTCGTCTTCAATGCTCTCTCTGCCTCTCTTGAACTCACTTGACCACTTTTGCACAGTTGATAATGAAGGTGCGGAACCCTGGTAAATAGCCACCATCTCTTCATGAATAGTTTTTTGACTTTTTCCTTGCTTAGTGAGAAATTTAATTACAGCGCGATGCTCAATTTTCACCATCATCGTCTCAGTTGCCATTATGATTCTGTTTAACTAGAGATAAAACGCGAATTAATAATCACATTTATATGAAATTTTACATGAATGCACTAAAATAATAGTATTACTTGATAAATAAGTCAATTTATATATACAGCTTCACCCCGATACCGAGAATATGTTGAACGCCCCTCGTATTTATGTTTGAGAAGGGTTGATTCCAAGCATTTTGAGATCTATGTGTATTTTAAGGTCAAATAATCGGTTTAGAGATATTCGTGTTCGAAAATACGTCTATTTTACTAATCAGTATTAAAGCTAATTGCTATTTTTGGGCATTATCATCTAGTATGTTAATTAAAGGGAGTTGTTTTTTTTAAGAACTTAACACTCAAGTGGATATGAATACAATTATAATGCCTCAGCATGTGTTAGGTTTTTTGGAAAATGGTATAGAGAGAAGAGAAAGAAAGATGTTTGGGCTTATTCGTTATTTCGATCCATGGGTGGCATCCATCATTTAATGGGGAGACGAAATTCTTTGTGGAAGTTGGCTTGTTGTTGAATTCTAGTCAACTACTCATCTTGATTTTTGTTAACTGAAAAAATTAATGTCTTTCGGGTGCGGTTGGCATTCGAACACCGAAACTTCCGATTTGGAAGCCAGTCCGCTACCACTTGAGCCACGGCCACCCGTAAAATAATATTATATGGTATATTACTTTAAATTGGTTCTTGCAGGGATTATTTTGTTTCATATACTATCATGTCGTTTTATTCGATTTTATTCAAAAAGAAAAAAGTAATATATACTATTATAATCAAATAACTATATTAAAGTATGTTTGATATCTTATATAGTTGAAAAGTTAATAAAGGGTGCCCAGCCTTAAATTTTCAAGTTTATAATAAAATAAAAACAGACTAAATATACTTTGATCCTTAATATTTATTTTTATAAATTAGAGGTTAATAGCGCGAATTTTATTTTTTGAAGAAAATTGTCTAAATAACGGCGTTCGTGGAGACGTTCCCAAATATGCTAGAGCAAATCGTAGGTGCAATGACTTCAACTTCGAATATTTTCCTATAGTTTAAACTTCGATCGGAACAAAAACAATATATATGTTTTTTAAAGCTTTTGCTAAGGGCTTGTGACAGCAGCAACGCATGTTCTATTTATTCACGCAGACATGGAGGACTGCTGTTGACCATTGTGTCTACTTTTCTGAAACTTTGCACGCACGACCAGATCAAGTGCGATGCACTGCCGACCAGCGATCCATTCTAACAATGGAATCTGCAAAACATGGGCGTCACACGATAGTTTTTGAGCAGTTAACTTGGAAATTGTCTATTGCACAACCTATATTTCTGAAATTACAAAATGTACATACATATATATACCAGACTGCTGTAATCTTTAAAACTGTTATCCAACACATGTGAAAATCATCAATTTTGAAGGAGGGTTCCTTTTTTATAAAAAAAAATTATCGAAAATAGTGATAGTGATAATTTTTAAGAATTTGTGTCAATATGAGTTCATGCTGTTGTTTTTTTTTTTTCTTTTTTTCTCTTTTTGTTTAATTAAAGTTGCATGTCCGAAACTGTTTCTCATGATGAACAATCAAGCCTTAATAGGAGAAACTCATCAGGTTTGCTCTTATCTCCAGAAATAGAATCTTCTAGTTCGTCGAAAGCAAATTTATCTGAATCGAATGAAGCTGATGGTTTCTATATGCTAAAAAAGGATTCACAGAGAAGAACAACACTTGCAAAAGTTTTGTATAATGATGAAATAAAAATTTGTGAAATATGGATGGAAAAACTCTTAAAACTTATTGAAAGCAAAAATAAACTTGCTATTGATAGGAATGATCTTTGTGTTGTAATAAGGGGACTTAGACATTATATATCTGACCAAAATATAGAACATCTCGAAAAGACTATAAATGAGTTAAAAATAACTTTGGACTTTGACACCACAGCAATTGATCATTTACATCTAGCATTATATTCCTTTCATGAAGCTGTCTTCAGTGTTCTGAGACTACACTGCATTAAGCCCCACTGGATGTTCGCATTGGACAATCTTGTTAAACGGGCTGTTCAAGCAGGAATAATGATTTTATCACCAGGTATGGCTGCTTTCTACATTATGCAACATAATCTTAATATTACTTTCTTTTAGAACTTGGAGCAAACTTGGCAGGTCATGAAAGTATGTTCTGTTCCGATAATGACCGTGTTATAAATAATGATCAAGGTAATGACCCCACATTATTCGTAAACGACTATAAAACTTCGTGTGACACCTCTAGTCTAGTTGATTTAAAACGAGGAATCGATGAACTGATTGAAACTCAGAAGTGTATTCAGTCATTTCTTAAAACAAATGCTGAAAAACAAAAAGAGACAATTGATATTCTTAAGAGAATTAACGTTGGCTTGTCATATACATATCAACTTCGGGAGAACCACAGGTAAGATCATTAATAATAATAAAAATAACCACAAGATATTTTTACGAATGCGTACAGAATAATATTTATTATTTATATTATAATTCATAAAAAGAGGGAATACAATTTGTAGAGTCGAAGTAAAGCTTACACGTGATGGTTTATCTAGCATATTATTAAAAAAAATTAACTTATACGAATTTGTGGCTGTTGCATTACGCTTCTTGTTTAATGTTAGTGCTAAAGCATTACAAACCTTTACCATTGCTACCTACTTTTTTTTTAAATTTTCGTAAAGCGCGTTCTGTCGTTTTTAAATAAAAATATCTTTTTTTTAGTGATAATCAGTTTGCATTCAGGAGGAGCATGTCAACTGAGGATGCTATTTTCTGACTATGTAGCCAATCGTATTAATTGGATCAACTCTACAATGGCTCTGTTTGTCGATATAACAAAAGCATTTGACATGGTTGTCCATGATTTGTTTCTAAAAAAAATTATATAATATACAAGTGGTCGCAGTCGTATCTGAAATTTACAGAACAGAAAGTTCATATACCATAAATGGAAAATTCAGTGACTCTCGTGTTTTATCAAATTTCTGTTTTCGATTTATATAAACTCTCTCTTCAAAGTTAATCTAAATCTAATGTCTACTGCTTTTGCAGTTTCGTGCCGTTATTGAGGGTATTAGAAAGATTTTTGAAGACTTAAGACTTTGGTTGTCAGAACACAAGTTAATCTTTAGTGAGAAAAGAAAACTAATGTCTTTTAAAATAAAGAATAATACCTTACGTAATTTCAACGTTTCTTTCCATGCTCATGACCGTAAAAACTTCAGCCTACCTGTTCATAAATTTTTGTAATTTTGTAAAAAATAGTAATTTTGTTCAAATGTTCAAATAATTGCTTTAATATTGTTAAAAGCTATAACTACCTTGGAGCATTAATAGAACTCAACTTATATTCTACAGATCATATCCGCACCGTTAAATCGCACATTTTATGGGTAACGCGTGATATATACCAAATAATGGATGGCCGTGACTCAAGTGGTTTTGAACTGGAACCGGTGTTCGAATCCCAGCCTCGCCCGAACGACATATTAATCTTTTCAGTTAACGAAAATCAAGTTTGATGAGTAGTTAACTAGCAATCAACAACAAGCCAATCTCCACTAAGAATTTAATCTCCCCATTAAATGTTGGATGCCACCCATGGAGCGAAATAACCACTGAGCCCAAACATCTTTCTTTCTCTCTGTATCCCTTTTTCCAAAAAAAAACTTAACACGTGCTTTAAGTGTATTCATACCCACTTGAGTGTTAAGTTCTTTAAAACAAAAAAAAATTAAACCTTATTGATCTGTATAAGTTTTAAAAATGTTTATTTTGCTATTGCTGCTTCAAAGTTGCAATATAGCATAACAAGTTGGGGTGGCTTATATACTAACACTTTGATTGCTCAAAGGCGTTTAATAAGGATCATTTGCAACAAAAATCGCTTAGAGACTTACAATTCTTACTGATAAGACATATATATTACCCAGTTTATCCGACAGCTCGAATAAACACCACTTCAAACCGCATTGAAATACGTTCATTCCTGCTTATAAAACGCATTGAAAATTTGTAACAGCTTTGAATTATCATATAAACATTTTCAAATCGCATAGAAACATTTTACTCGCGCTCTCATCATTCTTCATCATCGGGCAGGTGTTAGTTGTGTATTTAAAATGTGGGATTGCAAACGAAATATTTGGAAAGAAGAAATAAAAAGAATATATTTTTCCATTATCGGGCAGGTAATCAGTTATGTATTTAAAATGTGGGATTGCAAAGGAAATATTTGGAAAGAGAAAGAAATAAAAATAATGTATCAGTGTCAGTGTGAAGTGTCACTTTAATCAGCTGTTTGTTAAACTCTCTCAATTTTCTCTCGCTCATTTTGGATAATTCCATATAAACACCAGCATTTCTACGGGTATTGAACCAATACGGATTGCTTCAGCGCACATTGGGCTGTCGGATAAACTGGGTATACGAGTATGTCGCTAAAAGTGTTTCAACAATTTTTCAAATAAAGTGGTAATATTTCCAGTAAGAGTGCATTCAGTCTGCGTATAAATAATATGCATGCAAAACCCACTTTTCTCATTTCTACATCGTTACAGCCCCTACAATAAACTGCTTTTTGTTGTCAGAATAACTTTACATTTTAAAAGTATTCTTAAAAAGGTTCAAGTTAAAATAAATTATAGATTTATCTTATTATTGACTTGTTAATTTTATGATCTTAATTACCCTTTTGTCATATACCGGGGCATCGAGCGTTATACCTTGCGATATTTTTCTATTTTTTGACAAAGTGCTATGAAAAACTTTACTTTCGCATTTCATTTGGTATTTACGAGGGGCGTTCAACATATTCTCGGTATCGGAGTGAAGCTGTGGTTGTATATGTAAATTGACTTATTTATCAAGTAATACTATTATTTTAGTGCATTCATGTAAAATTTCATATAAATGTGATTATTAATTCGCGTTTTATCTCTAGTTAAACAGAATCATAATGGCAACTGAGACGATGATGGTGAAAATTGAGCATCACGCTGTAATTAAATTTCTCACTAAGCAAGGAAAAAGTCAAAAAACTATTCATGAAGAGATGGTGGCTATTTACCAGGGTTCCGTACCTTCATTATCAACTGTGCAAAAGTGGTCAAGTGAGTTCAAGAGAGGCAGAGAGAGCATTGAAGACGACCCCCGCTCCGGCGCCCCGACTACTGCTTGTACGGGAGAAAGCATCAAAGAAGTCGAAAAACTTGTTCTTGAGGATGCCCGAATAAAGGTGAAAATGATGGCAGAGATCACCAAGCTTTCAATTGGTACCATTCACACCATTCTTCATGACCATCTTAACCTTTCAAAGGTCAGTGCAAGGTGGGTGCCACGAATGCTCACAGCGCTTCAGAAAAAAGTGAGAATCGCATGCTGTAGAGAGCTTTTGGAGATGTGTAGTGAGAACGCGGACGGTGTTATGGATCGAATTGTTACTGGGGACGAAACATGGGTCCACCACTATGACCCTGAAAGCAAACAAGAGTCCATGCAGTGGCATAAAAAAGGAACAGACCCCCCGAAGAAGTTCAAATTCACTCCGTCTGCCGGGAAGCTCATGGCCACAGTTTTTTGGGACTCAAAGGGAATCTTGCTCATTGAGTACAAAAAAAAAGGTGAAACCATCAACGCCACATCCTACGCTTCCACTTTGCATAATTTGCGGGAGGAAATTAAAAAGAAAAGGCGGGGTAAACTCGCAGCGGGTGTGTTGCTTCTTCATGACAACGCTCCTGTTTACACGGCGCGAGTGTGGTTTCGAAGAAATCCAATACCCACCCTATAGTCCAGACCTTGCCCCTAGTGATTATTTCCTGTTTCCGGATTTGAAAAAATGTCTTCGTGGAAAAAGATTTTCGGATGATGAAGAACTCAAGTCGGCAATAAATGGGTATTTTGCAGAAAAAGAGGAAATTTATTTTTTTGAGGGTTTAAAAAAGCTTATCTCAAGACGTAACAAATGCATTGATGTTAGGGGAGATTATATTGAAAAATAAAAACAATTTAAATTGAATTCGCACTTTCCTTCATATCGATACCGAGAATATATTGAACGCCCCTCGTATTTATTTTTATTTAATTATACATTTTTACATTAAAAAATTAATTTTTTACAATACATAAAGAATTAATAAAAAAGAATTAATAAGGAATTAATAAAAAATTATTATCTTCAAAGAATGTTACCAAATCTGGGAAATTTCATAAGTAAAATTTAGCTCAAATGTATTTATTTAATATTTCGTATATATCCCTTCTCGGCAATTACGCCAGCACATCTCCTATTCATTGAGGATACCAAGTCAGCATAGACTTCTGGACTAATTTTATACTCTTCAACATGAATAGCATTCTTTAGATCTCCTGTAGATGCTGGCTTTAACGCCATTACATGACTTTTTATGATGGCCCACATATTTTCTTTAAGATTCATGTCCGGGCTTTGTGGGTTCGCTTCGAACCACTCTTTCACAATGCGGGAAGTGTGGCAAGCTGCATTGTCTTGCTGGAACACGATTTGTCAGTATGTAGCAAGTGGCAAATCTTCCCAAAATGGCATCAAATGACTGGCCAATAGGTTTTGATACATTAGCCCATCCATTTTCCCTTTAATTTGGACTATTAGTCCAATACCATTCGCAGTAAAGCTTCCCCAAACGATTACGCTGCCACCTCCAAACTTCACTGTGTGCCTGGTATACTTCGGGTCCAAGTCCTTGTTAGGTGGACATCGTACGTAGGTTCTTCCATCGGGTCCTGCCTGATTAAATTTGCATTCGTCGCTCCAGATGACAGAATTCTAAAATGTCTGACTTTCGATTACATGGCTTTTGCCGAAAAGTATGCGTTTTCTCCGATTATCTTGCGAAACCACTTCTCTTCTTCTTTAAACTTTGGCATCCCAGAATCGAGCTCTTATTGTCGTATGCGACAACTTCCATTCGAACTCTTATTTCCACGGAAGTCCCAAAATGGTGGCTTAGAAAATGCCTCACTATCAGAATGTCCTCTCGCTTAGATGTTTTTCTTGGCTTGGATCGTACCCAATTCTTAAATGTGCCAAGCTCCTGAAAATGCTTTACGGCATTCTGCACTTTTTTCCGTGCAGAGCGATATTTCGTGAAATTTTTGAAATATGTTTTTTCTTTTTGGTGTAAATTCTAAATGTTTAACATATTGTAAAATGTTTGTGTGGGTACAAATGATAGAACTTATTCTTTTCAATACAAATCCCTTTATTCAGTACAGTTATAATTCACTATTTAATTGTTTCTCTCAGTACAATCCAATTTCTCAACCGCTTATACTTTTCTTATCTTTTACTTAAACCACTTAATCACTCCTCCTAATTAACACTTCAAATTACACTTTAGAACTGACTTGCATACCTTTGGGATGCTGGTATTTATACTCGAATGACATACTTCGAGAACAATCCTCGCCATCCAGCGTCCCATACAATTTCCAATTTGCTAGAAAATTCGATTCCACTCTCCAGTCGAGACTTTGTTATTCCAATATCGAAATCTTCTGGTCTTCGACATTTTCTGCTAGATGTCGCTGCTCACATTTAAGTGGTTATCACATTGCTCCCTCCCTACAGTTGTTCGTCCCGAACAACTTCGTCATTCAGCATCCCGTTGAAATGACACATTCTATCCAAATGGACCACTTTCAATTTTCCTCGATTCCCACGCTGGATCCGGTAGACAACGTCATTAATGCGGGTTATCACCTTGTATGGACCTTCCCAGTCCTGTTGCAATTTTGGTGATTTGCCTTTCTTACGCTGAGGATTATACAGCCAAACCAGATCTCCGCGCGGGCGGAAAGATAGAAGGAGGAGAAAGGAAAATTGTTTTTGTAGTGGTTTGAAACTCAGGTGTGTTTGGTTTCTATGTTTGCTCTCCAGGGGTGGGAGTCCGAGTAGGACGGAGAGTTTTTCTTCACTCAGAGTGATTCGAGATATAATTCCCAGTATTTTTTTCATTGCTTGAAACTCTTATAACAGCCAAATCTACGTGTCAGTGTTATGCCTTCACACGCAGAATTTTTTTGTCTGAGTTCCAATTATACAATGAAAAACTGATTTTGCCATGGGCAGGATTCGAACCTGGACCCTCCGAGTGAGAAGCGTTTGCTACTACCACTACACCACGGCCACCCTATGCACTTTTTGCACCAATTCTCGACATCTTGTTTAGCGCTTAGCCAATAGAAACGTTCCCTTACCTTTTCCAACGTCTTGTTTATTCCCAAATGGCCTCCTGAGATTCCGTCATGTATTTCATGGAGCACTTGATTGACTCTGGACCGTGGCACAATTAGCTGCATACGAGATGTTGTCCCATCTGCACTTTCCCATTTTCTCTTCAGCAATCCATCTTGCACAAAAAGCGAGTCCCACTGTACCCAGTATGCCTTCAGAGTTTGGCTCCGATCTGATATCTGCTGCCAGCTTGGTCTTTCCTCGTGTTCCTTCCAGGCCAATATTGGTTCGATGTCATTGTCTGCCTGTTGGGAGGAACGGATTTCGTCTATACTCCAACACTCTATTGGCTCAGTCCTGATCATTTGGATAGTTGCCTGTTCTTTCGCTTCTTTACCACCGACTACTTCTGCTGGGATGCTTTCATTGCATTGTTTTACCTGTGAGACTGGGGTAATTACCCTGGGGTCGACTCCTGCTACAGACTTCTGCCCTGCGAAGTAAGCATTTCCTAACTGTTGGCTTCTGGAAATTTGACCGGTTTCTTGGTAGCCGTTTCTGCCGGTTTTTCTTTCTATTTGCCTCTAACCCCAGTGCAGGCAGCCTTCTCGTCGTACCGGTTCTTTACAATGCCCTTGCAAATGTCCTACTTTATCGCAGTTCCAGCAGCGCATCCTTCGTCTCTCCCGCCAGATATTTCGTTGCATGGTAGTTGGTCTTGAGCAGGAGCATTCACCAGATACTATTTCACTTACGAAATGCATTCCTTTGGAAGCCTGATTCGATGCTTCCATCGCCAGAGCGAAGGCAAGTGCTTCAGTAAGGGTTCTTTTCCCGGCCATCCTTACTGCTGATTGTAGCTTCAAATCTGCAATTCCCCTGATGAATGCGTCCATTGCCATTTCGTCGATTATTTCTTGGCCTGCGGTGGGATATGACAAATGTGCCAGTCTACTCACGTCTGCTTGGAGCTGTTGCAGTGTTTCTCTTCGTTGCTGCATACGGCCTTGCAATTGAACCTTGTAAACTTCCCACATGTGGCTATCCCCAAACCGTTTCTCGATAGCCTGCACTAAAACCATATAGTCTCTATTCTTTTCGATATCAATTGTTTGTAACAATTCTGCCGCAGGACCACGTAAGGCCATCGCTAGGGCAAAGCACTTTTCCTCATTGTCCCAGTCGTTTGCACAGGCAGCCATTTCAAACTGCTTCTTATAAATAGACCATGAGGTCTGGCCATCGAATGAGGGAGGCTTCAACTCTTTTCTCCTTGGACCGCTTAAAGAACATTCTCGCAGTTTCTGTTTTCGCACTGTGTCGAGCTCTTTTGCCAGTTGCTGAACTTTGCTGTCCATTTCTTCGAATTTTTCGCCAACATTCTTCTCTATTGTATCAAATTTGTCATCAACGTTCTTCTCTATTCTATCAAATTTGTCATCAACGTTCTTCTCTATTCTTTCAAATTTGTCATCGATTTCTTCGAATTTTTGCTGGAGAATGTTCTTTTGTTCTTCCAGGTTATTCTTTTGTTCATCCATTTTCTGTTGAAGACCGTGCAGATTGTTGGTTTGTTCGTTGAATTTTTGTTCAATGCTGCTCTTCTGCTCGTCCATTTTTTGTTCCAGACTGTTCTGGAGAATGTTCTTCTGTTCGTCCATTTTTTGTTCCAGACTGTTCTTCTGTTCGTCCATTTTTAACAAGAGGAGTTGCATCATCGCAGCCATGTCATTGCCGGTACTTGTCTGTTCATCCTCGTCAACATCAAAGGAATATGCATCAGGATCATGTCCCTCGTTGTTCAAAGCCTCCTGAAGTCGGAGCACCAGGTCACTTTTTCCTCCACTGGCGCTGAGGCTTCTCTTGTTCAACTCGGATTTGAGTTGGACGAGGGTCAACTGCAATAGTTTTCGACCCATTCTAGCTTTTTCAAATAGTCAGAAAACACTTTTTTTTTTTTTACACACAATAAGTCCTATCCCACTTCTGACACCAATGTAAAATGTTTGTGTGGGTACAAATAATAGAACTTATTCTTTTCAATACAAATCCCTTTATTCAGTACAGTTACAATTCACTATTTAATTCTTTCTCTCAGTACAATTCAATTTCTCAACCACTTATACTTTTCTTATCTTTAACTTAAACCACTTAATCACTTCTCCTAATTAACACTTCAAATTACACTTTAAAACTGACTTGCATACCTTTGGGATGCTGGTATTTATACTCGAATGACATACTTCGAGAACAATCCTCGCCATCCTGCGTCCCATACAATTTCCAATTTGCTAGAAAATTCGATTCCACTCTCCAGTCTCCAGACTTTGTTATTCCAATATCGAAACCTTCTGGTCTTCGACATTTTCTGCTAGATGTCGCTGCTCACATTTAAGTGGTTATCACAATAGTCAGAAAACACTTTTTTTTTTTTGTTTTACACACAATAACTCCTATCCCACTTCTGACACCAATCTGAAAAATCTGGAAGAACAGAAGAACAGTCTGGAACAAAAAATGGACGAGCAGAAGAGCAGCATTGAACAAAAATTCAACGAACAAACCAACAATCTGCACGGTCTTCAACAGAAAATGGATGAACAAAAGAATAATCTGGAAGAACAAAAGAACATTCTCCAGCAAAAATTCGAAGAAATCGATGACAAATTTGAAAGAATAGAGAAGAACGTTGATGACAAATTTGATAGAATAGAGAAGAGCGTTGATGACAAATTTGATACAATAGAGAAGAATGTTGGCGAAAAATTCGAAGAAATGGACAGCAAAGTTCAGCAACTGGCAAAAGAGCTCGACACAGTGCGAAAACAGAAACTGCGAGAATGTTCTTTAAGCGGTCCAAGGAGAAAAGAGTTGAAGCCTCCCTCATTCGATGGCCAGACCTCATGGTCTATTTATAAGAAGCAGTTTGAAATGGCTGCCTGTGCAAACGACTGGGACAATGAGGAAAAGTGCTTTGCCCTAGCGATGGCCTTACGTGGTCCTGCGGCAGAATTGTTACAAACAATTGATATCGAAAAGAATAGAGACTATATGGTTTTAGTGCAGGCTATCGAGAAACGGTTTGGGGATAGCCACATGTGGGAAGTTTACAAGGTTCAATTGCAAGGCCGTATGCAGCAACGAGGAGAAACACTGCAACAGCTCCAAGCAGACGTGAGTAGACTGGCACATTTGTCATATCCCACCGCAGGCCAAGAAATAATCGACGAAATGGCAATGGACGCATTCATCAGGGGAATTGCAGATTTGAAGCTACAATCAGCAGTAAGGATGGCCGGGAAAAGAACCCTTGCTGAAGCACTTGCCTTCGCTCTGGCGATGGAAGCACCCAATCAGGCTTCCAGGGGAACACATTTCGTCAGGGAAGTAGCATCTGTCGAATGCTCCTGCACAAGAATTAGTACCGAGGAACGAGATACTCGACGGGATAGACGAATAATGCGCTGCTGGAATTGCAATAAAATAGGACACCTTCAAAGGCAGTGTAAAGAACCGGTGCGACGAAAAGACTGCCCTCACTGTGGTGACAAGCAAATAGAGGAAGAAACCCGCAGAAACAGCTATCAAGAAGCCGGTCAACCTTCCCGAAGCCATCAGTCGGGAAATGCTTAAGCACCAACTTCGCGGGGCAGAAGTTGGTAGCAGGAGTCGACGGCCCCAGGACCATCATCCAAGTCTCGCTGGCAAAACGACGCAGCGAAAGCCTTCTAGTAGAAGTAGTCAGTGGAAAAGAAAAATGGATGGCAACAATAGACACCGGTGCCATGGCCTCAATCATCAGGAGGAATCTTGTGCAGAAGTCTTGGCTGCATAACACTAGCAGCTGCAGCTTGCGAACAGCTACAGGAGCAACGATTAAGGTATATGGTGAAGTCCGCATAAAAATCCAACTGGCCGGAATAACATTCACTCACGCGTTTCTGGTAGCTGACATATGTGACGAGTGAATCATTGGTACAGACTTCATGAGAGAACATGGACTTGTAGTCGACTTGGGGGCACAAACCCTGAAATACGGAAACATGGAGATACCAATGATATACGGAAACGCCAATACCACAGTCTCAAATGTCGTCATCTGCAGCAATCAGAGTCTAGAGTCTTCGTCAGAAGCAATTTTGTGGGCAAAAGTGGAAAGTGGTCCTGGTAGCCACCGATTCTATTTGATGGAGCCAGAAAAGAAAAGAGACTTCATGGTGGGAAAGACCTTAGTGGAGCCAAAGAACAACATGGTCCCTGTAAGGATTCTAAATCCAAAGACATTCAGTGTAAAGGTGAAAAAGGGGGAGATATTGGGAAAATGCGTACCTGTTGAGGCTATATCGACCACAACGAAAAAAAAGTGTGCAAAACCGGTCACAACAGTTCAGAGCATAAAAATCAAGAACAAAATTCTCAGCCTCTGTAATCTGGACGAAGATCAGCGAATCCTGGCAGAAAAACTAATCGGTGAGTACGCTGATATATTTGCTACACAAGACGGAGAATATGGACGTACGCATATTGTTCAACACCACATTGACACCGGAGACGCTCGACCAATCCGTCAACCTGCAAGGCGTCTTCCATTGGCAAAGCAAACAGAAGTTGCCGAAATGATGTCGAAGATGAAAGCTGAGGGAGTGATTGAAGAATCGCAAAGTCCGTGGGCATCTCCAGTGGTCCTCGTGAAGAAGAAAGATGACAGCACGAGATTTTGTGTAGACTACCGACGTCTCAATGATGTCACTAAAAAGGACAGCTACCCACTTCCGAGAATCGATGACACTTTGGATATGCTTTCTGGAGCGAAATGGTTTTCAACACTTGACTTGAAGAGCGGTTACTGGCAGGTAGAGATAAATCGTACGGACCGTGAGAAAACTGCCTTCACTACAGGAAGCGGTCTTTGGCAGTTTGCAGTGATACCGTTTGGACTGTGCAACGCTCCGGCCACCTTCGAGCAACTAATGGAACGAACATTGCAAGGACTCACCTGGAAAACCTGCCTAGTATATTTGGACTACGTTATCGTCATAGGTAAGACGTACGAGGAGCACCGCGAAAATCTAAAAGAAGTGTTTGAGAGGCTACGAAGTGCTCATTTAAAGCTCAACCCGGAAAAGTGCGCCTTGTTTCGTCCGGAAGTAAATTATCTGGGTCACATTATATCAGCGGAAGGAGTAAGAACGGATCCTGACAAAATCGAAGCCGTGAAAAGTTGGCCTTCTCCAAAAGATAAACACCAACTGAGAAGCTTCTTGGGACTCGCCACGTATTACAGAAGGTTCGTAAAGGAGTTTGCTGGCATTGCGAAGAGCCTGCATCAACTTACAGAAAAAGGCCGACAGTTCAGGTGGTCTGGAGAATGCGAAAAAGCATTTCAAGAACTGAAGCGACAGCTGTGCAATGCCCCCATCTTGGGTTACCCGACGCCCGGAAAAATGTTCATCGTGGACGCAGACGCTAGCAATGTTGGGGTCGGAGCTGTGATTTCCCAGGTTCATGATGGTCAAGAGAAAGTGGTCGCATATTACAGTAAAGTACTCTCCAGACCTGAAAGGAACTACTGTGTAACCCGGCGCGAGCTTCTGGCTTTAATTCTGGCTACGAAGCATTTCCATAAGTACCTCTACGGACAAAAGTTCATTCTCCGGACAGACCACGCAGCTCTGAAATGGCTACTCCAATTTAAGAACCCTGAAGGTCAAGTTGCAAGATGGATCGAGCAGTTGCAGGGCTACAACTTTGAAGTGCAACACCGCAAGGGAACACTCCACTCAAATGCTGATGCTCTCTCTCGTCGACCGTGCGGGGTAAAATGCGAACACTGCAACCGTAAAGAAGCGAAAGAACAGGCAACTATCCAAATGATCAGGACTGAGCCAATAGAGGGTTGGAGTATAGACAAAATCCGTTCCTCCCAACAGGCAGACAATGACATCGAACCAATATTGGCCTGGAAGGAACACGAGGAAAGACCAGGCTGGCAGCAGATATCAGATCGGAGCCAAACTCTGAAGGCATACTGGGCACAGTGGGACTCGCTTTTTGTGCAAGATGGATTGCTGAAGAGAAAATGGGAAAGTGCAGATGGGACAACATCTCGTATGCAGCTAATTGTGCCACGGTCCAGAGTCAACCAAGTGCTCCATGAAATACATGACGGAATCTCAGGAGGCCATTTGGGAATAAACAAGACGTTGGAAAAGGTAAGGGAACGTTTCTATTGGCTAAGCGCTAAACAAGATGTCGAGAATTGGTGCAAAAAGTGCATAAGGTGTGCGGCTACCAAGGGTCCAAAAGTAAAGCCACATGGACAAATGTAACAATACAATGTCGGAGCACCTTTCGAACGAATAGCCATCGACATCGCTGGGCCGTTTCCCGAAACCTTTAATGGAAACCGATATACTCTCGTAGTCATGGATTACTTCAGTAAGTGGCCAGAAGTGTTTGCCATCCCAAATCAAGAGGCTAAGACCGTAGCCGAACAGTTAGTCAACAACTGGGTGAGCAGATTTGGGGTACCAATGGAGCTGCACTCTGATCAAGGGCGAAACTTTGAATCAAAAGTCTTCCAGGAAATATGCCAATATTTGGGAATAAGAAAGACAAGGACAACACCACTACACCCTCAATCTGATGGAATGGTCGAGCGATTCAATCGGACCTTGAATGAGCATCTATCTAAGGTTGTCAGCAACTGCCAGCGGGATTGGGATCGACACATACCCTTCTTAATGGCCTACCGAAACGCGGTCCATAGCTCAACAGGGCACACACCATCCGAGATCTTATTTGGTCAAACGATTCGGTTGCCAAGTGAAGCAAAATTCGGATCCCCACCGACGGAGCCCAAAGAGGTGAACGATTACGTGAATGACTTACGCAGCAGGATTCGTAAATTGCATGAAGACACCAGAGAAAAGATGAAGCTAGCAAGCAGCCGCATGAAAACTAGGTACGATATCAAGGCGAAATCTTCCGGTTTCAACGAAGGAGATCTGGTTTGGCTGTATAATCCTCAGCGTAAGAAAGGCAAATCACCAAAATTGCAACAGGACTGGGAAGGTCCATACAAGGTGATAACCCGCATTAATGACGTTGTCTACCGGATCCAGCGTGGGAATCGAGGAAAATTGAAAGTGGTCCATTTGGATAGAATGTGTCATTTCAACGGGATGCTGAATGACGAAGTTGTTCGGGACGAACAACTGTAGGGAGGGAGCAATGTGATAACCACTTAAATGTGAGCAGCGACATCTAGCAGAAAATGTCGAAGACCAGAAGGTTTCGATATTGGAATAACAAAGTCTGGAGACTGGAGAGTGGAATCGAATTTTCTAGCAAATTGGAAATTGTATGGGACGCTGGATGGCGAGGATTGTTCTCGAAGTATGTCATTCGAGTATAAATACCAGCATCCCAAAGGTATGCAGATCAGTCTAAAGTGAAATCTGAAGTGTTAATTAGGAGAAGTGATTAAGTGGTTTAAGTAAAAGATAAGAAAAATATAAGTGGTTGAGAAATTGAATTGTACTGAGAGAAAGAATTAAATAGTGAATTGTAACTGTACTGAATAAAGGGATTTGTATTGAAAAGAATAAGTTCTATCATTTGTACCCACACAAACATTTTACAATATCAACTCGTAAATCTTAAACAAAATATAGGAGAAATAATTGTTTTTATAATCAAGCAGTCAGTCGCGTTTTCTTGCACGCATGTCGGCGATTGTCAAAAAAAAAAAACGATTTAATGGCAGTTCATCTGTCGGTTGCTGAAGAAATTTAATTTGTTTTGAAAAAATGTTTGATATTTCTGAAAATTCATTGGAAAGTTAATCGCAAACGAAAAAAATTGGCTTTGAAGCACTCTTTTATGTCCGCTAAGTAGGTAGCGTATAATAAATTGATTTTTTTAGCGGATAGCGGATGTGCAAACAACACGGCTATTGCCAGATCTTTTAAAACCTTGTGAAACTTTATTCTTAGTAGTACGTGGTGTTGTAGAAAAATAAACTTATATGAATGTCCCTAGCTAGTCCCTAGTTCATGGTAGTGCTCAGCCCATAAACGTCAATAAAGTCTGCGCATTCTTGTTTTGTAAGTGCAGACATTTCAAATCGCGTTTCTAAGCAACTTTAACCTTGGCGTAAAAAATTAAACTGATGAATTAATTTTTTTCTAATCTTTTATACCATTTTTGTTTAGTAAATTTTCCGAATAGGCCTTCACACCCGAAACCTAACTCTTTCTGAGAACTTATGAGGAACAGGGTAAGGAAATGAAGGTTTTGGCAGGTAGCCAAATAAACGAGCACGCTTTAAAACTTTTTAATGGATATGGACTTTAAAAAAAATCATAGGGAAATTAATAATTCTTGGAAAACTACTGTTATTGTCAACTGTTGTTACAAACGTAGTTAAAAAATTATAAATTCCTCTTTTTACCTGTTACATGTTTCCTCAAATATCATAAAATCTATGGGTTTTTCTGCAAACTTGCTGATGATTTTTTTTATTATTATTGTTAAGTTAGGTAAGAGTGGCTGTTGGAAATACCAACCCACTTAGGCCTATTGAGAGAGCTGGGCATGTGCAGAGTAGGTGGGGGATTGTCTCCTCCTCTTCCTCGTCCATGCAGCTTCTACAGAAATCATTAGTAAAAGCGCCAAGCCTTCTTGCGTGCTTGCCTATGAGGCAGTGTCCAGTAATGACACCTATTATGGCGCTGAGATGTTTCCTATCTAAAAGGATCAACCACTTAGAGCGACTCAGATCCAGCCTTAGGCTTAGATTTAGCTTATCTGAGAAAACACCGCCACCAACTCCGCTATCGGTTTTAGATCCATCTGTGTAAAGATGGATCGACATGTCCTCCATGAAAGCATCCTCCTCCCACAATGATCTAGAGGGGAAGCTTACATGGAAGTTTTTGTCAAACCAAAGTTCAGGTATGATGTAATCGATGTTCTCTGTGAGGATTCCTAATGTATTAAGAATGTTGGCGTGGCCAAATGAATTATTTGTCCACTGTTTAGTCGCTTTAAGGCGAATAGCTGCAGTCGCAGCTACTGCGGTTGACTGCATTTTCCAAGGCCGTATGTATAGCCAGTGGGTTATGCGAGGTTGAAGGCCCCGTTTGTTCCCAATGGCTTTTTTGCAAGAGAATAAAGCTATTGTAGCTTTATTGATTCTTTCTTGAATGTTAGGTTTCCAGTTTAGTTTCCTATCAAAAATGAGACCCAGATATTTTGCTGTGTCAGAGAAAACTAAACTGGTACCGTTTATTGAAGGAGGGTCTATGATTGGAATTTTATATTTCCTAGAAAAGAGGACAAGACCACTTTTATGGGGGTTTATTCCCAATCCACAGCGATCTGCCCAGCGGGTTAATCTGTTGAGATTTACTTGGAGGAGTTCTTTAATGGTATTTAGATGTTTTCCTGAGACGGCTATGGCAACGTCATCCGCATAGGCAATCACTCTGCTACCACCCGCTTCCAGGTATATCAGTAGTTCGTTAACTACTAAGTTTCAGAGAAGGGGAGAGAGGACACCGCCTTGCGGCGTACCTCTACTGACATATCTTTTAGCAGAAGTCTCACCCAGTTTGGAGTTGATTATCCTGCTTTTTAGCGTTAGACTGATCAGCTCCCCAAGTGAGCCGTCTACCTGCAGAGTTGACAGCGCAGTCGTGATTGCGAATGTGTTGACGTTGTTAAAGGCGCCCTCTATGTCTAGGAAAGCAACCATTGTGTACTCCTTATATTGTAGGGATCGTACGATGTGGCTATTCAGAGAGTGCAAAGCCGTTTCCACCGACTTTCCTTTACAGTAGGCATGTTGAGCCGTAGACAGAAGTCTTGGACCAACTTTAGCTCGAATATGGATATTAATCAGTCGTTCTAAAGTTTTCAGAAGGAATGATGATAGATTTATAGGTCTGAGGTCCTTTGGGACTACATGAGAACATTTTCCAGCTTTGGGAATGAATACTACATTGACTTCTCTCCATAACAGTGGAATGTGGATAAGTTCTACACAGCTCGTCATAATATTTTCCAACACTGGTAGAATAATATCCGAGGACCTCCGTAGCTCGGCAGGTATAATACCGTCCGGACCAGTAGACTTGTATGTTCAGAGGATAGTTCAGATAGTTCAGAGGATAACGTTTTTGACAGTATTCCTCTGATTTTGACCAATCAGTTTTCCGGTAGTTCCGGAAAGTTGGTTGGCTGGGGGGAGCATCACTCAGACTGAATTGGATGTATCTATGGTCTGAAAAGGAGTGTTCAGACGATACCATCCAGTTTGTTAGCCTTTGGGTTATGCTATCGGAGACAAGAGTAATATCTAACACTTCTTGTCGGTTTCTTGTTATAAAAGTGGGCTCATTGCCAATATTGCAAATTAAGAGGTTAGTACTTAAAATATAGTCTAAAAGTGACTCACCTCTATCATTAATGTCGGTACTGCCCCATACCGTATGATGTGCGTTAGCGTCGCATCCGATTATGAGGCTAGTTTTTTGCTTCCAGCTTCCAGTACCACCCTTTCTAGGTTATCACCAGGGAGAGGTCCCACTTGGTCGTGGCCAAGGTAAGCCGATGCCAGCCAGTAAGAGCCTTTGGCAGTTTCTAATCTGGCAACGGTTAGGTCGGGGTCACTGAGGTTGGGAAGTAGATATACATTAAGGCTACGTTTCACTAATATACAAGTTCTAATCTTACCTTAGTCTCTTGTATAGAGCGGAGCGTATGTGGGTGTCCTAAGTCCACGAACCACGCCTTCTGCAATCCACGGTTCCTGGATTAGGATTATGTCTTCTGCGTTTTTAGAAAGACGCAGAATGAGTGCGGCCGAAGCCTTTTTTGAGTGGTGGAGATTAATCTGGAGAAACCGTAGCATTGCTACAGTCTTCCAGAGTCGCCTGCACCACAGTGTTGTTGAGGTTCTCCGATTCTGAAGATGTGCCCAAGAGCTCATCTTCTATCTCTGATCGTGAAGGACCTCTAATTGCTTCGTCATCGGTTTCCATTTCCGACAGTGTGTCAGAAGAGGAGACCGACGGCTTGATAGTCACCTCGGACAGATTGGATTCGTCGCTATCCAATTCTGGAAAGGATATCGACGCTCCAAGATCCGAGGTTGTGATTTCAGGTATAAAAGAAGGAGGAGGTTGCTTATCAGCATCCAGCTCATCCTTTTTGTACACCCTTAAATGAATGGACTCGAATCCGAACCGTATCATGCCTTTCGTCCGCGCCAGAGGATTAAGGGATTCCTTATTGATCACAATTAACGCGCATCTATAAGAACCCCTTAGTTCCTCCAGTTTCGCGACTTACCAGTCATGAGTCGGAAGAGTCGGGTTGCTGAGCCGTACGATTTCCAGAATACTTTCTGGAGAGGAGGGTTCGGGTGGAATCCAGGTACGAGTTCGAGGTCTACTAGGAATGTCTTGCTTAGATACGACCTCGAGTTTTGCACCTGGCCAAATCTCTCCTAAACCATCGATGGCCTTGGTGAAGAGATCGAGAGATCTCTGGTTTGAACAAGCGATGAGCTTGACATGGCCTTGGTGCCAGCCAGCGTCGCTTGTGATAGGAGGTGGTCCGGGGTTTTCCCGCATGATGGCCAAGAAGTTGCTCGAGAGCTTCAGCTTGACCAGTTGCCACCGTTCCGGTGTGATGGAACCCTCGGTATCGTTCCTATCGATCACCGCGATCACCAATGCGTTCTTTAGGACTTCGTTGTAAAACCTCAGAGATCTGCTGTTGGATGGCCCATGGGTTGTAGAACTATGTGTTTTGGGCCTTTTGGCAACCGGTACGGTTTCCTCCAACGATCTCTGGCGCTTAGAGGAGTCTTTTGGCGTTTTGGGAGCAGTGGAAGCGGTGGGAAATCCGTCTTTTAGGATGTTTTTAGCCCACTCAATCTTGCTCTTAATTTCTGCACTTCTCTCAACCTCCGGAATGGATCCGAAGGGTTTGATGATGCGTGAAGCATTTCGGCGTCTTATATAGAGCGCCTTAGATGGAACTTGCCGATGCGGCTGAGCTCTAGATTCCTCCTTGGAGGGAGCCACAAACTTGCTGCTGCTAGGGGTGGAGGAAGTGATAGGACCATGGCTTGCCACAGTCTTAACACTTCCTGAATTCTTATTTTTTGGCTCGTTCCGTTTGCCTTTAGAGGATGACGCACCATGGCCTGCCACAGTTTTGCCTCCTCTCGGCAATGTAGGAGCCTTGCCGCCGGTAGTCAGTGTAGTCACCGTTCCACCGCCCGGTATTGAAGGAGTACCGGCCTCGGTTTTTGTTTTCTTGGTTTTTTCCATGAATGGTTCCACGAGTAGCGGAGAAAGGGGTGTTCATCTGTACAGAGATCCGCTGTATACAGATAAGGCTAGCTAATCCGGAGGTCGCCAGGTAACCGGATACTCCGTTCGCGACTAAGCTATTTTTGGAGATCTTGGGCCCTCAGCCAGATTGATCTTCAGCACGGGTCGTATGACACCTTGATCAAGCCCTGGGGAAGGAGGGAGTGCTTTGGGAGTTGAGGAGGGGGGAAGCATCCTTTGGTTTCAGGACTCGTCTGGAGAATTTCTTCTCCAGATTCATTGACCCTACTCAGCCTCTACAACTCGACAAGTTCGATGCTCGCGGTAGTTACGTTCATAAGAAAAAGTAGTTAAACGTTGGAGATTTCTCAACCACTTATACTTTTCTTATCTTTTACTTAAACCACTTAACCACTTCTCCTAATTAACACTTCAAATTACTTTTGAACTGATTTGCATACCTTGGGGATGCTGGTATTTATACTCGAATGACGTACTTCGAGAACAATCCTCGCCATCCAGCGTCCCATACAATTTCCAATTTGCTATAAAATTCGATTCCACTCTCCAGTCGAGACTTCGTTATTCAAGTATCGAAATCTTCTGGTCTTCGAGTATCGACATTTTCTGCTCTGTGAATCTAGATGTCGCTGCTCACATTTAAGTGGTTATCACATTGCTCCCTCTCTACAGTTGTTCGTCCCGAACAACTTTGTCATTCAGCACCCCGTTGAAATGACACATTCTATCCAAATGGACCACTTTCAATTTTCCTCGATCCCCCCACATGGGGCTGCTTGCTAGCTTCATCTTTACTCTGGTGTCTTCGTGCAATTTACGAATCCTGCTGCGCAAGTCATTCACGTAGTCTTCACCTCTTTGGGCTCTGTCGGTGGGGATCCGAATTTTGCTTCACTTGGCAACCGAATTGTTTGACCAAATAAGATCTCGGATGGTGTGTGCCCTGTTGAGCTATGGACCGCGTTTCGGTAGGTCATTAAGAAGAGGGGTATGTGTCGATCCTAATCCCGCTGGCAATTGCTGACAACCTTAGATAGATGCTCATTCAAGGTCCGATTGAATCGCTCGACCATTCCATCAGATTGAGGGTGTAGTGGCGTTGTCCTTATCTTTCTTATTCCCAAATATTGGCATATTTCCTGGAAGACTTTTGATTCAAAGTTTCGCCCTTGATGCAGCTCCATTGGGACCCCAAATCTGCTCACCCAGTTGTTGAATATCTGTTCGGCTACGGTCTTAGCCTCTTGATTTGGGATGGCAAACACTTCCGGCCACTTACTGAAGTAATCCATGACCACGAGGGTATATCGGTTACCATTAAAGGTTTCGGGAAACGGCCCAGCGATGTCGATGGCTATTCGTTCGAAAGGTGCTCCGATATTGTATTGTTGCATTTGTCCATGGGGCTTTACTTTTGAACCCTTGGTAGCCGCACATTTTATGCACTTTTTGCACCAATTCTCGACATCTTGTTTAGCGCTTAGTCAATAGAAACGTTCCCTTACCTTTTCCAACGTCTTGTTTATTCCCAAATGGCCTCCTGAGATTCCGTCATGTATTTCATGGAGTACTTGGCTGACTCTGGACCGTGGCACTATTAGCTGCATACGAGATGTTGTCCTATCGGCACTTTCCCATTTTCTCTTCAGCAATCCATCTTGCACAAAAAGCGAGTCCCACTGTGCCCAGTATGCCTTCAGAGTTTGGCTTCGATCTGATATCTGCTGCCAGCTTGGTCTTTCCTCGTGTTCTTTCCAGGCTAATATTGGTTCGATGTCATTGTCTGCCTGTTGAGAGGAACGGATTTCGTCTATACTCCAACCCTCTATTGGCTCAGTCCTGATCACTTGGATAGTTGCCTGTTCTGTTGCTTCTTTACGATTGCAGTGTTCGCATTTTACTCCGCACGGTCGACGAGAGAGAGCATCAGCATTTGGAGTGGAGGGTTCCCTTGCGGTTTTGCACTTCAAAGTTTTAGCCCTGCAACTGCTCGATCCATCTTGCAACTTGGCCTTCAGGGTTCTTAAATTGGAGTAGCCATTTCTGAGCTGCGTGGTCTGTCCGGAGAATGAACTTTTGTCCGTAGAGGTTCTTATGGAAATGCTTCGTAGCCAGAATTAAAGCCAGAAGCTCGCGCCGGGTTACACAGTAGTTCCGTTCAGGTCTGGAGAGTACTTTGCTGTAATATGCGACCACTTTCTCTTGACCGTCATGAACTTGGGAGATCACAGCTCCGACCCCAACATTGCTAGCGTCTGCGTCCACGATGAACATTTTTCCGGGCGTCGGGTAACCCAAGATGGGGGCTTTGCACAGCTGTCGCTTCAGTTTTTGAAATGCTTTTTCGCATTCTCCAGACCACCTGAACTGTCGGCCTTTTTCTGTAAGTTGATGCAGGCTCTTTGCAATGCCAGCAAAATCCTTTACGAACCTTCTGTAATACGTGGCGAGGCCCAAGAAGCTTCTCAGTTGGTGTTTATCTTTTGGAGAAGGCCAACTTTTCACGGCTTCGATTTTGTCAGGATCCGTTCTTACTCCTTCCGCTGATATAATGGGACCCAGATATTTTACGTCCGGACGAAACAAGGCGCACTTTTCCGGGTTGAGCTTTAAATGAGCACTTCGTAGTCTCTCAAACACTTCTTTTAGATTTTCGCGGTGCTCTTCGTACGTCTTACCTACGACGATAACGTCGTCCAAATATACTAGGCAGGTTTTCCAGGTGAGTCCTTGCAATGTTCGTTCAATTAGTCGCTCGAAGGTGGCCGGAGCGTTGCACAGTCCAAACGGCATCACTGCAAACTGCCAAAGACCGCTTCGTGTAGTGAAGGCAGTTTTCTCACGATCCTTACGATTTATCTCTACCTGCCAGTAACCGCTCTTCAAGTCAAGTGTTGAAAACCATTTCGCTCCAGAAAACATATCCAAAGTGTCATCGATTCTCGGAAGTGGGTAGCTGTCCTTTTTAGTGACATTATTGAGACGTCGGTAGTCTACACAAAATTTCGTGCTGCCATCTTTCTTCTTCACCAGGACCACTGGAGATGCCCAGGGACTTTGCGATTCTTCAATCACTCCCTCAGCTTTCATCTTCGGCATCATTTCGGCAACATCCAATGGAAGACGCCTTGCAGGTTGACGGATTGGTCGAGCGTCTCCGGTGTCAATGTGGTGTTGAACAATATGCGTACGTCCATATTCTCCGTCTTGTGCAGCAAATATATCACCGTACTCACCGATTAGTTTTTCTGCCAGGATTCGCTGATCTTCGTCCAGATTACAGCGGCTGAGAATTTTGTTCTTGATTTTTATGCTCTGAACTGTTGTGACCGGTTTTGCACCCTTTTTTTCCGTTGTGTTCGATATAGCCTCAACAGGTACGCATTTTCCCACTATCTCCCCCTTTTTCACCTTTACACTGAATGTCTTTGGATTTAGAATCCTTACAGGGACCATGTTGTTCTTTGGCTCCACTAAGGTCTTTCTCACCGTGAAGTATCTTTTCTTTTCTGGCTCCATCAAATAGAATCGGTGGCTACCAGGACCACCTTCCACTTTTGCCCACAAAATTGCTTCTGACGAAGGCTCTAGACTCTGATTGCTGCAGATGATGACATTTGAGACTGAGGTATTGGCGTTTCCGTATATCATTGGTATCTCCATGTTTCCGTATTTCAGGGTTTGTGCCCTCAAGTCGACTACAAGTCCATATTCTCTCATGAAGTCTGTACCAATGATGCACGCGTCACATATGTCAGCTACCAGAAACGCGTGAGTGAATGTTATTCCGGCCAGTTGGATTTTTATGCGAACTTCACCATATACCTTAATCGTTGCTCCTGTAGCTGTTCGCAAGCTGCAACTGCTAGTGTTATGCAGCCAAGACTTCTGCACAAGATTCCTCCTGATGATTGAGGCCGTGGCACCGGTGTCTATTGTTGCCATCCATTTTTCTTTTCCACTGACTACTTCTACTAGAAGGCTTTCGCTGCGTCGTTTTGCCAGCGAGACTTGGATGATGGTCCTGGGGCCGTCGACTCCTGCTACCAACTTCTGCCCCGCGAAGTTGGTGCTTAAGCATTTCCCGACTGATGTCTTCGGGAAGGTTGACCGGCTTCTTGATAGCTGTTTCTGCGGGTTTCTTCCTCTATTTGCTTGCCACCACAGTGAGGGCAGTCTTTTCGTCGCACCGGTTCTTTACACTGCCTCTGAAGGTGTCCTATTTTATTGCAATTCCAGCAGCGCATTATCCGTCTATCCCGTCGAGTATCTCGTTCCTCGGCCCTAATTCTTGTGCAGGAGCATTCGATAGATGTTACTTCCCTGGCGAAATGAGTTCCCCTGGAAGCCTGATTGGCTGCTTCCATCGCCAGAGCGAAGGCGAGGGCTTCAGCAAGGGTTCTTTTCCCGGCCATCCTTACTGCTGACTGTAGCTTCGAATCTGCAATTCCCCTGATAAATGCATCTTTTGCCATTTCGTCGATAATTTCCTAGCCTGCGGTGGGGTATGACAGATGTGCCAGTCTATTCACGTCTGCTTGGAGCTGCTGCAGTATTTCTCCTCTTTGCTGCGTTCGGCTTTGCAATTGGACCTTGTAGACCTCCTGCATGTGGCTATCCCAAAACCGTTTCTCTATAGCCTGTACTAAAGTCATATAATCTTTATGCTTTTTGATGTCTACTGTTTGCAACAATTCTGCTGCAGGACCGTGCAAGGCCATTGTTAGGGCAAAGCACTTTTCTTCATTGTCCCAGTCGTTTGCATAGGCAGCCATTTCAAACTGCTTCTTATAAGTAGACCATGAGGTCTAGCCATCGAATGAGGGAGGCTTCAAATCTTTTCTCCTTGGACCGCTTAAAGAACATTCTCGCAGTTTCTGTTTTCGCACTGTGTCGAGCTCTTTTGTTAGTTGCTGAACTTTGCTGTCCATTTCTTCGAATTTTTCGCCAACATTCTTCTCTATTCTATCAAATTTGTCATCAACGTTCTTCTCTATTCTTTCAAATTTGTCATCGATTTCTTCGAATTTTTGCTGGAGAATGTTCTTTTGTTCTTCCAGATTATTCTTTTGTTCATCCATTTTCTGTTGTAGACCGTGCAGATTGTTGGTTTGTTCGTTGAATTTTTGTTCAATGTTGCTCTTTTGCTCGTCTAGATTTTTCTTTTGTTCATCCAGCTTTTGTTCGAGACTATTCTTTTGTTCTTCCAGATTTTTCTTTTGTTCATCCAGCTTTTGTTCGAGGCTATTCTTTTGTTCTTCCAGATTTTTCTTTTGTTGGTCGAGACTGTTCTTCTGTTGTTGCATCATTGCAGCCATGTCATTGCCGGTACTTGTCTGTTCATCCTCGTCAACATCAAAGGAATATGCGTCAGGATCATGTCCCTCGTTGTTCAAGGCCTCCTGAAGTCGGAGCACCAGGTCACTTTTTCCTCCACTGGCGCTGATGCTTCTCTTGTTCAACTCGGATTTGAGTTGGACGAGGGCCAACTGCAATAATTTTCGACGCATTCTAGCTTTTTCAAATAATCAGAAAACACTGTTTTTTTTTTTGTTTTTTTTTTTTTTACACACAATAAGTCCTATCCCACTTCTGACACCAATGTAAAATGTTTATGTGGGTACAAATGATAGAACTTATTCTTTTCAATACAAATCCCTTTATTCAGTACAGTTACAATTCACTATTTAATTGTTTCTCTCAGTACAATCCAATTTCTCAACCGCTTATACTTTTCTTATCTTTTACTTAAACCACTTAATTACTTCTCCTAATTAACACTTCAAATTTCACTTTAGAACTGATTTGCATACCTTTGGGATGCTGGTATTTATACTCGAATGACATACTTCGAGAACAATCCTCGCCATCCAGCGTCCCATACAATTTCCAATTTGCTAGAAAATTCGATTCCACTCTCTAGTCGAGACTTTGTTATTCCAGTATCGAAATCTTCTGGTCTTCGAGTATCGACATTTTCTGCTAGATGTCGCTGCTCACATTTAAGTGGTTATCACAGTATTTTTTAAGGACTCTGTATGGCTTACAAATGACATTCTAGAATCAATTGTGAGTGCAAGATATTTATATTCGTCTACTTTCTCAATCAAGAAGCAATTATCACTGCAATTAATTCTGCTGCAAAAAGTTGGAAGCTGGTTGGAAACACAATTGCAGATTTCTAATCCATACTTTTGGCATTCTGATGCATGAAAATAAACGTCAGCATTTATACATATTGGGGTAGTTAAATTGAAAAATATTATTTTGGTCTTTGAGCTAATGCTCAAATGGTGCTCAGTGAACCAAATTCTTAGTAGGCTAAGATCCCAATTTATGTCGGAGATTAGGTCCAGGACACTATGAGAACCATACGTACACCCAACATCATCTGTGAAGGCCGTAAGTCTACACCTGAAATTCAAGGAAAATAGTGAATTTATGTAAATTAAGAATAAAATGGGCCCTAACACGGAACCTTGAGGAACACCTATATTTAATGAACAAATCTCGCTTCTCACATCATCAATCTTCACTCTTTGAGTTCTGGTTGATAAATATGATCTAAACCATATCATCCACAGAACCTTTTTTATATAGCTGAATTACGTCAGCACATTTGAGCGCATAGGGGAAGGTCCCGGAGAATATACTACGGTTAGAAATGACAGCCAGAACATCAACCACGAAGCATGAGACGCGTTTTAATAATATGTTCGAAATACCATCACAACCGCGTGAATTTGTGCTTTTAAGAGATCCAATTGTTTTTAAGAGCTCCAAAGCAGTAATGGGTTCAAAGGCGAAACTAGTTTCTTGTGATTGGTCACTACAACTTTCTAAATTGGTACATTGAGTACATCGTCTTTTAGCTCTTTGTGTTGGTAGGAAATTTGCTACTGACGTAAAATAGCAATTGAATGCATTAGCAACGTCAAGTTTATCTGAAAGTTCGCAATTGTTCACACAGATTGAAATAGACTTACTAGTAGAATGAGATCTGTTCAAAATATCATTTACAACTTTCCACTCCGATTTGAGGTTACCCCTAGCGGAAATGAATTTGTTGCGGTAATAGCTATCACGGCATAAGGGAATCTCCTTCTTTAGTTCAAGGCACATCTCTCTAAACTTATTCTTCAACCCAAGGTTATGTGAATTCTTTGAGCACTTTATTCTTAGCTTATTTTTTCTGGTTACTTTATCAACGAGATGGCTAGAGATCCAAGGTTTAAGCCTTTTATTACATTTTTTCAACGGAATTGTGAAGGAACAGCTTGTTATAAGATTAGTGAGGCAACTAATAAAGACATCATAGGAAACAGAAGCATCATTTTCCAGGTAAACATCGTCCCATCGCTCATGAATAAGAAGATTTGCTAGCTTTGTAAAATCGATTTGTATCTTTGGTTTTCGGGAGGCATTTATTTCGCTATTTGTAGTTTTGCTTTTAAAAGTGTTTACCAAAAGACCTACCATTGAGTGATCAGTGATTCGCATGTCATATATACACTTTTCACCGGCGCTCATCGGAAGGTCTGCAAAACGTCCATAAATATGGTCCAAACACCTACCCGAAGCCAATCTTGTAGGTTCATTAATGAAGCTAGCTAGACCATGAGTAGCCAAGAGGTTTAAATAATAGGTCAAAGTTTCGCTACTATCTAGAAGGTTCAGATTGAAGTCTCCTAAGATAATTAAGTTTCTTGATTTTTGTTTGTCCAAAAGACAAGAAAATTCCTCTATGAACGCAATAACATTGAACAGAAATCTTTAGAATGTCTGCACTCAGAAAATCGACACACCACTTCGTTTACTACTACGAGTAATTCTTCTTTAACAAAACAGCCGACACCGCCTGCAGCATAATTTTCATTTGGATTAGCAAGGAAAACATAACCCGGCAAACGATAGTCGTTTATTTCAAAACCATAAATCCAAATTTCAGATACAACAACAATATCCAGAAGGCAATGAAAAGAATCAAGATGAAGAGCCAGAGATGCAAAATTTTCTCTTGAAATTCTAACATTCTGGTGTATAACAAAAAGTTTGTTTGTGCAGTATGAACTGTCAGTAAAAACATTATTTAAACTCAAATCGAGGATAGAAAAGTCATCATCTGTATCATTAAATTCAGAATTCATTAGTATATAAAGTTAAACACGCTCAAGATCATAAAAAGATCTAATGGAGATGACTTTTCCACCCTCTTCTTTCCGCAAAAGTATGTGATTATTTTTAATCCACACAAACGCAAAATATTTTCTCTTCCTTACTTCTTTTGCCTGCATGAAGAGAGCCCGGTTGTATGATGTAAGAGAATCGTTGATGTAGATTTCGCTTTGTCTTTTACCTCCTCTGTTGCTGCAGTGGGCAGTTATGTTAGGCATTAGATTTCCCTTCTTCTTCTTATTTTCGTTCATAATTCTTTGTTTGATCGATAGGTCAGTGAACTTGACACACATGATCGTTTTGAGTCCTGCTTTTTTGTTTCGCATATTTTTTATAAAGCATTTCTCTATACCAGCATCGGGGACGTCAATCGACAAAGCGTTTTTAAGAACTTGCTGTGCTTTGATGATCGCGTTATTGTTGGTGACGTCTGATACACCAACAATATCAATGCAGTTGGAGAGGAGATTTTGTTTCTGCCAGTTAAGCTTACTTTCAAGTAAATTTACCTTTGCTTTCAGCTCCGCATTTTCGTTTCGTAGCTCGTTTAATGAAGCCAAGAAACGATTATTTGTTTCTTCCAGCTTGGTTAGTTTCAAATATATCATTTGGAGAGTATATCCAGATTCGGCTCCAATTTGAGCAGGAGAGTCTGGAAGCGCCGGTGTTGATTGTCCTTTATTGTTTTGTGCTTGATTATGGTTGTCGGACGAGGACCGACATCATCTTCTCTCTCCTCCTACAGACCCATTGCACTAACGTCCCTTCTTTCCAAGGTCATGGAAACGCTGATAAATCGTCAGCTCATGAAATCTCTCGAAACACGAAAACTTCTCAATGACCGGCAATATGGTTTTCATAGCATCAGGTCCACTGGTGATTTGATGGCATGTTTCACCGAAAAGTGGAACCAAAGCGTA
Source organism: Volucella bombylans (assembly GCA_949129095.1). Classification (NCBI taxonomy): domain Eukaryota; kingdom Metazoa; phylum Arthropoda; class Insecta; order Diptera; family Syrphidae; genus Volucella; species Volucella bombylans. The sequence goes on from OX422140.1 coordinate 225,268,452, forward strand.
CATAAATCTGTCGAAAACAAGATAGTTTCTATTCTAAAGCATTTGACTGAGTTTGGCATCAGGCTCTTTTGTCGAAAATGCGTGCATTTGGGATCGACGAGTCGTTCCAATGGATTAGAAATTACCTTTCGGAACGTTCAATTCAAGTTGTCTTGTATGGTTTCAAGTCTGATATTCACAAAATAACTGCTGGTGTGCTCCAGGGCTCCGTTCTGTCTCCGACACTCTTTTTAATTTTCATCAACGATCTCTTGTCTGCTACTTCTAATCCAATATGTTCCTTTGCTGATGACAGTACTCTCTGCTTTTCATATTCGTTCCCTGACTCACGTTCCTACTCTTCGGCTGTAGAACGGGAACGCCAGCGTATGTTAAGCTCATTAAATTCTGATATTAATGGCATAACTAATTGGGGAACCACTAACAGAGTAGAATTTAATGCTTCCAAAACACAATGCTGTCTGCTGTTGTTAATGCGAAATTTAAACACCCAGCCATTATACATGAATGGCACTTGCATCGTCGAAACCGATAAAATTTCCATTCTCGGTTGTGTGCCAGTGACAGTTTGCGTTGGAATGACCACATATTCGATGTCGTCAAAAATGCTGCGAAATGTCTAGGATTCCTCAAGCGATGTAAGAAATACTTCAACCTCTCTGATCTGGCCTCAATATATAAAGCATTTATCGGCCCGAAATTGGAGTACAATGCCCACATCTGATCGGGTGCGCTCAAAACATCTCTGTACCTTCGTACACCAGCGTAATGTCTTACTCTGTTTTATCGCTATTTACACAACCTGTGCTCCACTGAAATCGTGAAATCGTTAGTAGCATTTTGCCCCTTCAAACTTTTAACCGTAACACCCGTCTCGCTATGAATGCTCATCAGTATACCTTCAAGCCCACTTTTGGACGTACCCTAAAATATCGTGATGCGTTCCTAAGCCGTACAACTCGCTTATGGAATGCCCTGCCTAGCTCTTTATTCCCTAGTCATTAAAATCTTCAAATCAGCGTTCACCGGTACCTCTCCTTCCATCCTCCCTGATTTTCCTTCGCCCGCGTTGTGTGCAAACATTTTAAGGGTACATAAATCCCTTGAGTGCGCACAAATTATAAAAAAAAGCACAATGTGCGTTGAAGCACGCCGCATTGGTTCAATACCCGTAGAAATGCTGGTGTTTATATGAAAATATCCAAAATGAGCGAGAGATTGTGAGAGTTTAACAAACAGCTGATACTGATACATTGTTCTTATTGCTTTGTCTTTCCAAATATTTTGTTTGCAATCTCACATGGGGTGGCCGTGGTGTAGTGGTAGTAGCAATCGCTTCCAGTCGTTCATAGATCTCCGTGGAGAATAAACGTGTCGGCTTCTAGTTAAAAGCGAAATTACTCGTAATAAAAGAACAACCAGAAACATTTTGGCCAAGTGCTTCGGTGGCCCAGTGGTAGTGGTGTCTGCCGGTAAAGCAGAGGTCGTGGGTTCGATCCCCGAAACATATCGAGCTTTTTATTTGTATTTTCATTTTGAAAAGTAAAAAAAAATATATAATAAAAAAGTGAATAATCAGACAATGAGTGAAAGTGGGCGGTCCGCTATTCAAATAGCGGGACCAGCAGATGGCTTGTTGTCATCGGATGATCAGGCCGTAATGTCGGCCCATTCTCATTCTGGGAAACCAGAAATTACCGCTAAGAGGAGGAGGAAGCTGAGGCCTTCTCCTAATCTTGTGAAACGCCCTTCCCTTTCAACGTCTACTGAAAAGCTGCCTGGTAGAGTGAGGGAAGAGGCGCCAACAACATCGACAAGGGCAGCAGCACAACAACAAAACAGAGAAGAAATTGAGAAATACGATTTCCCATACGTATCTGACGGCGGAGAAGGACATTATATGGGAGGTGGTAACACTTTCTCATCGTTAGCCGCCTCGGAGTCAGACGACGAAGAGGAAGAAATGCAAGCAATATATAGCAGTATCAACGAGCTGCAACTAAAGGTACTGGCTATTAAAGAAAAGCAAAATGCGAGGAGACAAAAGGAGCAGCAACTCCATGACTCACAGAAGCAGTCACAAATAAGCGAGTCTCTTCCGCAAAAAAACATACAGAAAAATTCGACAAAACAACAAAACATGCAAACGCAGCAACAACAACAAAAATCACAACAACATAAACAACAACAACATCAGCAACAACAGCAGCAACAGCAAAAGCAACAGCAGAAGCAGAAACAACAGCTACAACAAAAGCAACAACAACAACAGCAACAACAAAAACAACCACAGAAATCAACTAAGCAACGAGTACCTCCAATCAACACATTCAAGATGGAGTTGAAAGATACGATAGAATTATGTAAGTCGGCCATAGGCAATAATTTTTTTGTTAAAAGACTTAGTTTAGATAGGCACGCGATCCACTGCAATACAGTGGAGCGCTATCATAAAATTAAAAACTTGTTAAGGGATTCGACGACGGAGTTCTTCTCCTTCACACCGAAAGGTGAAAAGCTGCAGACAATGCTGCTGAGGGGGTTAGAACCGTCGACTGATCCGGAGGAGCTCCTTGCACTGCTGAAAGAGAAGGAGTGCGAAGAGCTCAAATTCGTAGGGGTTAAGCCATTCGTCACGGCTAGAGCCAAAAGGGAGAAGCGGAAACTACCATTCTTCCTGGTTCAGCTGAGTCCCAACAGCAAACTGGATGGTCTAAGGAGCATTAAAGTCCTAGACTACCAGGTTGTACACTGGGAAAAATTAAAGAGGAGCGAAAACATTTTACAATGTGTTCGTTGCCAAAGGTTCGGGCACGCCGCGTCGAACTGCGAAATGCAGCCTCGATGCGTGAAGTGCGGAAAGAACCACAAGTCCGAGGAATGCGCTCTAGGCAAGGACGGAGCGTCAGAAAAAAGCCAACTCTCTTGCGCGTTATGTAGGAACACGGGACACACCGCAAATTATCGGGGTTGTCCCAAATTCCAATACATCAAAAGAGTAAATCTGGCTCGGCAGCAGAAAGTGGAAATCAAACGTCCACTCGTGCAGACACAAACACCAGCCGTTACTCCCCATGTTACCTACGCCCAAATGGCGGCAGGTAGGGGAAATACGGTACAACAACCAAAGGTAGCTTCTCAGGCCCCAGCGCCTAGAGCACCGGAACCTGTACCTGACATGCTGGCTATCTTGCTCTCTATTCAGGGGCAGATGGCTCAGCTGCAGCGTCAAATACAGGAACAGGCTAAGCGGGTAGATCAAATATACGCGCTGCTGCCGGGCCTAACGCACCTCCAGTCGTAATGGGTACGCACATGGCGGAGCAAACCCTGAAGGTCCTTGCAGTGAATGTTAATTCACTGATTAGGTTCGAACGAAGAGCCACACTATTTAAGTTGCTTAAAGACCAAGCCCCTGATGTGCTCTTGGTTAGCGAAACTAAGCTTACAAAGAGACACAAAATGAGGCACAAAAGATATAAAATAGTACGGAGAAACCGACCCAACTCCATTCAGGGAGGAGGCGTTGCGATTTTCGTACGAAAAGGTATTCGTTTTAAAAGAGTATACAGTCGTGTAGTGCGTAGGTTCCAGGTGCTGGAGGCATGCATCGTGTATATCCCTCTCCGTAGTGGAAAGCGGTTATACATGGTGTCTGTTTATGCACCTAAGGCTACTCAATCCACTTTATTCATCTCAGAGCTCGAGACACTTTTTCGATTCCTAAGACTGGAATTGGAGGAGAACTACTTTATTATCGGCGGAGATTTCAACGCCAAACATAGCGATTGGGGAAATAATACTCCAAATACTAGAGGGAACCTACTATTCAATTGGTGGGGTCAGCACAATATAATGTATCGACTCGGCCTTAAGGCGACGGATAGTCCGTCGTTTCCTAGACACGGGTCTTATTTGGATCTCCTGCTGTTCGACACACGAATACACCTGACATGCACAAACCAACAAACCACAAACTGTCTACGAACTTTCGTGTATGACAGTGACCATTGCGGACTCAGTACCGAAATAACCGTTCCGAACGAAGCTGCGGAATTGGACGAGTTTGTTCAAAGGCATGCCTACAATTATAGTAGGGTGCGTTGGACACACTTCTCCAGAACAATGACGAGAGCACTCTCCTCGAATTCGCTCTACCCACCGTCCAATAGAAATCTGTCAAACGAGGAGATTGACAGATATCTAAAACTAATGGACGAGACAATTAAACGAACAATGGACAAAACGATACCTCGGTACCAACACACTGACGAAGAAGACATATTCCGCAACGCAACTATTGACGCACTGCACCGACATAAAAGTAGACTGCTGTCAAGACTAAAAACCTTGTACAGACAGTTTACTGACAGACATAACCCGGAGATCATGACACTGAAGTCGTCGATCAAAAACCTCCAAACATTAATAAAAGAAAATTACAGAGCATCTGTAAGTTTGTATTGGAACAACAAAATTCGGGCTGTAAACACCAGCAACCCGAATATGTTCCCGCAAATAAATAAAATATTTCGGAGGAAAGATCACAACGACCTTTCGTGTCTTAAAATCGCCCGAACGACATACAACGAGAACATACTTACAGCAGCAGGCATAGATCCAAATGAGGCTGTTGATGATGACAACTTCTTTGTGATCGAGGATCCGCAGGAGCAGGTAGAGGCTATAGGAGCGACTTTCCAGGAAGTATACAAGGCGAATGACATCATTGGCCCGAACCACGACCTGGAAAATCGAGTCCTTGTGCACAATTTCTACCTTCGAAATGAAATTGTAAATTGGCGATTCGAGAGCTCGGGTTTCACCCAGTTCAGTGACGAGAATATGGCAAATAATGTCATCACCAATGAGAGGGTACTACCACCGTTCATTTCGAAGGCAGAGCTCCAAACGATCTTCGAATCGCTTAGAAGTAAGAAATCAGTGGGAACCGATGAAATACCGAACATTGTGCTTCGACATCTCCCACTAGAAGCGGTGGACATTTATACCACCCTGTTTAATAATGCAATGAATAATGCACATTATCCAGCGCATTGGAAAACGGCGGTGGTACATCCCATCCCCAAAAGGGATAAAGACACATCCAATCCGGCAAATCTCCGGTCGATCAGTCTCCTTCCAAACATCAGTAAAGTTTTCGAGAAGGTGATCAATAGAGTCCTGACTAAGTGGGTTGAGGACAAACATATAGTTCCGGATAATCAATTCGGTTTCAAGGCGGGGCATGATGTTATTCATGCTGCGTCTAAACTGGTTTCTGATATCCAATGGAACAAAGGCAAGAATCAGTGCACTGGTGCCTGCCTGATTGACTTGGAAAAAGCCTTCGATACCGTATGGTTAGAGGGACTCTTTTTCAAGTTGGACAGGTTGGGCATTAGTAAACCACTGCTGTATATTCTTTTTGACATGCTTTCCAGTAGACAGTTCATTGTGAAAAATGGCGATGTGACTTCTGCTGGAACTTTTAACATTAAAAACGGTCTGCAACAAGGTGCGGTAAATTCGCCGATCCTATTCAACATTTACACAAGTGATCTGATAGGTTCACTTCACCATGCCATAGCGTACGCAGACGACTTAATTGCGTACAGATCAGGTCCAAAGATTGAGGTCATTAATATACTCTTGCAACGTGATTTCGATAAAATTAAACGATATTGCGATGACTGGAAGTTGAAAATCAATTTTCAGAAGTCGGAAACCATTTTGTTTAGGACGCCTTTGTCTGGGGCCTCTAGGGATACCAGAAAGAATTGGCGAAAGTTCTCGATCGTGGGGCAGCACGGGCAGCCACTTGCTTGTCGAAATGTAGTCAGATACCTTGGGATCTGGCTGGATCAATATCTGTATTTTAACAAACATATAGATATTGCTCTGGCCAGAGCCAAAGGTGCCTTTGCCCTTACAAAGAGACTGTTTTATAACAGCCAACTCGATGCGGGGGTGAAGGTTATCTGCTACATGGCCCTTATCAGGCCTATGCTTGTATTTGGATGTCCCGTGTGGTTCAACGTGAGAGCAAGTTTATTGGAAAAGATTCGGGTGTTTGAGAGGGCTTGTCTTAGGACTTGTCTTCGCTTATACAGAACACCAGAGTCTGAGTACATAAAATTCTATCCTAATGAGGTCTTATACAATAGGGCGAACCTAATAAGAGTGGACAATTTCGTCATTAAGTTGACTCGAAGGCACATTGCAAGAGCAATGACCTCATCGAACAACCTGATCTCCGGGGCTTACTACCCTAACTATATGTATCATGAGAGAGTTCGCTTTGACGGCTTTGTTCCTCCAGAAGCGTTCCTCTACCTAGATATGAAAGGTCTGATCCAGGACAGATTGGCGGTGCCGCTAATCTTCCACGTTGCTCGAACAGCTGCGGACAGGCGACTCAACTACGACAGAGACGTCGCACATGGCAGTGCGGAGCGTATCCGGTTCAGTAGGGCGGTAGGGAGTCGCGACATAAGGGATGTTGCACGGCAGCACCAACAATTTTGGTGGCTTATGGGAGGAGAGGAAGTCTCTTCGTCGAATTCCTCTGGTATAGTATAGCTTCACTCGGAAGCAAAGTCGGCTAGCCTAATTATTTAGTCATGGCCGGCTTACATAGATTTAGGTAGGATTAGGGTAGACATAAGAGAAAAAAAAAAAAAAAAAAAAAATTAAAAATGAAAAAAAAAAACAAAAAAATTATATATGAACTTAGATGGGTAACAACTTCTCTAAAAGAAGGGGTAACACATCTAGGAAAAAAAAAATAAATAAATTTAAATTGTATGATATATACAATAAGTTAGTTTAAGTAGTTTAAGTAGGTTAAGTAGATTAAGTAGGTTAAGATTTATTTATAGGTAGATAGTTTATAAGTTTTAGTTTTTAAGATTTTATAAAAAAGAAAGTCCGTATACTAAGTTTTTGTATTAAATAAAATGTTTTCTTAGTTTTAGTTTAAATAAATATAGAAAAAAAATAAAATTTATAATCGTACGAAACGTCGAAAGACATCAATTAAGTATTATGTTTAATTTAGAGTGCCCGCATGGGGCCAGTAAGTTAAAATAAGATAATTTTAAGTTAATTAAGCTAATTTTTAAGCGTTTTTTGTATAGCGTATAAGTAATAATGAATTGAAAAGAATAAAAATGCATTTAAAATGAAAATGAAAAATGAATGAAATGTAGCAATCGCTTCTCACTCAGAGGGTCCAGGTTCGAATCCTGCCCATGGCAAAACAAAAAAATGGCAGACAAAAAAATTCTGCGTGTGAAGGCATAACACTGACACGTAGATTTGGCTGTTATAAGAGTTTCAAGCAATGAAAAAAATACTGGGAATTATATCTCGAATCACTCTGAGTGAAGAAAAACTCTCCGTCCTATTCGGACTCCCACCCCTGGAGAGCAAACATAGAAACCAAACACACCTGAGTTTCAAACCACTACAAAAACAATTTTCCTTTCTCCTCCTTCTATCTTTCCGCCCGCGCCCTGGCAACAGTAAAAGGGTATCTAACCCCTTAGGCGCGCGTAAATTATATAAAAAAAAAAAAAAAATACACAACTGATTACCTGCCCGATAATGGAAGAATACATTGTTTATATGAGTGTATTGAACCAATGCGGATTGCTTCAACGCACATTGTTTGGTGGGGTGGCCGTGGTGTAGTGGTAGTAGCAAACGCTTCTCACTCGGAGGGTCCAGGTTCGAATCCTGCCCATGGCAAATCAGTTTTTCATTGTGTAATTAGAACTCAGACAAAAAAATTCTGCGTGTGATGGCATAACACTGACACGTAGATTTGGCTGTTGTAGAGTTTCAAGCACAGAAAAGAAAAATACTGTGATATACCTCGAATCACTCTGAGTGAAGAAAAACTCTCCGTCCTATTCGGACTCCCACCCCTGGAGAGCAAACATAGAAACCAAACACACCTGAGTTTCAAACCACTACAAAAACAATTTTCCTTTCTCCTCCTTCTATCTTTCCGCCCGCACCCTGGCAACAGTAAAAGGGTATCTAACCCCTTAGGCGCGCGTAAATTATAAAAAAAAAAAACATTGTGCCGTCGGATTAACTGGGTAATAGTCATTGAAATCATTGTTATCATCGTGTATTATTTTCTAAGAGTTTCCGGTAATATTTTACGGTTTTGTAACAAACTAAAATATAATAAACTCAGGTGTGTAAAATAACTCCGGGAATGCTTACGTTTCCTTGCAAAACCAAAACAAGACTGCATTTTCATCCGAAGGGACAAAAGTGCACGTAAACAAAAACGGAAAATAGATAACAAGAAGTGACCCGCACAATGCTTACGCGTTAATTGTAAATATGACAACAATAAGAGTAATAAAAATAATAAAATGATTTTTGCCGTATATGCGGCATTGGACCCAGTAAGAAAAGTGCCACTGTGCGTATATATATATATACTATATATTAATACTATCATTATTATTATTATTGTTCTGTGCCGGAACGTTAAATTTTCTTTTTTATAAAATAAACTGGTACGTGTGCTTGACGTGTGAGAATTTTAGGCTTCGTTACAAGTACCGTTATTTTTTTGCTAGGAATTATTTACCATGCTGTTGGCAGTTCAAATTCGAACAGTCTTCCTTTACGAATTTAAAATGGGACATAATGCGTCATTGGCAATAAAAACATTAATGACGCATTTGAGGGTGTAGCGGTAAACGAACGCACTGTACGACGTTGGTTTGGAAAGTTCCGTTTGGGATACGGACCCAACGAAATCGGTTCAGGAGATTGCACAAAGCATGGGAGATTATCTCAGTGACAATAAGTCGAAACCTTTCTCTCATAGGATCATAGGAAAGGTAAAGAAACTCGATAAGTGGGTGCCCCATGAACTGAACGAATCCCAAAAACTACGGCGCCTGGAAATCTGCGCATAGCTTACATTAAGGAACCAAACTGAACCCTTTTTGCACCGGATAGTCAACTGTGATGAAAAGTGGATACTGTATGATAATCGTAAAAGATGAAAAACCAAAACACACCCCAAGCCCGATATTCGCTCAAAAAAGGTTATGGTGACAATTTGGTGGACATCCAAAGGACCAATCCACTTTTCATTTCTTCAACTAGGAGCGATAAACGCTATCAAATATTGTGAGGAAATCGACATATTACATGCCAAATTGGCTGAAAAGCAACCTGCGTTGTTCAACAAGCACGTTCCGATCCTTTTGCATGACAATGCTTGATCACAGACCTCACAAGTAACGATGCGAAATCTGTTGCAATTGGGATTTGAAATTCTTCCGCATCCACCGTACTCTCCTGATATTTAGCCAACGGATTATCATCTTTTCCGCACCCTGGATTCATTTTGCCGACAGGAGGTCTTCCGGAATCGAGCAAACGTCATAAAAGCCTTTGAAGATTTCATTACATCAAAAAGCCAGCCCTTCTATGAAAAATGAATATTTGACCTTGTATCACGTTGGGAGAATGTCATAGATGCCAACGGATCCTATTTTGATTGAATAAAAATTTACGGAAAAATAATATTGGCTTTTAAATTTTTACTATAAAATCGGACATTTCATGTGGTACAACCCAATTTTATTATTATTATTAATATCTCTATTATTATCATTAATATTATTAATATTTTTTATTTTATTTTGTTTTAAAAGGATCGATACAAATGAATTTGTAAATCCGGAATTTTACGCCGGGGTACTATGCCCATGTGGCGTTTGTCAACAGCACGCGATGTACCGAGTTCCCATGTGGTCCTCCATCTAGGTACTTACCGCGTCCAACACTGCTTGATTTCGGTGATTTAGTGGAAACCGATGCTTTCAATGTGGCGAGGCCGTTTACATTATTAATATTATTATTATTAATATTATTATTATTAATATTATTTTTACTAATATTATTATTATTAATATTATCATTATTAATATTATTATTATTAATATTATTATTAATTTTATTATAATTATTATTATTATTATTACTATTATATTACGCAACAAGAAAGGAAGCAAAATAAGTAAAAGTAATTATCATCGAGTCATCAGTCATCGAGTCATCATCAACATATAGCGAGTATTTGTACACATTGTCCGATATCACCAAGCTGATAAGCATGAACGAGGAGTCAATCGTGCAATACTTCATAAATGGGATAAAAGATGAGAAGATGAACAAAGTTGTTTTGTACGAAGCCTCAACGATTGACGAATTTAAAACGAATATCTTAAGTCTATGAAAGAATCAAGCAGCAGGCACAATGCGAAAGCCTCAAATTTCAGAGTACAATGTCCATTGTCATCAACGCCAGTTAAGATAGAGAAAGAAAGACACTGTTTCGAATTTGGAGATGTAAAGCATTTAGCTAACTTATGTGCGGTTAGACATTTTAAGTGTTTCAAATGCAATGAGACTGGATATCGCTCATTTGAATGTAAAAGGAAAGGACACTTAGTGACCGAAGCAGGGTTACCGGAGACAAAAACCAACTTCCGAGCAAATTTATGTTGGCAAAGATCTGATATGTGGAAAGAGATCAGCAGTAGAGTAGGGTAGTCACTGCTCTTATATAGAGTGACCAGATAAGAAAGATAGGGAAAAAAATTTAAACAAAACAACTACCGTGTGAGATATGAAATTGATTCTGGCTTTATTTTGAAGCTACGTTCATACCATTTTGGGTGGAATAGCACATCATTGAAATGTCCAGTCGGTTCAATTTTTGATGACTCGGTCCAATATGTACGGTATTATTCCAGATATAGCGTGTGGAATGTTGACCTCGAGCTCGTGCAAAGTGGTCGGCTTATTAGCGTAGACTAAGTACTTGAGAAAATAATCGAGTGGTGTCAAATCGCATGATCGCGGCGGCCAAATGATGAACGCTCGCTGTGAGATTACTCAAATTTCTCCTTCATAACTTCGAGCGTTGCGTCGTTTGTATGACATGCAGCGCCGTCTTTTTGGAACCATAGCTCGGATATATCGATATTGTCGAGTTCTGACCTCAGTAAGTCGGTTAACATCGCTCTCAGGTACCATTTATGGTATCGGTGTCCCTTCCTCATTTCGAAAGAAATAGGGTTCGATGATACCACCATGCCATAAACCGTACCAAACAGTCAATCTTTGTCGATGCATTGATGCTTGGCCGAGCACTAGTGGATTGTGTTCGCTCTAATAAGCCGCTATATAAGCCAATAACTGCTGAGCCAAAAATGGGCCTCATCCGAGAAGATGATTTTTTGGCCAAATTCCAGATCTCCGGCTACATTTTCAGCGCCCAATTAGCGAACTCAAGGCATTGTCTATGGTTGTCCGGTTTCAATTCTTGCGTCCAAATCCAACCGCAAAATAAGCCGGGCTGACTCTCGGGATTTAATTTATCTGATCGGCGCCGAATCGACATTTCTGGGTCTTCATCGATACTGGCCGCTACGGAGGCTATGTTTTCTTCATTTCAAATCAATCTCCATCTGGTTGGTGGCTTAAATCCAAAAGAGTGTACTTACGTCAAACTTTTCTACGGTGCGATGAATTGCGAAATTCACGTTGCGTATTTACAACTGAGCCGGAATTTCGGTAATATTTTTTTAATAATTTCCGCATGTTCGGCATGCGTAAAACGATGCATGATGGAATAATAGACCTTACTGAATATCTTGACAGCTGGATGTCATTGGTAACTTTGACAGCTGCTGAAACATAACAATTGGAAAAACTAACATTGCTATCTGGTCACCCGGGTTGTTGTGACCTGTATGCAAACGAGATCCCTTGATGTTGCTAGTTAACACGCGTAAGCATTCACCTATCTGACTGAAATACGATAAGGCTCAAGTATTCAGTCAGACGCATCGTATGCATCTTTCACCTGCATGAGCTGTCACGTGGGAACCAAGGCCATTGGAATCAAGTGTGCCGAGGTTAGATTTTAAGTATTATATTCATTGTTAGGCAGTCTTATCAAGTACCCGGTCGAATTAATAACATTTTATAAAGTATCCTAGAAATCGTGTTTCATTTTAAAAATCCAAGTTGCGCGGCTTGTTCACGCGGATTTTATTTTTAGAAAACTCCTTCGAAAGGACTTTTACTGGCGCCCTAGCAGCGACAGCCCAAAACTCGTGTGTCCTTAATCGTTAACCGTTAATCCTTTATCCAAAATCGGAAAAAGTTTTTATATATCTGTTGCATTGGCAGCACTCTCGCTAGACAACATTGAACTGTATGAATATGTCACATGAATAAAGATTCAATTTTTAATATTTTGTCTAAACCTTAAACATGGTGGCAGCGGTTGAAAAAAGAGAAAAAAACCCTTAAGCTCATAAGAGCCCAAATTGGAAAAAAAAACTATTCGAAACATATTGTTTTAAAACAGGGAAGAATTAAATACTTATAAAGGAGCACATAGAGCAAATAAAAATAAATAACATTTAAGCCAAACAGTGTTTTATAGTAAACTTGGTCCAGACAAAAACCACATCGAAAGTGAGGAGACACGTGCTAACATGACGGAAAGGGAAAAAAAAAAGGAAATTACCCATCAACAAGCACCACGCATCTTCAAAGTCAAAAGAAAGATAACCCTAAGCACCCCGGACGAATTTTCATTTGTACCATCAGACTGGGAGAAATGGTTCAAGCGCTTTGAACGATACCGAATGGGAAATGGACTCCATGAGACAACTGATAAATCCCAGGTAAACATACTTATATACTGCATGGGCGAAAGAGCCGAAGAAATATTTTCTTCATTCACTCCACCTCCTACAACATATGCTGAATGTATAGATAAATTCGAAAAATATTTTATTCCCAAAAGAAATGTTATATACGAAAGGGCAAATTTTCTTAAAAGAAAGCAGGGGGATGAAACAGGAGAGGAATTTATTTTTGCTTTGCATGCGCTTGCAAAGTACTGCGAATGGGGAAATTTGCATGATGAAATGATTTTGCTAACCCTAATTGTAGGTATGAAAGTCACGGGCTTGAGTGACAGATTACAGCTCGATCCAAATCTATCATTAGAGAAATCTATTACGTCGATTCGCCAGGTAGAGGAGCTTCTCAGCCAAAAACACGAGCTTTTTTCAGTATCACCAGCTATGTGCAGAGTGGAGCATTTTACCGATAAGAAAAGCAGAAACGAGAAACATAAAATAGGACTTAATAGACAAATGAAAAACTATAGGAGAGGGGGGATTCAAGGCAGGGAAAAAGATGTAGGAGATCAAAAGTGTATGCGATGTGGATTTGAGCGTCATGAGTAAAACAAGTGCCCCGTTAAAATATAAATTGCAATAAGTGTAAGAGAGTTGGACATTACGCAAGGTTATATAGGACAAAAGGGTAAATGAGGTTAGGGAGGAGAGTGAGGAATTTTTTGTTGGTGCGGTATCGCAAGACTGGACCATTGATTTATGACTAAATGAAAAAAAATTAAATTTTAAAGTGGATACAGGTGCTGATGTAACCTTAGTACCTTAGGCGGCTGTTAAGAATACCGTGGGAATGTACATTGAAAAAACATCAGGAAAGCTGTACAGTGTCAGCCAAGCAATAAATGTAATTGGAAAAGCTAAAGTAAATTTAAAATATAGAGAGAAGGGCATTGAGGGAATGATTTACATAACTAAAGAGAAAATAATGCCTTTATTGGGGAAAACAGAAATAGGAAAACTAGGATTGATAAAGAAACTATTTCAAAAGCGAAACCTTATGCAATTTCAACTCCGAGGCTAGTACCTATTCACTTAATTACCAAGGTTAGGCAGGAACTAGATAAAATGGTAAAAAGTGGAGTTATTGCACCCATGGAGGATGCATCGGATTGGTGCGCACCAATTGTCGTTGTTCCCAAAAAGGAAGGCATTAGGATTTGCATAAACTTTACCGAGCTAAACAGGTGTGTTGGAAGGCAGGTGCATCCAATATTCGGCGCCGACCATTTACTTTCGCAAATCACTGGGGCCAAGTTTTTCACCAAGCTTGATGCGAATAGTGGTTTTTGGCAGGTTCCTTTGTCAGAAGCATCTCAGAACTTGACAGTTTTTCTAACCCCTTTTGGCAGATATAAATGTCTTAGATTACCGTTCGGAATTACATCGGCTCCCGAGATTTTTCAAAAAAAAATTACAAAACTCTTGGAGGGCATGAAGAATTGTGTTGCTCACATGGATGATATTCTAATATGGGGTGAGACTATTGAGGAACATGATGAGTGTGTAGAGGCTGTCCTCAAAAGAATAAGATCTAAAGGGATGACGCTTAACAAAGAAAAATCTGAATTCGCCAAAACAAAAATTTCGTACTTAGGACACACTATTTCGGTGGGGGAAATTAGAGTTGATGAAGAAAAAACAAGGGCAATCAGGGAAATGGAAGCACCGAACAATGTTAAAGAAGTTCAGCGATTCCTGGGAATGGTTAACTTTATTGGTAAGTACATTCCAAACAAATCAGCTGTTCTTGAGCCAATTACGAGTCTACTTAAAAAAAGAAATGATTTTACCTGGAGTTTCGCGCAAGAAAAAGCTTTCAAGGAGATAAAAGAAAGATTATCCTTAGCCCCCCATCTAAGAATGTATGATCCAGTAAAGGAGACTATTATCTCATGCGATGCTTCCCTGCATGGACTAGGTGCGGTTCTTCTGCAAAAGCATGGTAAAGATAAATGCCCAGTAGCATATATTTCAAGAAGTCTTACAGCAGCAGAAAAAAACTACTCGAATATCGAAAGAGAGGCATTGGGAATAGCTTGGGCCTCCGAAGAACTAAACAATTATTTAGTTGGAAGGAGGTTTGAAATACAAACGGATCACAAACCTCTATTGCAAATTCTACAAACTAAAAGCATAGATGATCTCTCACCAAGATTGCAACGTATTCGGATGCGAATGTTGAGATATGATTATTTGATTACTTACATACCGGGGAAAAATCTTGTCATTGCAGATCATTTGTCTAGAACGCCATTGAAGGATATTCCTGAAGAAGACGAATTGAACGAAGAAATAAGCGCATATGTACATCAGATATCTTTTCATAATATAAAAATGAAAGATGAAAACATTGTTCAGGTAATTAAATCGCAAATAGATGACCCAGAGTGTCAACAATTAAAAACGTACATTAGAACGCAATGGCCGTCGAAAAACAAAATTAGTTTAGAGATGAAGAACTTTTATGCAGTAAAGGACGAGCTTGCAGTAATTGAAAATGTGCTATTACGGAAAAACAGAATTGTCATACCAAAAAATTTAAGGCATATGATGCTTGCTGCTGTGGACCTATTTAAATTGGACAGTAAGTGGTACATAGTAATAACGGATTGCTATTCGAGGTATTTTGAGGTAGCGGAACTCATACGAATGAGGATGAGAGACATTATACAGATATGTAAGTCAACGTTTTGTCGACATGGTATACCGCAGAGTGTTTACACCGACAGTGGAACACAATTCCAAAATTTAGACTCATCGGAGTTCCGAAAGTTTGCCAAGGAATGGTCTTTTAATGTGATCACCAGCAGTTCACAATATCATCAGGCCAATGGTGCGGCAGAGGCCGCAGTGAAAGTAGCTAAAAATATTTTGAAAAAAAATAAAGGGAATGTTGAATTGGCACTTTTGGCATATCGAAATACACCGATATCGAGCGGATATAGTCCAGCAGAACTGAGTTTTGGGAGGAGACTTCGGGAGACTCTACCAGATTTGAATTTAAAAGAAAAACCGTATTTCCGGAACCTAATACCGAAGGAACAATCTTATAGGAGGAGATACAAAGTGAATTTTGATACGAGATATGGAGTAAGGGAATTGAGTGAATTAGAACCAGGAGATTTCGTGTGGATTACTGATCTCAGAAGGCACGGGAAAATTATAAGACAAGTTCAGCCTCGTTCATATTTAGGTGAGACAAATAAGCGGGTTATTCGTAGGACCAAAGTTCATTTAATTAACGCTCCGTATTTAAATTCGTTGCAGACAAATCCCATAACTGAGATACCACTAGCGGAGACACCTGACAGCATTCCAGCAGCTTTCAATAAAGATTCCACAGGCGATACGGTAAGGACGGACGAAACACCAAGACGAGATTCAACAGATGCTTTAGTTACCTGATCCGGAAGAAGTATACATCGTATGTAGAGAAGAAAAAACAAATAATTATAGATACTTATTGTGTTAACTCTTTAATTTTGTAAATAACAAAAAAAAACATTATCGTTGTACAAAATAACGTGCATATATCAACATATTACATCCTGATTAATATCTTTATATCTTAAGGGGGATGTTGCATTGGCAGCACTCTCGCTAGATAACATTGAACTGTATGAATATGTCACATGAATAAAGATTCCATTTTTAATATTTTGTCTAAACCTTAAACAATATCATAATTTAATCTGATAAATAAAGTGAACGAAAAAATTAAAAAAAAAACTCAAAACATAAAAAAAAAGGAAAATTATCCCACAAAAAGAGAAAGTATAATCGTAAACCTACAATAATAAGTGAAGTTAACGATAATTAGCTTGAAAAGTGAAGTGAATGAGAAACAAAACGTAAAACTCGAAACACCAAAGGAAAAAGGGAAGTTATCCTACAAAAAGTGAAAGTATAATCCCAGACCTAACAAGTGAATTTAAAGAAAACCTTGAAAAGTGGAGTGAACGAGGAACCTGAAGATAGGAACACCAAAAACTAGAAAATTAAAATAATTTCCAAAGAAAGACGACTGAGGATCCAAACGATGAGGGGCTGTCCTATATTCCTAGGATTTTAGTAAGATAACTTTAAGAAAATAGCAGTAAGACATATACTATATATTGAATTCTCACAAGACTAGTACATAGTCATAGACTAGTCTTAAACTAACGAAAAAATAAGAAAAACTCAAGTAGTGTTACTTTCGTACTAATTTAATTTCATAGCTTAAAAATATGGCCAGGGGCCAACTTTCATGAAAAAAGGGGCCGGGTTACTGCGGAATTAATTAATTTTAATCGCTGGTGGTGTAGATCCTCATACCCTAGTAGGTCGCTGCGATTTTTAACGCATTAACGACTAAAGAGGATTCATATAAGCCTTCCGAACCAAAGTTTCTACCCCGAAAGTTAATGGAGAGCGCTTAGCAGGCATCTAGGGAACTGATGTTCAAAGTCATCCTTTTGACAAAACAAAGGAAAATATATATATAAAAAACTCAGTCATATTAAAAAAAACAACAAAAAAAAACAAAACAAAAAAAAAAAGCATTGATATTGATTGCAAGTAATATATACTGTGATAACCACTTAAATGTGAGCAGCGACATCTAGCAGAAAATGTCGATACTCGAAGACCAGAAGATTTCGATACTGGAATAACAAAGTCTCGACTGGAGAGTGGAATCGAATTTTCTAGCAAATTGGAAATTGAATGGGACGCTGGATGGCGAGGATTGTTCTCGAAGTATGTCATTCGAGTATAAATACCAGCATCCCAAAGGTATGCAGATCAGTCTAAAGTGAAATCTGAAGTGTTAATTAGGAGAAGTGATTAAGTGGTTTAAGTAAAAGATAAGAAAAGTATAAGCGGTTGAGGAATTGGATTGTACTGAGAGAAACAATTAAATAGTGAATTATAACTGTACTGAATAAAGGGATTTGTATTGAAAAGAATAAGTTCTATCATTTGTACCCACACAAACATTTTACATTGGTGTCAGAAGTGGGATAGGACTTATTGTGTGTAAAGAACAAAAAAAAAAACAAAAAAAAAACCTGTGTTTTCTGACTATTTGAAAAAGCTAGAATGGGTCGAAAACTATTGCAGTTGACCCTCGTCCAACTCAAATCCGAGTTGAACAAGAGAAGCCTCAGCGCCAGTGGAGGAAAAAGTGGCCTGGTGCTCCGTCTTCAGGAGGCTTTGAACAACGAGGGACATGATCCTGATGCATATTCCTTTGATGTTGACGAGGATGAACAGACAAGTACCGGCAATGACATGGCTGCAATGATGCAACTCCTCTTATTAAAAATGGACGAACAAAACAAAAAAATGGACGAACAGAACAGTCTCGACCAACAAAAGAAAAATCTGGAAGAACAAAAGAATAGTCTCGAACAAAAGCTGGATGAACAAAAGAAAAATCTAGACGAGCAGAAGAGCAGCATTGAACAAAAATTCAACGAACAAACCAACAATCTGCACGGTCTTCAACAGAAAATGGATGAACAAAAGAATAATCTGGAAGAACAAAAGAACATTCTCCAGCAAAAATTCGAAGAAATCGATGACAAATTTGAAAGAATAGAGAAGAACGTTGATGACAAATTTGATAGAATAAAGAAGAATGTTGGCGAAAAATTCGAAGAAATGGACAGCAAAGTTCAGCAACTAACAAAAGAGCTCGACACAGTGCGAAAACAGAAACTGCGAGAATGTTCTTTAAGCGGTCCAAGGAGAAAAGATTTGAAGCCTCCCTCATTCGATGGCTAGACCTCATGGTCTACTTATAAGAAGCAGTTTGAAATGGCTGCCTATGCAAACGACTGGGACAATGAAGAAAAGTGCTTTGCCCTAACAATGGCCTTGCACGGTCCTGCAGCAGAATTGTTGCAAACAGTAGACATCAAAAAGCATAAAGATTATATGACTATAGTACAGGTTATAGAGAAACGGTTTTGGGATAGCCACATGCAGGAGGTCTACAAGGTCCAATTGCAAAGCCGAACGCAGCAAAGAGGAGAAACACTGCAACAGCTCCAAGCAGACGTGAGTAGACTTGCACATATGTCATACCCCACCGCAGGCCAGGAAATTATCGACGAAATGGCAAAGGATGCATTTATCAGGGGAATTGCAGATTCGAAGCAACAGTCAGCAGTAAGGATGGCCGGGAAAAGAACCCTTGCTGAAGCCCTCGCCTTCGCTCTGGCGATGGAAGCAGCCAATCAGGCTTCCAGGGGAACTCAGTTCGCCAGGGAAGTAACATCTATCGAATGCTCCTGCACAAGAATTAGTGCCGAGGAACGAGATACTCGACGGGATAGACGGATAATGCGCTGCTGGAATTGCAATAAAATAGGACACCTTCAAAGGCAGTGCAAAGAACCGGTGTGACGAAAAGACTGCCCTCACTCTGGTGGCAAGCAAATAGAGGAAGAAACCCACAGAAACAGCTATCAAGAAGCCGGTCAACCTTCCCGAAGCCATCAGTCGGGAAATGCTTAAGCACCAACTTCGCGGGGCAGAAGTTGGTAGCAGGAGTCGACGGCCCCAGGACCATCATCCAAGTCTCGCTGGCAAAACGATGCAGCGAAAGCCTTCTAGCAGAAATAGTCAGTGGAAAAGAAAAATGGATGGCAACAATAGACACCGGTGCCACGGCCTCAATCATCAGGAGTAATCTTGTGCAGAAGTCTTAGCTACATAACACTAGCAGTTGCAGCTTGCGAACAGCTACAGGAGCAACGATTAAGGTATATGGTGAAGTCCGCATAAAAATCCAACTGGCCGGAATAACATTCACTCACGCGTTTCTGGTAGCTGACATATGTGACGAGTGCATCATTGGTACAGACTTCATGAGAGAACATGGACTTATAGTCGACTTGGGGGCACAAACCCTGAAATACGGAAACATGGAGATACCAATGATATACGGAAACGCCAATACCACAGTCTCAAATGTCGTTATCTGCAGCAATCAGAGTCTAGAGCCTTCGTCAGAAGCAATTTTGTGGGCAAAAGTGGAAAGTGGTCCTGGTAGCCACCGATTCTATTTGATGGAGCCAGAAAAGAAAAGAGACTTCATGGTGGGAAAGACCTTAGTGGAGCCAAAGAACAATATGGTCCCTGTAAGGATTCTAAATCCAAAGACATTCAGTGTAAAGGTGAAAAAGGGTGAGACAGTGGGAAAATGGGTACCTGTTGAGGCTATATCGACCACAACGGAAAAAAGGGTGCAAAACCGGTCACAACAGTTCAGATCATAAAAATCAAGAACAAAATTCTCAGCCGCTGTAATCTGGACGAAGATCAGCGAATCCTGGCAGAAAAACTAATCGGTGAGTACCCTGATATATTTGCTGCACAAGACGGAGAATATGGACGTACGCATATTGTTCAACACCACATTGACACCGGAGACGCTCGACCAATCTGTCAACCTGCAAGGCGTCTTCCATTGGCAAAGCAAACAGAAGTTGCCGAAATGATGTCGAAGATGAAAGCTGAGGGAGTGATTGAAGAATCGCAAAGTCCCTGGGCATCTCCAGTGGTCCTGGTGAAGAAGAAAGATGGCAGCACGAGATTTTGTGTAGACTACCGACGTCTCAATGATGTCACTAAAAAGGACAGCTACCCACTTCCGAGAATCGATGACACTTTGGATATGCTTTCTGGAGCGAAATGGTTTTCAACACTTGACTTGAAGAGCGGTTACTGGCAGGTAGAGATAAATCGTGCGGATCGTGAGAAAACTGCCTTCACTACAGGAAGCGGTCTTTGGTAGTTTGCAGTGATGCCGTTTGGACTGTGCAACGCTCCGGCCACCTTCGAGCGACTAATGGAAAGAACATTGCAAGGACTCACCTGGAAAACCTGCCTAGTATATTTGGACGACGTTATCGTCATAGGTAAGACGTACGAAGAGCACCGCGAAAATCTAAAAGAAGTGTTTGAGAGGCTACGAAGGGCTCATTTAAAGCTCAACCCGGAAAAGTGCGCCTTGTTTCGTCCGGAAGTAAAATATCTGGGTCCCATTATATCAGCGGAAGGAGTAAGAACGGATCCTGACAAAATCGAAGCCGTGAAAAGTTGGCCTTCTCCAAAAGATAAACACCAACTGAGAAGCTTCTTGGGCCTCGCCACGTATTACAGAAGGTTCGTAAAGGATTTTGCTGGCATTGCAAAGAGCCTGCATCAACTTACAGAAAAAGGCCGACAGTTCAGGTGGTCTGGAGAATGCGAAAAAGCATTTCAAAAACTGAAGCGACAGCTGTGCAAAGCCCCCATCTTGGGTTACCCCACGCCCGGAAAAATGTTCATCGTGGACGCAGACGCTAGCAATGTTGGGGTCGGAGCTGTGATCTCCCAAGTTCATGACGGTCAAGAGAAAGTGGTCGCATATTACAGCAAAGTACTCTCCAGACCTGAACGGAACTACTGTGTAACCCGGCGCGAGCTTCTGGCTTTAATTCTGGCTACGAAGCATTTCCATAAGTACCTCTACGGACAAAAGTTCATTCTCCGGACAGACCACGCAGCTCTGAAATGGATACTCCAATTTAAGAACCCTGAAGGCCAAGTTGCAAGATGGATCGAGCAGTTGCAGGGCTACGACTTTGAAGTGCAACACCGCAAGGGAACACTCCACTCAAATGCTGATGCTCTCTCTCGTCGACCGTGCGGAGTAAAATGCGAACACTGCAATCGTAAAGAAGCAAAAGAACAGGCAACTATCCAAATGATCAGGACTGAGCCAATAGAGGGTTGGAGTATAGACGAAATCCGTTCCTCCCAACAGGCAGACAATGACATCGAACCAATATTGGCCTGGAAAGAACACGAGGAAAGACCAAGCTGGCAGCAGATATCAGATCGGAGCCAAACTCTGAAGGCATACTGGGCACAGTGGGACTCGCTTTTTGTGCAAGATGGATTGCTGAAGAGAAAATGGGAAAGTGCAGATGGGACAACATCTCGTATGCAGCTAATTGTGCCACGGTCCAGAGTCAACCAAGTACTCTATGAAATACATGACGGAATCTCAGGAGGCCATTTGGGCATAAACAAGACGTTGGAAAAGGTAAGGAAACGTTTCTATTGGCTAAGCGCTAAACAAGATGTCGAGAATTGGTGCAAAAAGTGCATAAGATGTGCGGCTACCAAGGGTCCAAAAGTAAAGCCCCATGGACAAATGCAACAATAAAATATCGGAGCACCTCTCGAACGAATAGCCATTGAGATCGCTGGGCCGTTTCCCGAAACCTTTAATGGAAACCGATATACCCTCGTAGTCATGGATTACTTCAGTAAGTGGCCGGAAGTGTTTGCCATCCCAAGAGGATGGCTAGACCAAGAGGCTAAGACCGTAGCCGAACAGATAGTCAACAACTGGGTGAGCAGATTTGGGGTCCCAATGGAGCTGCACTCTGATCAAGGGCGAAACTTTGAATCAAAAGTCTTCCAGGAAATATGCCAATATTTGGGAATAAGAAAGACAAGGACAACGCCACTACACCCTCAATCTGATGGAATGGTCGAGCGATTCAATCGGACCTTAAATGAGCATCTATCTAAGGTTGTCAGCAACTGCCAGCGGGATTGGGATCGACACATACCCCTCTTCTTAATGGCCTACCGAAACGCGGTCCATAGCTCAACAGGGCACACACCATCCGAGATCTTATTTGGTCAAACAATTCGGTTGCCAAGTGAAGCAAAATTCGGATCCCCACCGACGGAGCCCAAAGAGGTGAACGAGTACGTGAATGACTTACGCAGCAGGATTCGTAAATTGCATGAAGACACCAGAGAAAAGATGAAGCTAGCAAGCAGCCGCATGAAAACTAGGTACGATATCAAGGCGAAATCTTCCGGTTTCAACGAAGGAGATCTGGTTTGGCTGTATAATCCTCAGCGTAAGAAAGGCAAATCACCAAAATTGCAACAGGACTGGGAAGGTCCATACAAGGTGATAACCCGCATTAATGACGTTGTCTACCGGATCCAGCGTGGGGATCGAGGAAAATTGAAAGTGGTCCATTTGGATAGAATGTGTCATTTCAACGGGTTGCTGAATGACGAAGTTGTTCGGGACGAACAACTGTAGGGAGGGAGCAATGTGATAACCACTTAAATGTGAGCAGCGACATCTAGCAGAAAATGTCGATACTCGAAGACCAGAAGATTTCGATACTGGAATAACAAAGTCTCGACTGGAGAGTGGAATCGAATTTTCTAGCAAATTGGAAATTGTATGGGACGCTGGGTGGCGAGGATTGTTCTCGAAGTATGTCATTCGAGTATAAATACCAGCATCCCAAAGGTATGCAGATCAGTCTAAAGTGAAATCTGAAGTGTTAATTAGGAGAAGTGATTCAGTGGTTTAAGTAAAAGATAAGAAAAGTATAAGTGGTTGAGAAATTGGATTGTACTGAGAGAAACAATTAAATAGTGAATTGTAACTGTACTGAATAAAGGGATTTGTATTGAAAAGAATAAGTTCTATCATTTGTACCCACACAAACATTTTACAATACTTAAGAAAACATAAAAAAAATCAACTTTTAATTTTTAATTTAAAAGAAAACCGTTTGCCACTTCTGTCGTTATTGTGTTTTTGTCATTGTATTCTGTTTATCTCTAATTTCTTACTGCGTACCCTCGAATACTTCCTAGGTTATACTGTTTAGAATGGATGAGATTAAGAACTCAGTCACTCAGCTCACGGGAGCTATAAATTCGTTAATAGAAAAACTCAGGGTAATAGAAGGCCGAATTAATAGAATAGAACAATTTAATCCACAAGAGTCCAGTAGAAATGTTAATGAACGCTTGGCGGTTATCGGAAATCGTCTCCAGGTTGTGGAGCAGGGAGACAATTCCGCCCCATGAGCGGACGATGCGGTGCTACTATGTGGACCGACATGCGAGCAAGAAAGACTTGAAGGATATTTCTAAACTGCCTGATTCAGTGAAGGAATTACAAGTCTTTGACGGCAATCCAGTCCAATATGTCTTCTGGGTCTACAGCGTGGAGACGACTCTAAAGGACTATGAAATAGTCCGGAATAAACCCGTCTACCGTGTGATTTTACAACACATACGAGTACGTCAAAAAATAAGAGGCAGGGCAGATTCTGCTCTGGTCTTATACAATATATTCGATAACGAGTGGAATGAAATTAAAAGAATTCTCTCGCTCCACTACGCCGACAAGAGGGATATCCGTACCCTAGAACACCAACTTAATCAGCTCACACAGGGTGGTTCAAGAGTTGATGATTTCTATGCCACTGTGAACCATCAATTCTCCTTGATCATCAATAAGATCAGGGCTGAGATGTACTCTACCGAAACAATGAATGCTTTGGTGGAAACCTACAGAAACCGTGCACTGGACGTATTTATTCGTGGGCTTAATGGGGATCTTTCAAGACTTCTCATTGTTCAGAAGCCAAGAACCTTGCCTGAATCATACTCCGCCTGCTTGGAGATGCAAAATCTTAACTTTAGAAATAATTCTCTACATGTCAAGGCACCCAATATGATATCTTCGCCTGTGAACTACGACTTTACGACTGTGAACTACACAATCCTGGAAACACCAACAAGTTATTCCCTCCAAGAGATAACCCTGTTCACCATTCACATCATCCACGGAGGTCAAGTTTCCAGCAACAGCATCCACCCCAAAGGCCGACAGGACCAAAACCTCCGGTAAAAATGGAAGTGGACAATTCAATCCAATCTAGGAGTGTAGACTGCATGAATTTGCCGAAAACAGTTAAGAGGGAATTGAGATCCGATAACTACCCTCGAAAGCTCAGCGTCTAAACCACGTGGTATCCACAGGTCCAGAGAACACCACGGGTGCGGAAAACTCAGAAATAGAATTCGTTTAACTTCCCAATGAAGAACCTAGGGAAGAAAATTTTATGGAAGGCGCCTCGTTTCCAGCGTACCATATATAGAATATGTAACCTTCCTTATAGACACTGGGGCGAATAAGAACTTCATCATACAAAATCTAGTTTCATGTCCTAAACCCGTCAAAATCCCATTTCAAGTCAATAGTCCTGCCGGAAATATACTAGTTAAAAACAAAATCTGTGGGAAGTTCTTTAAATACTTAGGCTGCGTTCTCGATATAACATTTTTCGTCCTCCCAAATTTGAATTCGTTCGATGGTATAATAGGAGACGATACTCTGAAGTAGCTGAAGGCTGTTATATCCCTCTCAAAAACCATGCTTCTGCTGAGTTAATTAGTCAAATGCTTACCTTGGGCGGAAATGTTTCCATGCTAGGAAGGTCTAGATTAGGGGATCTTTACATGAAGTTCGAAAGCCTTTTCGGGCCAGTAGGGGACGAGAAAGTAAAATACGAGCGGAAATTCGTACAACCACCAACGAACCAATCTACTCCAAAAGTTATCCTTACCCCGCTTGTATGAGGGAAGAGGTCGAAGGACAGGTAAATGAACTTCTGTCAGAGAACATCATCCGTCCATCTGACAGTCCATATAATTCACCTATATGGGTTGTTCCTAAAAAGCCGAAACCAAACGGAGAAAAGCAGTACAGAATGGTCATCGGTTACAAACGTCTAAACGCTGTAACAATTCCCAATACATACCCTATCCCTGATATCAACAGCACACTTGCCAGTCTAGGCGATGCTCGATTCTTCACAATGCTTGACCTGACCTCAGGGTTTCATCAGATCCTCATGAAAGAAAAGGACATTCGCAAAACAGCCTTCTCAACAATGAATGGGAAGTATGAATATCTAAGACTTCCGTTCGGCCTCAAGAATGCTCCAGCAATCTTTCAGCCCATGATAGATGATGTGCTTTAGGAGTTGATAGATAAGATTTGCTATGTCTATATAGATGACATAATTATTCTTAGTAAATCAGAAGAAGATCATCTAAGAGACATCGAGATCGTCTTCTCCAAAATTAGCGAAGCCGGATTGAAAATCAACCTGGAAAAAACTAACTTCTTAGCCACTAGCTTCGAATTTCTTGGCTACCTTGTTACTCCTGATGGTATCCTCCCAGACCCTAAAAAGGTTAAGGCTATCGAAAAAATCCTTCCACCGACAAACTTAAAAGAACTGAAAAGCTTCCTCGGGTTAACTTCCTACTACAGGAAATTTATCCGTGATTATGCTAGATTAGCCAAACCATTGACGAATATAACTCGAAGGGAATTTGCACAAGTTTGAGCTAACCAATCCAAAAATGTCCCAATCTCTCTTAATGAAGATGCAATTAAGGCTTTCGAAACCTTGAAGGAGTTACTCACTTCTGCAGAAGTACTGGCATTTCCGGACTTCGAGAAAACCTTCAATTTGACCACAGATGCTTCAAATTTTGCAATCGGTGCTGTGCTGTCTCAAGGTGAGCATGGCAAGGAGAGGCCAGTCGCGTATATATCTCGCTCTCTGAATCGAACAGAGGAAAATTACGCAACCAATGAGAAGGAGATGCTTGCAGTAGTCTGGGCTATGGATAATTTGAGAAATTATCTGTATGGAGCAAAGAAGATTAAGATTTACACCGACCACCAGCCCCTGACATTCGCACTGAGTAATAGAAACCACAATGCGAAACTCAAACGCTGGAAAACAAGGATTGAGGAGTATAACTACGAATTGATTTACACACCAGGAAAATCGAATTTCGTGGCTGATGCTCTCTCACGCCTGAAGACGGAAGTTAACCATCTGCCTGGTCTACCTAACAGACTCATTGACTGGTACGGCTGAAGAGGGACTTTGTGAGCTCTCCAACAGCGATACAGATTCTTGCACCGCGCACAGTGCTGATCAGGATAATTCCGATCTAATACCACATGTAGAAGCTCCAATTAATGTTTTTAGAAACCAGCTTATTTTCAGAATTGGCATCGATCTTTGTGCTCACGAAGAACCGCATCAGGGCTATCATCGCCATTATATTTCCACAAGAACCTTTTGTTAGGCTAATCTCATAGAAATGCTTAGGGAAAACTTGAACCCAAATATAGTAAACGGAATTAAAATTCCGGAGAACTATCTGGGATTGCTTCAAAAGGTCTATCTGGAAAACTTCGAAAAATGCAAGATTCGCGTGACGCAAAGAGTTGTCGAGGACGTTGCTAATGAAGACCGCCAATTCCTAATTATAGAGAAAGAACACAAAAGAGCACATCGGTCGGCAAGGGAAAACAAAGAGCAAATCCTCGAACAATTTTATTTTCCACATATGATGTCTAGAGTAAACAAATTAACTTCGTCATGCGAAATCTGTAATACCAACAAGTATGATCGACACCCCATAACTCCCACTTTGCAGGAAACACCCATTCCCAAGTATCCATGCGAAATTCTTCATATGGATATCATGGAATTTCAAAATGAGAAATTTTTAACCATAGTTAACAAGTTTTCTAAGTTTTCTAAATTTTTCCATATTAAAGATAAATCTGCCATTTACATCAGATCAAAATTGATTAAAATTTTACATTACTTTACAGTCCCAGAAATGTTAGTCACGGACAATGAAAGAGGCTTCCTCAGCCCAATCGTCCTAAACTTTATTAAAACTCTAGGAATCAAACTATACCTAACCCCAACCCACAGAAGCGAGGTAAATGGACAAATAGAGAGGGTACATTCCACTATACTGGAAATCTATCGGTGCCTTAAAGCCGAGAATCCAGATTTAAAGGTCAAGGAACTTGTCCACGTAGCCGTAGATCGCTATAACAACATCATACATTCGGTCATCAAACGTAAACCAACTGACATATTCTTTAATAGGTCCCAGAGGGTCAATTATCAAAATCTTTTAAACATCCGGTCAAGCATCAATAAAGATCTCAAGGGCATTATTAAGCGAAACATGGAGGCCAGAAATGTAAGGTTAAATTTAAAGAGAGGTAAACCCAGGGAGTATCGCGAGGTAGACGTGGTTTATACCGCTATTAAACGCATCAAAGGAAAAAAATAGCCCTTGTTTAAAAACGAGATCGTTGCAAAGAATAATCGCGTTATCATAACGACAGATAGTGGTAGGAAAATTCACAAAGCTCATTTAAAAAATATTGATATCCAAAAGAACAATTAACAGAACTGAGATTTAAAAAAGAAATAAAAAATAAAAAAATAAAAAAAGGGGAATGTTTCCTATACCATCAAAAATTGTAACCTACAACAATTTCTACATATGTAACACATAATTAATGATAAGCTATTATTTTTGTAGTAATAATAATAATGATCTAATCCCTACATAAAATAACAAATTTTTATTACAGTTTAGTTTTGTTGGTTCCCTCGGAAGCCTTGCATATTTTTTCATATAAATCGCCAATTGTGACAGTTAGGGAAGGTGATGCCTGGATGACGAATGGGTACTTCGAACTTATACACGTTATTGATTTAAAACTTTACGACGGACTTGTACAACAAACTGAACAACTTGTTACGAAGCGGGTATGGGATGAAGAAACACGTCTGGTTTTAAACTATCACCTAAACCAGACTAAGGATCGCTTAAGAGAACTTCGCGACCCACGAGCGAGAAGAGTTAGATCCATTAATTGGATTGGAACCGCCTGGCGGGTTCCCCTGATGCAACTGACTGGGACGAACTTTTACAAACACAGACCGACTTAGCAAAGAACAATGACCACCAATACAAAATTAACGATAAGTTGTTTGACGCAACGCATGAGGTTATGAACAAAGTTAACAAAATAATCGACCGCTACAATACCGCCTTACAGAAGGAAGAATCTGAGAAATTAAGACATGACTTACTTGACGAGATACTTTTACTAAAGGAGGGTGTAAATGAAGTTATTAGGGCCTGCCAGATGGCTAAGACAAGGATAGTAAATAGCAACATATTAGACTCTGAAGAGGTCAATACCATCATAAACGAGCTAGAAACCCTACCTTACCAAAACGTCGTGGAAGCCGTAGAGTACGGGCGACCGTCTGTATTCACAAATGGAACTTTACTGCTTTACGTCTTATCAATTCCGAAGGTTGGGTCTACAATTTTTCATCTAGTGAACGCTCGCGCTGCAATTAATGACGAACAACAACTTGACTTATCAACTACGACGAAACGTACGGACTAGAGGGTGACTGCCTTCATATAGGGAATACTTCCCTATGTGAGGAAAGTGCAGTAAAAAAATTACCAGAAGATACTTGTCTACCAAGAATCCTCAAAGGTGGTACTGCAGCATGCGACTTCAGAAAGACCAATGCAGAGATCATTGAATTGATCGGAGAAAATACTATTTTTGTTACTAACTTTAATGGCTCTCTTTTAGATAGACACTTCTCAATTCCTTTATAAGGCGCCTACTTGATCCAGCTGGACAACGAAACAATCAGCATCAAGGATCGGACATACTCTAGTACAACTTCTAAGGGTCTACAAGCACTCCCTCCTGTCCTGGTCAACGTAACTAGCAAAAGGGATATGATATAGATCATTTACATGACATTAGTGTTAAAAACATAGAACACATTAAATCCCTAAAAGAAAGTCTTAGTTCTTCTATAATTACAGAAATTTGTATCATCATAGTAATCTTCATTTCAATCTGTTTGCTGTGTGGAAAGATCTACGGGAGAGCTAACATTCCAGAGCATCGTGCGTCCTTTCGTCACAAACAAGTCCCATGCCCAGCGCAGCGCGTTACCAAGGAAGTTCAACAACCCGATGGAAACCTAAGCTGCTCAACATGTTCATGTGTAGATCTGCGGGACGCAGATATTTGAAAGGGCGGCAGTTAACACGCGTAAGCATCCACCTATCTGACTGAAATACGATAAGGCTCAAGTATTCAGTCATACGCATTGTATGCAATTTTCACCTGCATGCGCGAACCTGCATGAGCTGTCCCGTGGGTAGCAAGGCCATTGGAATCAATTGTGCCGAGGTTAGATTTTAAGTATTATATTCATTGTTAGGCAGTCTTATCAAGTACCCGGTCGAATAAATAACATTTTATAAAGTATCCTAGAAATCGTGTTTCATTTTAAAAATCCGAGTTGCGCGGCTTGTTCGCGCAGATTTTATTTTTAGAAAACTCCTTCGAAAGGACTTTTACTTGCTCAATGAAACCAATATTGAATTCAGCGCCGCAAAGCTCAGCTATCTAAGAGGTAACGAGGTAAATACATAAGGCTTTTTCGACACCGAGATTGAAATAGATAAGATTCACTAGAAGCTGGGTTTCACGTCGTACAAGAAAAAGATGATTATAGGCAATGATTTAATACGAAAAGCTACGATGATTATCGATGCAAGAGGAATCCGTTTCGAACAGCGAAGAGTTGTGCGGCAGGATATTGGCGAAACCCAAAGTAGACAAAGATTGTATCCAAAACCATGGTCCGCCGAGAAGAAGCCAAAGGATATTACGCATCACAAGATGAGAAGAAACCACTATCAAAAATTAAAGAGCTTTTACAAGAATTCATCAGCATATGTTGTTACGTTAATTTTTTTTATGTAGTTTGCACGCGCTCAAGGGATTTAACTGCCATTAAAATGCTTGCACAGAATGCCAGTTGAAATTGACATTGGTCACTTACCGACACAAGCAAATATTATAAAATCGCTGGTAGACGAGTACAAACCCCAAGAGAACGCTACGACACCGATAGAAATGAAAATTATGCTGAAAGATGAGACACCGATATATGAGCTGCCAAGAAGGATGTCACCAGCAAATAAAGAGTTTGGGGAAAAACAAGTAAAGATGTGGCTGCAAGAAGGGATCATCCAGCCGAGTGTATCAGTCCTAGTCACAAAGAGGAATAGAATAATGTGTTGTGACT
The DNA here is from genome assembly GCA_949129095.1 of Volucella bombylans. Lineage (NCBI taxonomy): Eukaryota > Metazoa > Arthropoda > Insecta > Diptera > Syrphidae > Volucella > Volucella bombylans. The sequence goes on from OX422140.1 coordinate 225,299,071, forward strand.
TTAGACGAATGAACGCCCAGATTATGAAGGGTCATTTTCCAATGCCACTAATGAATGATATCCTTGTCTACCTACAAGTAGGTCAATGGTTTTTTCCACGTGCCAATAGAGGAAAATTCGCATTATGGACGGTTCCTATTTGGGAATTGCAATTCACCGGCAAACTTTACGAAGTTTATATCTGTCGTTCTTATTAAACTGATTAACAACGATATTATAAAGGTACTTTGTATGTAGACGAGTTGATGATCCCAGCTAAAGACGAAGAGGAAGGGGTAGTCTCATGACCGAGGTTAAATTTGGAAAGTTTTTAAGGATTTTTGCGGAAAATGAAATAAAAAAAATGAATGATACAAACAATTTTTGTTAAATAAAAAAAAAATATTTTAACGGTAATTTGGTGAGGTGAAGTAGGTCCCTTCAAAAAAAAGGTAGGTGGCTGGCGGCCCTCCTGATTTGTAATCTTCTGAAATCAAAATTCCAAAAAGATTATTATTCAGTAGGGTTGTCATTCTGTCCCGTAGAAGATTTAAAAGATTTGAGTGAAAAATAATAAAATGACGGCCTTATAATTTTTTTTTTCAAAAAATATTCCTTTGCTATGACAGTACTCTCTGCGTTTAATATTCGTTTCCGGGCTCACTGCCCTGCTCTTCGGCTGTAGAACGAGAACGGCAGCGTATGCTAAGCTCATTAAATTCCGATATCAACAGCATAACCAATTGGGGAACTATCAACAGAGTGGAATTTAATGCTTCCAAAACACAATGTTGTCTGCTGTCTTTAAAGCGAAATGCAAACACCCAGCCATTATCTATGAATGGCACTTGCATCGTCGAAACCGAAAAACTTTCCATTCTCGGTATGTGTGTCAATGACAACTTACGTTGGAATGACCCTCTGATCTGGCCTCAATATATAAGGCATTCATCCGCCCAAAATTGGAGTACAATGCCCACATCTGGTCAGGTGCTCCTAAAACATCTCTGCACCTGCTAGATAGGATTCAAAAACATGCGATAAAACTTATTGATGATACTAATACCAGTCAATCAATTGATACGCTCGAACACCGACGTAACGTCTCCTGTCTCACTTTGTTTTATCGCTATTTCCACCACCAGTGCTTCACTGAAATCGCCAGTAGCATTCCGCCCATTCAAACTGTAACACTCGTCTCGCTATGAATGCTCATCAGTATACCCTCAAGCCCATTTTCGGACGTACTCTAAAATATGGTGATTCGTTCCTAAGCCGTACAACTCGCTTATGGAATGCCCTGCCGATCTCTGTATTTCCTGGTCGTTATAACTTGCAAACATTTAAAAGCAATGTACATCGGTACCTCTCTTTTCTTCTTCCCTAAATTTTCTTTGCCCGCGCTGTGAACAATCACCTTAAGGGTACACAAACCCCTTGAGCGCGCGCTCATTATAAAAAAAAAGAAAATCGAGTGTTTTTTGGTTTAAAATTGAGATAAGAAAAAAAGTGGATAACAAAATCTAATTCTGGTACCCGACAGAACTGTTCATGTGTAGAATATTGTGTTAAAATTTCAGCCGAATCGGTCCAATAATTTTTTATTAATCATCTAGGCCGACGGATAAAAAGTAGTTTCGAGAAAAACGCGTTTAAAGCAGCTGCAGGGAACGCTCTCCCCTTTATATTTTCACAGTATATTCTCAACTTATTAAACTTTGAAGATATACAAAAAAATCGACTTTTTGAAGATCGAACATGAGACTACCCCCTTAAGGAAGCCAGCGACAATGGACTCAAAATTAACTGGGTGAAGAGTCGTTTTCTAAAGAGAAGGATTGATTGAGGGCGGTCAGGAAATTTCCAATGCCGCCACAGAAGAAGACACTTGGGGGTGGCCGTGGTGTAGTGGTACCAGCAATCGGTTCTGACTCGGAGGGTCAAGGTTCGAATCCTACTCATGACAAGTTTTTCATTTGTGTAATTGGAACTCAGTCAGAAAAATCTGCGTGTGAAGGCATAACACTGACATGTAGATTTGGCTGTTGTAGAGTTTCAAGCCCAAAACAAACGTGAATCATTCTTCGAATCCTTCCGAGTGAAGAAAAAACTCTCCGTCCTATTCGGACTCCCACCCCCGGAGAGCTAATATCGAAACCAAATATGCCTGAGTTTCAAACCAGTACATCACAACAATGTTTTCCTTCCTCATCCTTCTATCTTTCTGCCCGCGCCCAGGCAACAATAAAAGGGTATCATAACCCCTTAAGCGCGCGTAAATTATAAAAAAAAAAACTTTAGAGATTCAAGGCTTCGCTTCCTATTTTCTACGATTTATAGAAAACTACGCCGTGGTAACCAAACCATTGAGCGATATGCTTCGAAAAGATATGGAGTTTCGTATGGACGATAGGGAGATAGTAGCTTTCCAGTTACTCAAAGATGCGCAAATAAGGTCACCAGTACTCAAACTATAACAGAAATACACGCAGACGCAAGCAAAAGCGGTGATGTAGCCGTATTACTTCAAAAAAATAACGACGACCAGATTCACCCGGTTCAATATATGAGTCGAAAGACAACTACTGCAGAAGAGGAGTATCAATCATATGAAGTCAAAGTTCTCGCTATCATCGAAGCGTTAAAGAAACGGCGAATCTATGTAGTTTATAAGAGGATAAATATAGTTACAGACTGCAATGCATTCACTCATATAAAGAAGAAAGATAACCTCCTTCGATTAGCTAGTTGGGTGCTATTAATACAGGATTTTGACTATGTGATTGAACACCGAGGTGGAACCGAGATGAAACATGTCGATGCGTTAAGTAGAGTGGCTATGCTGATAGTGGATACGATGAACCATCGAATCAGGGAGGCGCAACAACAAAATGAACACCTAAAACTAGTAATACACTCTCTACTAATTCCGTTGTTAACTAAAATGAATTTGGAAAATTCCACGCAGTAGTATAAACCGGTCGCGAAAGCTCAGCAGGTTATAAATAATACGCCGACCAGGAGCAGTAAGATATTACCATTTTAGATCCTGGCGGGAATAGAGAGGAACGTCAAAGCTGTACCGAAGTTTCAAGATTTTCTCCGTCAAGAGGAAATCGAGGAACTGATGGCGAAAGAGAAAAGGTGAGAAGCTAAAAACAACCTCGCCAAGATTCAGCGTGAGAACCAGCTTTATTACAACGCGAAGCGGAAGAGTCCGTAAACAGACTTTGTAAACACGTCCGGTACGACGGGGAAAAGATGGGTGACCACGAGGGGCCACGCTCTACGTAAGCTGCTGTAGATGGAATGAATGTGGCCGAATGTGGAAATACATGACGACGACACTCTCAGGCAACCGACAATGCGACCAGGACGCCGTTACAATTACTGAATACTTCCCAAACACACACACACTCTTGCTATCCCCCTACGATAAGCCAGTCATCAAACTGCACGCAACAAGAAAAGAAGCAAAATAATCAAAGTAATTATGTTTAAGAAATTTCGGACAATATTACATGATTTAAGGATAAATGCTTTTTGAATTTTATGATGTGTTATTTCTTCTATTGTTAGTAGTTTTATGTTGTTATGTTTCTTTAGAGGCCAAATACAAAGAAATGTACTGGCTACTTGGTAAATATTCCAAGCTAAGCTTAGAAAACAAGCTGCTTCTTTATAAGCAAGTGCTAAAGCCGGTGTGGACCTATGGTATACAACTCTGGGGTTGTACTAAGAAATCAAATATAAATATAATACAAACTTTTGAAAATAAAGTGCTACGACAATTTGTGCGTGCCCCATGGTTTATAAGAAATAATGACCTGCATCGAGACCTCGGAGTTCCTTTCGTGGAAGATGAAGTCAGGAACTGCGCACGAAAACATAAAGTCCGGTTAAGCGGCCATATCAACAATACAGTCCTAGAAATCTTGGACGAACGAAACATACTACGCCGTCTTCAACGAACTAAACCGTTGGACCTTGCGCGATAAATTGAAACCGCATTAAGAAAGCGGAATATGTAGGGTCTTTCATTGGAAAGTGTCCTACCAATCGTGATTAACTTAAGAAATAAAAACTGCTTGATAAGTTCTACTTAGTTGCGGTATTAAAATTACCGGCTGCTTCACAAGGGCCACTTGATGGACAACGCGTTGTCCCAACGTCCTAATGTTGGGTAAAAAGGATTTGTGTAGGATGCCACTTGACGACATTATAAAAGGTATAGTCTTAACTTCAGTCTATTTCCATAGCCGTTTTATTCCTTGTGCTAGTTGCTAATATGTTTCTAGCTTCTCAGTGTATTTTGTGTGTATCTTGTTATCGTAAGGAACACTGATTTCTATGAAATATTCCATATTTTGTCGATTGGTATAATATCTGGTCTATTGTTCATTATTGTTTTATCTGTTTTTATAGTTTTATCCCACATTAATTTAGTGGTATTATTCTAAAGAATTTTTTCAGGGTTGTATTGTAGTTATAATATGGTTGTACTGTTTCTGTTAGTTGATGTATTTGTGTTAAATATTGGTGAATTATTTTATTTATTTTGGCCGCTTTGCGTCTCAGTACCTGCTAGAATATGGCATCCTGCTATTATATGGTCTATTGTTTCTGTGTCTATAGTACGTAAGTATTGGCATAGCGAATGCCAGCGGGAAAAAGAGCGCTTACGAACGGCAGCGGACAGATTCCCGCGAATAATCCTTCAAGGAAAGGCAGACGTAAGCGCTTACGGGCAATTTCCTGCGAAGCACTTCTTCAGTGTTTCATGGAAAGGCAGACGTAAGGATAGATTACTGTGCTTGCAATACGAAGCTCTGCTTAAGTGTTTCAGAAAAAGGTAAATGTAACCACTTTAAAGCAGATTGTAAGGAAGCACAACTTTTGAACTTCGAGAAAAAAAGAAAAGAGAGTACTGAAAACAATTTTTTTATTAAAATATTATATTTACTAACAATTATTATTTTAGGTATAACATACAGTGTAGTAAAAAAATATATACAGTTTATAATATAAATAAAAAAACTGTTAAAAAAACTGTCTTCCAATACAATTAATTCTTCATTTTAATCAATAAACAACATAAAGGTAATATAACAAATGAATATTTACAATCAAAGAAAAAAAAACATTCTAAACTGATTTTATTCTGGACTGCTAGCCTGCTTTCCTCTTGAAATCAGACGTCTGATTGTGCCGTTTACTCTTTTCATAATTTTGTTGACTTATTTCCTAAATAAATAAACAAAAGCACCCACTTGGTTTTAACAACACGATCTAATTGTCACGGAAATCATTTCAAGAATGATTTTGTATCGACAAAACGTAACTCAAAAAGAAAAATGTTGCAACCTGCTGTCCAGACAATTTTGAAAAGTTGTAAGTGCTTACAAGCAGTTTTCTTCCGATTATGGAGAGTAAGTTCGCTTTTACACGGCGCATGAGTGTGATGCGCATGTTTTGGTTATTTTCTTTTGAACTGTCCTTCTGTAATGCGCGCGTTTTTACACGAAGCCTTTTTCCCATTCTTTGGTTTTTCATGTTATTTGACAGCTTTCTTTCATTTCATTTGACGCTCAGTGTTTCATAATTGAAAATGAGCCAGCTTATTAATTCTTTGGTCTATTTAAGTTCATCCGCTATACTGAAATGTTGTGCTCGTAACAACAGCCAAAGAAATAATGAAGCAAATGCTAAAAGGAAAGAAGAAGGAGAAGAAGAAATGTCAAAAAGATGCAATGAAAATCTTATCCACATGCAGTGGAAATTTGATTAATTGGGTATTTTCCGTTTCCTTATCCCTCTCTTTTGCACTCATTTGAAAATTTCAAAACATGCGCCGTGTAAAAGCGGACTAAGCGCTTACATACTTTATTTTCTGGAAGCCCTTACTACATTTCCCCCTGGGATGTACACTCCACGAAATAATGATAAGGACAAAACAAAATACGTTTATTTTCAACTTTATTCTTAGAATTTTACAAAACCTAGTTCAGTTTTAGAAATTAAATAACAAAATTAATCGAAAATAAATTAATTATACAAATTAAGTCTTGTATTATATTTCTGATATATTTTTTAAATTTTATCCAAACGAAATAATGATAAGGCCAAATTGTATTCTAATTTTAATATGCATAGAAATATGTATGTATAGTTTATGTAAAATCAAGACTTAATACTTGGTGCTTGATCCTTTGTTTCTGATGACATCTTGAATGCGTCGTTGCATTGAAAAGGACTTCTTAATAGTCTTTTTCAGATCTTTGACATTATCAAACTGACACCCATTTTTGAAAACATTTCTTGACATAATTGTCCAAACCCAATAGGTTGTTGAAATATGAACTCGCTGCCGATTAAATCATCCCCAAGACCCAGTAAAACATCATCTAAGAGCTCAGTTTATTTTGGGCTATTAATTTTGGAAGGAATGAAACAAATAGGTGAGAGCAACTTATAGCATCCACAAAACTTTAACGTGCCCTTTTCAAAATTGCGAGCATGCCTATGATGTCTTTCAACCCTCTTATCATGTCAATATTTCTGATAACCATTTGGCCATCTAAGTTGATTTTCTTTTCGTCTAAAAATACCACTTTCCAATACCATTCGTCCCCAAATTGAAACTTTGCAGCGAAAATTAACCTGTTCGCTTTGTGACGTGTTGTTGGTGTGGGGTTCGAGATGCGTTTAACGTATTCAGTGGTATTATCTGACTTTAAAATTTATTGCACTTGCCATGTTGACACATTTAGCTCCAAAGTGTTCACAATTTCAGAAGGACTGATCGACTTATTTACAGCAAGGCGTTAGGTGTTAGCGTTGGTTTTCTACATGACCTTCGCTTTACTCCATATTTTTATGTAACTTGCAATTACAGTTTTACTTTTTTGTAGAATAACTTCAGATCGCAGTTGTTTGTTGTTTTCCCTTGTTCTCTGTAAACTGCCACACGTCCTTGCTAATCTTCGGTCAATGGCTTTCCACGAGGCATTATAATTTTATTGTACAACAATCTACGGAATCGTAATTTTTAATGAAAATTCATAAAGTATTTTCAACTAACAAACCCTTTTTAATCGAAACTCAGCTTAATTTTTAATTTTTTAAAACACACTGAGGCGTTTTTGATATTGTTGTACAAGTTGCTTTTAAAAATAGTGTGATATATTTTTGTGCTTTGTTGGAATCCTAGGTATTTATATATTTCATGTTCTTGTTGTCCAAAATCTAGTTATCTATTGTTTTAGTCTGTGTTTCTGTCCATTTTCCTCTCTATATGTTTTGCTCCTTACATTTACTTATTCCAAATTTCATTTTAATGTCAACTGCAAGTTGGTCTGTGATTTTTAGAAGTGCTTTTAAATGCTATTGTGAGTATGCATAACGCTTTATGTCATGATGATTTATTTTATGTTTTGTGAAAAAGCATTAAGAGAATCTCCTTGAAATATGGTATACATCTCTTAATATATATGTATGTCTCCTGTTGTTATTGTAATGGTTGGTGTAATGGTGATTTGCGTTTTCCATTTTTTCAGGGTGCTTGTTAAAATTTGCGTCAGTTTAGGATGTATTTTGTATATTTGAAGCACTTTGATTAATCAGCTGTGGGGTACTGAGTTAAAGACTTTTTGGTAGACTATTACCTAGTTTATATGACAGCTTAATGTGCATTGACGCAATGCGTCAATGACTTCCAAAGTGTGCTTGAGTACACGTTTCAATCCAAGGATCCTATGGCAGTGAGACCTACTCTGGATGCTCTGACAATGATAGACACCGGAAACCCCATTAGCTTCGTTCAACAGCAGTATGTATCATCCTATTTTGTGACACCTGTAACATCTCATAATTTCGTAGGTATTAATAATAGTAAAATAGAATTTTTTGGAAAAGTTGATTGCCTAGTTAAATTGAATAATGATATGTTAAATGTATGCCTTTTTGTTGTCAAAAATGAAACTATGAATAATGTTATTATTTTACGACGCGATTTCTTACAAAAATCCAAGATTAAATTATGTATTGATGAACAAAATTTTTCTAGAAAAAATATTTTAAATGATAAAAATTTAGATAATGATGTAAATTATATTTTAAATATTGATGCATGTAATGATTTAGACGACAAATTCGATTTGAAAATTAGCGAAATTTAAAACGTAAGATTCGGGATATAGTTAACGGGTTTTTGACTGATAGAAAGTTACTGACGGAATGTGCAAGTTATGAGATGAAAATAGTTTTAGCTGATACAAGCAGTGTTTTTAATTGTGCTCCTAGAAGATTACCACACGCTCATACTTTGCAGTTGCGTACGATGCTAGACGAACTGATTCAGGATAATATAATTCGGGATAGTAACTCCCCTTTTGCTTCTCCAAAAGAAGAAAAACAAAACGGCCGAGTTTAGGATGTGCATTGATTTTAGGCAGCTTAATAAGAATACTGTTAAGGATAATTTTCCTATTCCTCTTATTGAAGACCATTTAGATAAGTTGTGAGGTGAAAGGTATTTTTCATTATTAGACCTGAAGAGCGGGCTTCACCATGTAAAAGTGGCAGAAGACTCAATAAAATACACATCTTTTATAACACGATTAGGCCAATTCGAATAACTCCCCATGGCTTTTTGGGCTCAAAAATGCCCCCGCAGTCTTCCAGAGGTATACATATTATATTTGTTGCCCTTATAAAATCAGGCAAGCTATTGGTTTATATAGACGACTTACTTATAGCCACTTCAACAAAGGAAGAACATTTCTCAATTTTAATTGAAGTTATGGATGTAGTACGAAACAACAAATTACAATTGAGATATGATAAGTGTCTTTTTATGTTATGAGATTTCGGCTCATGGAATAGGACCAAACGTCGAAGGATTGCGGGCGGTAGCCGATTTTTCGATGCCTACAAATGTAAAAAACTTACATTCATTCCTGGGCTTATGCTCATATTTTGGTAAATTTATAAAAGACTTTTCTATTTTATCAAAACCATTATATGACCTTATAAAGAACAATTATAATTATAAATAACAATGCATACAAATTATAGTTTAAAATATTATAAAAATAAAGAGAAAAAAAATAGAAAGATATGAAAGAAGAAAGAAAGTAGAAGGGTGAGTAAGTCAATGTAAGGTTAAATGAGTTCAAATAATTCCTTTCTAAAACGATTCTCTGTGTTCAGCCTTTTTAAACTTGGAGGAAGTTGATTCCATAGATGAATTGTATGAATAAAAAAAACTGACGACTACTAATTAAATATCTGTGTCTTGACGGTATTAAGTTTAATGTCCTTTCGGATTGCACAAAGCTTAGTTTTGAAAATAGTTAATGTGGTGTTTTGTTTCTTATAATCTTAAACAATGCGAGGATAGTACGTGTTTTTAATAACGTGGTTAAGGAGCAGCCAATGATTCGTTTTACATAAGTAGAGATGTGATCACAGCGACGGATATTAAAGATATACCTGGCACAGTTGTTAAAGGCGACATTTAGCTTCCAGAGTCCAGGTTCGAGAAGATTTCACATCCATAAATGATGATAGGTAAAACATATGCCTTAATTAGCTTCAATTTAACTTTGATAGGTAGATATTGTTTGGTGGGACTTAATCCACGGAGAATACCATAAATTTTAGAAACAATATGGTTTACATGAGGATTCCAATTTAGACACTCATTAAAGTAAATTCCCAGATTTTTGAATTTTTTCACGAAGTCGATCGTAGTATTGTTAATTTGAAGAAGTGACGAAGTAATATCTACAGGCGTTCTATTGAAGGACATAGATTTGGTTTTTAACGGATTTAGGTTTAGATCATTTTGTTTGGACCAGGTATAGACGGCATTGATATCTCCGTTCAACTCATTTATTGCAGTTAATTCTTCTGATTTCTTGAAACTTTTTAAAATCTGTACATCATCTGCATAAATATGATGCTCACTCCTTTTGATACACTTCGATATGTCATTTATAAATAGTATGAATAAGAGCGGGCCGAGAACGGAGCCCTGAGGCACATCTGATACGACATTTAGACTCGTTGAGACTTTACCTTCACAGAAAACTGTTTGAGTTCGGTTATGAAGGTAAGATGTAATGAGTTCTCAAAAGCAAATTGATTCCTGAGTTTAAATATCAAAATTTCGTGGTTTAATGAGTCAAATGCTTTTGAGAAATCGAGAAAAACAGCTACCAACATCAAGCCGTTATCAAAACCAGAACGTATATCATCACTAACCTTAAGTAAGGCTGTGATGCAATTATGCTTTTTTCTGAACCCTGATTGAAAATCCGTTATGAGTTTCACTTCTTCAACATACTCTTTCATTTGGTTGCTTACAATTGTTTCGAAGGCTTTGCTCAGAAATGGAAGAATTGTAATTGGCCTAAATTCAGTTTTATTTGGTTTAGGAATTGGTACTATTTTTCCATTTTTCCAATCGTTGGGAAATACACTGGTAGTAATGATGGTATTATAAATATGTGTGATGTGCTTGCTTATGGCAGGTAAGAGCATTTTAATTATCGTCGGGTTAAAACTATCCAGCCCCACTGAGAAAATAGCATTCACAACACAATTTTCATCAACACATTGTAAGGAGAATGTCCGCGCTGGATTCGTAGTATTGCGTTCAAAGACGGAAAAGTCAATCGGGTTTGCTTGGGAACAGGATGCAACAAATATTCTGTTCAGGTCATTGACATCAACATTTCCTAGAGCAGACTCATTGCTAGAACTAATACCGACATCACGGATTGTTTTCCAGAATGCAGAACTCGAGTGGTTAGTATGAAATTTATTTTCAAAGTACTGTCTTTTACTCTTACGTATTAACGAGGTTACTGAATTACGCATTTCCTTAAAATCATTGTACATATCGGGACATCTGTATCGACGCCATCTATAGTAAAGAGCGTCGCGTTCTTTTATTTTCTTTTTTATTTCTGACGTGAACCACGGCAAATTAACGTTGTTAATTTTTTTGGTTTTCACAGGTACATGCTTGTTAAACAGAAAGTCAATATGCTTATTAAAAACAGAAACTTGTTCATTAACATTAGACGTACAATAAATATGTGACCAGTTGAGATTATGACAATCATCAAGTAAGGACAATACATTGACTGACGGAAAGTGACGATATTGTTGAACAAGGCTACTACCCCTAGAGGCAAAAACATTCAGACACAGAAAGATTAAGTCATGGTGAGAAAGACCAGGACAAATAATTTGGTCATAGTGTGCTATTAACTCGTTTTGAGAGAGAAGAAAAACATCAAGAAGAGAGGGGGTTTTATTTGGAAAAAAGTGTGTGGGATTATTTGTATTTGCTAAATGGAAACCTAGTGAATCAATCATATCAATGAACGTTCTATTTTTGTTAGCTAAAGTGTCCAAATTAAGATCACCACAAATAACAATTTTAGGATATAGTGGACTCAACTCCTCCAGAATATCTCGTATATGAGTGAAGCTAGCTACATCAGGGGCCATATAGAATGTGCCCACTAAAAGATTGGTCTCGTTGCTAGAGATTTTCACAAATACGAACTCAGCCTCATCATTTTCAGTAGATTGTTTGACAATTCTGCATTTGTATTCGTTTTTTTATGTATAGTGCCACTCCCCCACAGTCTTTATCTCTAAGTCGGTCAGCATGAAACATTCTAAAGCCATTAATTTTAAATAAGTCTGACTCCATATTAGGTTTAGTCCAAATTTCAGAAACGCCAATTATATCCATGCAGCCATCTCCAAAAAGATAACGCATTTCATCAATTTTATGCCTTATGCTTTGCGAATTAACGTGGCATATTTTTAATCCTTCTCTAAATTTTACCGCAATATTTAAAAGCACCTTTGATTTATCCATGCAACTCCCCCATGGATCTATGCAACTCCCCCATTCACGTGCGCATGATTGGAGAAGAAGAAAAACAAGATACCTTCATGTAAAGCGAGCACAGAGAGAATGTTCATTAATAATAATAATAAACAAAAATATGAATGACAGAAACCTAACATGACATTGTCAAAAATAATGATAATTTTACTTTAGGAAATAAAGAAGAATAGAAAATAATATGGAACGAGAGAGAATGTAAGAGAAAGTAAGAAATATACACAAAGAAAGAAAAATTAAGAGAAAAATTAAAAGTAGAAAATTTTATAAGTGTGACAATATTTTGTTTACTGTGCGTCATTATATTCTTTTAAGCTGCTCCATGTCTTCATCTCTGGTGATTAAGAGCGTCCTCCCACTTGTTGTTCGTACATGCACTTGCCCGTTGTTGATGTGTACTGCAGAAACGACATTCTCTTTTTTCAGTTTCAGAGCGCTCCGTTGGAGTAGGAAATTCTTTATCGTGAGACTCTCATTTATGTAGATTCTCTGATCAGACTCCAAATCAATATCTCGTAGTGTCAATCTAATTTTATTTTATTTATACCTAGCTAAACAGCTTCTGAGCAAGATATTTTTCTCATGGGGATCAGAATGACATTTTACTCAATATATAATTTTTAAGTGTAGATTTAAATATAACAAATTTAGGAAGAAAGTGAATGGAACACTACAATGTTTTATGCGCAATGGAAACAGTGTGGTTAAAAACAAATGACAGTACTGATCCCGGTTATTAATAAATAGGATTACTAAACAGAAAATTGAAAAAGACTCAGAGCAAATATTAACACTACTGATCACTATTGAACATCACACTCACTTAATGCTCCATTACTTAGTATCTACAATCCCAGAGCTACATTGCGATGCAAGTAGTCTCGGTTTTGGCGCGGTTTTACTGCAGCGTCAAGATGACAAATCCTTTCATCCAATTCTCTTTTTCTACAATACAGGAGTCTAAATACCATTCCTACGAATTGGAAAAATTAGAAAAAATTAGAAAAATCTAATATGGAGAGAAACGTAATTCAGACTCACCTTGATGCTCCATGTTATGTAGGTATCGATAAGTGTTATGAATTTAAAAAAAAAAAACATATTGGTTTCCGTACATGAAAGCTGAAATTAAAGCTTACATCGATAGTTGTCTCAAATGCATTAATTTTTCTATACCACCTCGTAAAAAGGTAGGAGTGTTACACAACATCCCTAAAGGCGACGATAAGCCTTTCGAGACAATCCATATTGACCATTATGTACCATTACCATCCTGTGCGCGATATACTAAAAAATACATCTTTTTGGTCGTCGATGGATTTTTAAAGTTCACTAAACTTTTCCCAGTATGAAGTACTGGAGGTAATTAAGAAGTTTAGAATCATATTTCTCAGCTTTCAGTAAACCAACACGTATAATATCCGATAGAGGTAGTTGTTTCACTTCGGATGACTTCTCTAACTTTTGCCATGTAGAAGGCATTCAACATATTAAAAGCGCGACAAATTCACCTTAATCAAATAGCCAAGTAGAACGGATAAAACGAATTATCGAATCGAGCAAATTAGGGCCTTGTGAATGGACTAAACATTTAGGGAAGGTGGAATTTGCCTTAAATAATCTTGTGAACAAAGGCACAGGCTATAGCCCAAGTATGTTATTGTTTGGTGTCTTCCAAAAGGGTACAATTCACGATGAAATTCGCGAGTATCTCGAGCAAAGTATTGTCACAAAATCTAGAATCCATTAGAAAACAAGCAGAGGAAAACACTGTTCGTACTCAAGCAGTTAACTAAATTTATTTCGATAAACAACACAAAAGTCCTCATATGTATAACATCGGTGATTATGTTAACTTTAGTTTTAGTTTTAACTGCATTTTATTTTCTTAATCACTAACTCTTACATACTAACAAAAAATGCTTAAATGCTAGCTTAAAATTACTTAACAATCTTAACTTAACTTACTAGCCCCACGCAGGCACTCTAAGCGACTCTAAATTCTTATAACTATGTCTTTCGACTTTATTTACATTTTCTTTACTAATATTTATTTACTATACTTAAAGCTAAGAAAAAAAAATTGCTAACAAAAACTTAGCATATGGAAATAATTTTTTATTTTTTATAAAAACTTAATATCTAAATCGGTGATTATGTTATGATAAAAAATGTCGTAGTAACTCCCGGTATTAATAAAAAATACCGGAGAACATGAAAACATACGTACCAGTTTAAAAAAAAAAAATTAATTATCTGCATCTTCGTATTCAACCTTATGTTAAGAAGTTCATTTAGTTACATACAAATATCTATGTATAAGTTAACACCAAAAATCTCAAAATAAAAATAACAACACGCGTAACCAAAATTCTCACAGTGTCATTAGAAACCCAACATGCGCAGCAGTATTATCGTGTGCAGCCTGCACTCACAAGTGGCATCAAACACCTTGTTTTGCATACTGCAACGTTCGTGCACCGAACATGCTCCATCGTCATGTTGCTGAATCGACATCTCACGGCTGTTGAAAAATAATTTCCAACATAGGCTTCATGATATTGTTAAGGTATTATTATTATTATTATTTATTAATTAGCAACTAGTTACAAACTAACAGCTAACTTAAATTAATGAGCCCTAGCTACAATCGACTATCAGCTCTAATTGGTAAGGTATTTTTCTAAGTTAGTTCTAAGCTGAATTCAGATGAATAAAGAGGCAAAGCTCCTCATAAAAAATATTTTTTATTTATTTTTAAACATTAAATAACGTTTAAACGTCGAATAAGACAGAAGAAAGTTACGCAGCTAACGAAAAAGAAATGCTTGCGATCATCTGCTGCTCTGCCTGCTTGATTTCTCTAGGGCTTTTGACAGAGTGAATCATTCCATTTTTTGTTGGAAACTGCACCATTACTATGGTTTTAGTGAAAGAGCTGTAAGGCTCATTCTTTTTATGTGCACGGTCACAAATAGTCGTTTTGGTAACAATCGCTCAGGTCTCCAGTCAGGGGTTCCGCAGGGATCAATATTGGGCCCAATTTTATTCTGTATATACATAAATGACTTAGTATCAATTTGTAAGCACGCGCTTATTCATTTCTATGCAGACGATGTACAACTTTACCTATCTCATCCGGTTAATAAAATAGGTGAACTAGTGTCACTACTAAATGAGGATCTTGCATCTATTGTTGAATGGGCAACTAAAAATGGACTAGCTTTGAACCCAAAAAAATGCCAAGTACTTCCAATATCAAACAAGTCTTTTGAGCTAAGTCTAGTTCCTGATGTTTGCTTAGCCGGTAGTAAAATTAGGTTAGTTGAGGTGGCTACAAGTCTTGGTTTAACCATAAACCGAAAGCTTTCTGGCTATAACCACGTTAACATCGTTGTCGGTCGCGTGTACGGATGCTTGCGTAAACTTTGGATTTCTGCCAACTATACCCCCTGGAATACTCGCCGAAGACTTGTACTCACCCTCATAATACCCATTATTTCATATGCTGCAGCTGTCTACAGTGACCTTGACTATCTTTTCACAAGCTCCAGGTTGCTTATAATGATGCTGTTCGGTATGTTTATGCAAGGCAACAATACGATAGGATCTCGGAATTCTCATGCCGGTTTCTTGGCTGTACATTGAGAAAGTACCTTGATTTCAGAAATTGCATATTTCTACATCAAATTATAAAAACAAAGCAACCCTTTACCTTTACTCCAAACTGGAATTTTCCCTTTCCAGAAGAACTTTCAACATTAGCAATCAGCGTTGCAAATACTTCAATTCATCGCGATTATTTTTCATTTATGCTATTAGACTATGGAATAACTTACCGTCTCATATAAAGTGCTTGTCAAATACTGCTAGCTTCAAAACTGCCTGGTATTTGTACTTTTCTTCTTAATGCATCTCTTTACTATCAACTCTACCTCAGTCTTTCTCCAATTTCTCAACTATTTTATTTCCTCTCCCTTGTTTTATCTTTCTTTTTCCTTTTAAGTATTTTTATTTTATTATTATCGTTATAATTACTATTACTTATCATTTTGTAACTAAATATTATCACTTAGTACTATAAGAGACATTGTTTTAATGTACAACTTGTTTATAGCAATAAATTGAATTGAATTGAATTGAATCTGGTTACTCACGTCTTTGAGGAACTACCTTTACGGTTCTGAAAGAGTAACCATCTTTACAGATCATCAACCGCTTACTTTCGCACTAAGCCATAAAAACAATAACAGAAAAATGAAACGATGGATATAAATTCTTGAGGAGTACAACTACGAACTCAAGCACAAACCCGGCAAGACAAATGTAGTTGCCGATGCACTCTCGAGAATTCCACAAGTTATTTCTATTTCAGCCTCCCAACATAGCGACGACAGCTCATCTCACGGACTCATTCCATCTGTTAAAACACCAATAAATGTCTTTAAAAGTCAGTTGATTCTTCTGATTGGAGAAGAAATCCTCCATAAAATCGAATTCCTTTTTCGCAATGTTCGCAGGATTACTTTTAGTCAACCTTTCTACAGCAAAGAGAATTTAATTTCCATTTTCAGACGTTTTCTTAACCCTTCAGTTATAAACGGACTCTTAGCAAATGAAGAAACTATAGCTAAAATTCAAGAAATATATAAACTCCATTTTTCAAATTACAAAGTTCGACATACCCAGACTAAAGTAGATGACCTTTCTAACGTATCAGAACAAGAAGAAGTAATTCTAAATACCCATTTAAGAGCACGTCGAAACCGAAAGAAAAACAAATCCAAAATATTACAAAAATTGTATTTCCCCCAAATGTCCGCAAAAATCAATAAGCTTCTTAAACAATGTCGTGTGTGTAAAGAGGCACAAGTACGAACGACACCCAAATATACCAATGCTTAACGCAACACCCATTCCTCAGTTTCCTTGACATATCATTCATCTAGACATATTGGGTGAGTTTTTTAACTTGAGACATCCAAATTACTCGAAAAATACGCGATGTCGCGAAATATGTTTCAGACAAAAGTCACAAGGTTCTGAAGGGGACAGAAGATGGTGACCACGTGGTTTTTTGACCTTGAGCTCCATTTTCAAGGTCAAACGAAGGTCACTATTGATTTTTAAATATTTAATATTTTTTTGACAGATTCGTAATCTGCGTGAAAAATTACAATTCTTTTACATGAAACACTTTTTTCAAAAATGCGTTCTTTTCCCGTCAGAAAAACTTAAGACATCAAAATTACTCGAAAAGTACGAAATATCGCGAAAAATGTTTCAGACAAAATTCACAAAGTTCTGAAGGGGACATAAGATGGTGACCACGAGTTTGACCCTGAGACCCATTTTCAAGGTCAAACGAAGGTCACTTTTGATCCCACCTGCATCCCAAATCTACTGAAAAGTCGTGAACCAACGTGTATGCTCACAAACAATTAATAAATCAATTCGGTGGATCAGGGCACTTACATTATTCGACATTCAAATATGACAATTGAAATTGGCGACAAAAAAGATTACAACCCAGCAGATAACAGATCACTAGTTGATGCCTGAAATTTTACAACCACCATCCTTAATAAGCAGAACTGAGGAAGTACTCTCTGTAAAGATGCTCAAACAGCTGAACGTCAATAGTACCACAAAAATAGAACTTCGGGGAGCAAGGAACAAAATTAACACCAGCCTTATTCTATGCCTATCGTTTATTATAGTAGGTGTTATAATAGTCCCCATAATCAAGATGATAACACAAAAACCCAAAAATTTAAGAACCCAAGAAGATATTGACAAAACCACCTCACCATCTCCGGCCCCCTGGATTCCAGATCAAAAGATTATTGGTTTTCTAAGTTAGTTCTAAGTTGAATTCAGATGAATAAAGAGGCAAAGCTCCTCATAAAAAATACATTTTATTTATTTTTAAACATCTAATGATTGGCATAATTCACGTAAAAATGATATTGTAAAATAGTTATATTTGAGCGATTAGTAATACTTTTTGTATTTCTTGATAAAGAGGAAATTCATTAGTAAGCCATGCTTTGAAGTAATTTTCCGTAGTTTTTGTATAAAGAAAATATTAATAAATAACGTACTTATGATTGCTTATATAAATCGAGGACGATTCATGGGATGGTCGATTTGTAAGAATTTCATTCGAAAAAATATGATTTTACTTTCATTCTCAAAAGTTATATATTAAATCATTCGGATAACCCTATGCCCTTGCTTTGTATAATGCAATTTCTTATTGTACTTTCGATTAAGTAATATCTGTAAAATCAGAAGATGACCAAATGTTGCCAAACGGTTATCCGCTTGATCAAAATTATTGTTGTACGTACATATGTACATACTTTTGAGTCAGTTGTAATAAAGTGTTCATCGAAGAAGACGCGTTTTATTGTATTATGTTTTGAGTTACATGTCTCCAATCAATTCTTCGCCAACGTCGCACTGTGGGGCAGAATGTACCCAAAGCCGGCATAAAACCGAAAATTGAATTGCGACGTAAAGTTCTTACGCTATTATTTTCGTATGCATAACTGTCCAACCTACCATCAGCCAAATGAGAAAATCTTTATCTTTATTATCTTTATAAATCTCACAAAATATGCACCAGTTGCAGGCATTAGTTCAAAGCGATAACTATTGTGTTCTTTCAGCTTTGCTTTTTATCGATTTTTCTTGATTTTTTTTCACTGCTTTTTATTCCACAAACAATTTTTTTGTTATGGAACCTTCAACATCAGGTATTAAGCAAGCTTCAAGTAAATATTATTTTTAAAATAGTGTTTTCCGATGAAATTTTTCATTATAATTTATATGGCACTGCGAAAAGGCATTTTTTTTCCTTTACTATCAAAGATCGATTGAATTGATTATATTCCGGGTCAGTCCTGAAGTTTTTTTTTTACTGAATCCTCAGGAGTGGAATTTGTGCACTTAGGAATCGTTAAAATTGTCTGCGCGTACTTGCCCCCTTTTTTATACAAGTCGCGATGTTTTAAAGCCAGTAGAACTAATGATCGGTTTTTAAAGCAAAATAAAACGTGGCTGGAAACATCTATTTCATTTTTAATTGCATTTGAAAATAAATGCGGTTGTCCAGTTACTTCTTTTGAGTCATCTTCTGTGCGAACGAAACGTCAAAAGACAAAACAAATTCGAGTATCTGAACCTGTTTCTGTTTTAAGTCTTGCTACACAAATGAGTCTTCGGCTTTCAGGGCAATCTCAAGCATCAAAATTGTTGCAGGAAATAACCTCTAAAAGCCCAAACCGTGCAGAAAGGCTTACGAAAGATCAAACGAATCACAAATTACTGTAATGACGGGTGAAGATGCTCTTGCTGTAGTAGTAGAAGCAAAATTATCTAGAAATCAATACAATGTAATTAAGGCGAGTGCCCCGGAAAAATGCACGTCCTATAAAGTTGTTCAAAATGCAAAAAAAGAATGCTACCCATCACAGGACGTAGCATTTCAGTTGAAGTAACTTTACAAGCTCTGCTTGATCTCACTGTGCAGCGACTACTTAAAACACAAAAAACTGTTCTTGATTTATTAGAAAATGCAGAATTAAAAAGCCTTACACCTTACATGAAGTGGGGTTTTGATGGCAGCTCGGAGCATAGCTCCTATAAGCAAGCCTTTCATGTGCTTTAAGCTTCTGATTCGGTAGTTTTTATCACTTGCCTTGTTCCACTCCGTCTCAGTTACGCGTCCAGCTTCTGCGAGATAAAGAGACAGCAGATATTTCAAGAGCATAAAAAAACAGAGTAAATGCCGAGATTAAATAGTTAGTAAGTACTAAAACAATGTTGGATGATAGATTATTTGTAGTGAGTCACAACTTAATTTTTACAATGGTTGATGGCAAAATATGCAATGCGCTAACAGATACTTCATCGACGCAAAAATGCAACTTATGCGGCGTTTCTAAGAACTTTAATGAGATTGAAGAAATGATTAAATTACCTGTAAAAACAGAACATTTAGAGTTCGGGCTTTCCGTTTTACATGGGTGGATACGTTTCTTCGAGTGCCTTCTTCATTGGTCATATAAATTACCAATTAAAAAGTGGCAAGGTAGAGGAAACGATAAAATAATTGTTTCAGAAAATAAAGCGGGGATTCAGAGGGAATTTAGAGAAAAAGCCGGGCTAATCATTGATACACCCAAGCCGGGATTCGGCAATTCAAATTAAATAACAAAATTAGATATTGAATTAATTAAAAAAATGCACACAATTATGATAGTTGTGTCAAGTGGCAATGAAATTGCTGTCAACCGGTTCAGAACTTTTTCTTATGAAACAGCCAGATACTTTGTATCTAAGTACCCCTGGAACAACATGTTACCCACATTGCATAAATATCTCATTCACGGTTCCGAAATAGTCTCCTTTGCTTTGCTGCCTATCGGACAGTTGAGTGAGAAAGCGCAAGAAGCAAGAAACAAGGATTTTAAAAACTATAGGGAACATTACTCGCGTAAGTGCAGTCTCGAAAAAACTAATCTTGATGTCTTCAACTGTTTCTTGTTAAGTTCAGATCCATATATTACATTTAAACGAAAGCTACCGGTAAAAAAACTTCAACATCTTCTTGGAGAAGCCTTAAATTTATTAAAATAATTGCGAAGATAATGATAATGATGAAAGCGATATTCTGGCGAAAAATTTCAAAATAATAAATTTTTAAAAATGCGTCTGTTTTTTTAGTTTTACCTATTAGGGCATTATGATGAAAATTGTACTCTTTAAAGATTCTGGTTGTGAACCTGTGAATTGAAGCCGGCTTTAAGGTCCATTTGGGGTGGCCGTGGTGTAGTGGTACTAGCAATCGCTTCTCAATCGGAGGGTCAAGGTTCGAATCCTACACATGACAAGTTTTTCAAGTTTTTCATTTGTGTAATTGGAACTCAGTCAGAAAAATTCTGCGTGTGAAGGCATAACACTGACACTTAGATTTGGCTGTTGTAGAGTTTCAAGCACAAAAAACAAGTGTAAATTATAACCTTCGAATCACTCTGAGTGAAGAAAAAACTGTCCGTTCTATTTGGACTCCCACCCCTGGAGAGCTAATATCGCAACCAAATACACCTGAATTTTAAAACCACTACAAAACAATTGTCCTTTCTCCTCTTTCTACCTTTCCGCCCGCGCCCTGGCAACAGTAAAAGGATATCTAACCCCTTAGGCGCGTAAATTATAAAAAAAAATCTGCGGCACTGTACGTCGTGTGCTATAGTAAATGAAACGCTCATCATAGCAAATGAAATTGCTGAAAAGTGCAATGAAAAATTAATTATTGTTGCGTACGTCTTAGCCATGGCTAAAAGGCGAGGTAAGTCAAGCAAAATGAAAAGTCGAGCTGCTGGATACATCAGTGGAATGTCGACACGCTCTGAAAAATCTGAGCATACCGGTAGAGCATTGGGATACCATACTTATTTTTTGTATGGTGAAGAAACTTCCTAAGGGGCTATCCATGTTTAAGGTCTTTTGCGAGAATCGTCGGGAGTAGACGTCGAACTTCGAGGTTTGATAGATCCGGGGTCAGAGGCCACGTTTATTACAAGTAAAGCAGCCAAGCGTTTGGAGGTGTCAGGGCTGGGGAAGGTCAGCAGCGGAACGTGTCAAAGCTACGCGGATCTTACTCTTGGGTCTCTAAATTCGAGCTCTAATTTTTCACTCCCTGACCGGGCTTCTCACGGCCAACGAACTGTTTCCAAAGCGTTGGAACCATATAAATGCCCTGTCTCTAGCTGACCCAAAATTCTTGGAACCTGCGGAGGTCGATCTGCTACTGGGGAATGACGTCTACTCCGAAATAGTGCTCCCGGAAGTTATTCGTGGAGATAACCAATGACACTCATCGCACAGAACACATTGCTGAGGTGGATTTTGATGGTCAAAGTGCCTCACCCTAACCGAAGTTTAAGGAACTTTCATCAAGTGCTAGACGTCGGCCAACAAATCCAAAAGTTCTGGGAGGTAGAGGAAGCACCCTTTAAGGCTCATCAAACATGCGAAGACAAGGCATGTGAGTAGTACTTCAAGGCAACAGCGAAGAGGTTGGAGATTGGACGATGTGGCTGCCATTTAAAGAAGGGAGCAAATCTGTGCTTGGATCCTCGAAGGAAGGCGACTTGTGTAGGTTTGCTCAGTTGGAAAGACGTTTCCGGGTCAGCCCAACACTACACAGAGAATATAAGAGGAATATGAATTAGTACTTACTACTAAAACACATGGAAGAGGTTGATTGCATCAAGGATGAAGTACTAAGAACTCCTCAGCACTACTTCGTGCCACACCATGCCGTATTTAAGAAGTCTAGCGCAACTACAAAACTCCGGGTCGTCTTTGATCTGCGGCAAAAACGACGAACGCAAGTAACTCGACCCTCCTGAACCAACGGAAGGGACCATTCTTTCGAACATCGCCAAATTCTCCGATCCTCTCGGTTGGATTTCACTCTGTATAATGAAGGGCAAAATCTTGATGCAACAACTGTGGCGTAGCGAGCTAAAGTGGGACGATCCTATTTCCTTGTAACTGAAGAGGGAGTGGAACGCCTTCCGAGAAGAATTGCCTCATCTAGAAAAACTTTACATTCCTCGTTGGATCCACACCGACGACATACATAAGGATCTGGAGTTACACGGGTTCAGTGACGCGTCCGATAATGCGTATGGTGCGGCGATTTATCTTCGAGTTCGCGATTCCAACAATCGCATCCATGTTCATTTGCTGGTATCCAAGACCCGAGTTGCTCCAGTGAAAACACAAACGCTTCCACGACTGGAACTCTGCGGAGCCGTGATTCTCGCTACACTACTAGACTATACATCAAGGGTTTTCGGATGGCAAAACGTGAAGCAGTATGCATGAACCGACTCAACAATTGTGCTATCATGGATCGCTGTTCCTCCGATCAAGTGGGTCACCTTTGTCAACAACCGGGTAGCCGAAATACAGCGACTGGTAAAACTAGATAGCTGGAAACACATTTCAAGTGAGTTGAATCCTGCAGCCCACACACAATGCTTGAACAGTCCAGCTTGACCAAGTTCCTCAGAGTAATCTTATATTGTCGAAGATTCATATCAGATGCACGAAATCCATCTAGTTCTCGAAATTTTAATTTACTTTCCGCAGCTGAACTAAATGCTGCCACTCTTTTTTTTAGTAAAGCTTGTGCAATCAGAGATGTTTGTTCCAGACTCAAAGGTCAAAGCTCCAACTTCACTCTGTCCTTTCACTGACTCCGATGGTATTTTGTGTTTTTGTATTTATTTATTTAAAGAATGTGTACACACTAAGATTACAAAAATTGTAGGTTCGAAAGCAAATTTAACATTATAAATAGGTGAATACATATAATTAATTAAATTGGAAACTACAAAAGTGAATTAATAACAAAAACAATAAAAATATATAACATTTAACAAATTTTTATTTATGTATCACTGACCAGGTGTTGGAAAAGATAGGTTTTAAATCGGGGCCGAATAAGGATTGCTGTTCTTTGTGAACTCGCAGAATTTAATCTGTTATACAAATACTCAGGCTGTTGGGTCTGTATAATACCATGCAAGAGGATCAGAGTTCTAAACTTAATGAGGTTGTCGAAGCTGAGGCCCATTAATTGTAGAGAGTAACTTGATATGTGGTCTAAGTATCGTTTACTAAAAACATATCTTGCTAGGTTGTTGTAGATGACATTTAGTATCATGCGAGTCAGAGGTAAGTTGCAACACTCGGAGCTTCCATTTGAGCAACGACATCCGATCATCTTAAAAGGAAACCACCACTTCACAAAACTATTGATAGTCGACGCTCATCTGAAAACGCTACACGGAGTGCTGCAACAAACTACAGCATATCTGCGAAACAAATGCTGGATCCTGAAGTTCAAAAGCTGCGTCAAGGTAGCTGTACCATATGCTTTCGGTACGGAGCAAAACCGTCGCACCAGCTCATGGGTAATCTACCAGCTCTAACGGTCCGCGTATCTCAACCCTTTACGCAAACGGGTGTAGACTACGCTGGGCCGATCGACATCAAGGAATGGAGTGGTCGAAGTGGCAAAATTCACAAGGCGTATTTCGCCATATTTGTATGTCTGGCTATCAAGGACATACACAAGCGACTCAACAACACAAGCTTTCATTGCAGCCTTACGCAGATTTACGGACAGAGGAGGACTATGCTCACATATCTTCAGCAATAACGGGAAGGACTTCGTGGGAGCCAACAACGCGTTGAAGAAAGCATTCGAAGAGGTCAAGTTCAAGTGGAAGGACGTTGCCGAAACAATTTCCAAAGCCGGCATGCAGTGGCATTTTATTCTTCCGGCTTCCCCTCACTTCGGCGGACTTTGGGAAGCTAGAGTGAAATCAATTAAATACCACCTTAAAATGATCATCGGTGTAGAGACATACACGTTTGAGAAACTCACCACGCTTTCGCATCAAGTGGAAGCATGTTTAAATTCGAGGCCTCTATGTCCAATGACCGACAATCCACATGACTTCGCAGCCCTTACTCCTTGGCCTCATTGGACGAGCAATAACCAACATCCCTCAGCCTGACTTATCGGACATCAAAGTCGGACATCTGCAACGATGGCAGCAGCTACAGAAGTTACAACAACTCTTCTGGAAGAAGTGGAAATAGAGCTCTATTATTTCACCGAAGAGAGTGGCATTTCTGATTCCTTCTCGCCTTCTTCTCTTAGTGAATTTGACAAAGGTGCTTTTCTTGGGATTGGCTTTGAGGCCAACTTTTATGCACCATTCAGCAACTAGGTTCAAAGCCCTCTGGAGGCAATCCGAGATTGTGTCCTCGAATTTACATCTGATTAGGATAGCAATGTCGTCTGCATATCCTTGGACATAGAAACAGTAGTTCGTTAACTATAATGGACCATAGTAGGGGTGATAGTACTCCTCCCTGATGTCATCCTTTTGTAGCTTTAACACTGAATTTATTGTTGCCTTCTGAGATTTTTATCGTTTTATCCTCTAGCATACATTTTATCCATTTACATGTGGTGTCGTCAGCTCCCATAAGTTGGATGCCTCTACATATCTGGGAGAATTCTGTATTGTCAAATGCTTCTTCTATATCGAGGAAACAATCGACCGCTACTTCATTATCTCTGAGGGATTTTTCAAGTCTTGCGATTAGATTTTGTAGAGCGTATGTGATTGATTTTCCAGCTTGATAGGCATATTGATGTTTATGAAGGGGGTTCAATTGGAGTACTCCGTCTCTGATATGTCTATCCAGGATATTTTCCATCGTTTTGAGGAAAAAGGAGATGAGGCTGATTGGTCTATATGACTTTAGCAGTTCAGACGGTCTGCGTCCTACCTTGGGTATATATTTGACAGCAACCTCCTTCCATTTTGTTAGTAAGTATACCCATGCGTAGCTAGCTCTGAATAGGTTGATTAGTATAGAAAGCAGTTAAGGGATGCCCTTTTGTAGTAAAGCTGGGAATATTCCATCGTCACCAGGGTTGAAGGGTTGAAAAGAGTTGATTGCCCAAGTTATTTTGCCTGCATGAAAGAGTGTATTCTTGGGCTTCTGGAACTGTCATCGACTTTCGGCTATGATCGGAAGAGCCTGTAGTTCATTTTCGGCGTATGTGCCATTAGGTTTTTTCGTTGTCCCGTTAGGATTAGTGTGCTGCTTTGATAGTATTTTATGAATACGGGCACAACTTCTGGTGCCATCTCTCTCTTAGCCCTTCTAATTTCTTGGTTGTACATGGTGAGTGTTCTTCTGTATATTTGCTATTCACCATTACGTTTAGCCTTGTTGAAGAGCTTTCTAGTCTCTGTTCTGAGTTTGGTAAGTGTTTTGTTCCACCAGCTAGTAAGTCGATTGCCTGTTTTTTCTTTTTCTGGGAAACTTGATGAAAGGCAGTAGTGATTTCCATATTGACATTTTCACAAATTAGCTCAATGTTGTCTATATCTCTGATGTTTGTGCTACATCTACCCATTTAATCCATGAGTTGCTGACAGTATATGTTCCAGTCTGTGGAACTATCAATTTCAAATATGATGTGGCGATGATCCGACATTGACATTTCGGATGAAACACTCCAGTTTCTTATAAAATCTTTAATAAAATTAGTACATAGAGTGAGATCTAGGACCTCTGTCCTAATACTATTTATAAAAGTGCGGTTGCTTCCCTGATTTAGAATTTGTACCACGTTTGTTTATGTTTGAGCCGAACCAGACCGTATAATGGACGTTTGCGTCGCAGCCTGCAATTAGTTGCGCGTTCTTCCTAGCACAGCAGTCCACCACTCCCTTCTGTGGCAAGAAGTCCATGTGCAGGAGTCACCAGTCACCAGGTAAGCTGAGCATTGGTATTCAGGTACCAGATCCTTGTTGGTGTGTTCTGGAATTGGAAAGAGTTTTGTATTATTATTGTCTTCTGATGTTCCGGCATTAAAGCTATTGTCTAGATGCATTGAGCTGTCTGTGCCGCTCTTTGTTGTGGGTTGGTAATCTATTTGGGATTTTTGTGCTCCAGATTATTTTGAGAGTCTTGCGTTAAGCAGATTTTATTGTGCACTCATCCGAGATTGAGGGGCTGTGGTCTTCGGGAGGGCAGGGAATTTTTCTGCTTGTGTCAATCCTTTGATGCGGATTTGTACCTGCAAGAAGTTAAGAAATAGCTTGGACTTGTGGTCCACCAAGTATTTCTTCGACTTCTCGTTGATGGAGAAGGTCACTGTCTCACCTACACTCTTTTCTTTGGAGACCCTGAGAACACGCCAACCTGTTGTGGAAATCCCAGGATTTTGCTTGATGATCCTTGACAGGAAGACTTCTTTGGGCATTTTGTCATTTTCTGGAAGGAAGGTAATACAGGTGTACAATTTGGGGATTTCACTTCCCTGAATTGTACGAAGTGTGGCTTCTGGCCATGGTTTTAACCTCTCTACGGTTGACATGAGCCAATCTTTTGTCTCTGTGTCGTGGCAGGTGATGGATAGCCAACCATATCTTGGTGTATATGTAACAATTTTGAGGGGACAGTTGTTGTCGGCTTTGTCCACCTCGCTCAGTAGGCTTTTTTTTTTACCTGCTGAATTTATTGCACTGTTAGGGATTCTTCAGGATGCATTTCATTCATTATAGCAACCTTGCATTGGGTTTATGCACCCTTATAGGACAGCCCTGTTTTAGAGGAGTCTGCTTTGAGTGGCTGGTCGAGGGTTGGTTTGGGTTCCTGCTCTTACCAGCCTCCTCTCTAGGTCCTTTATTGGAACGGTGCACATGGCTTTCCAGGAACTCCTATCGTTGTGGCCACATCTGTACGCTTTTGTAGCTCTGGATGTGATCTGTGCTTTTTGGGCTGTTGTACCCTTGGGGAGTTGTCGGCTGATCGTCATCTTTTGGACGTGCAGGGCTTGTCGCTATCTTTAGCTTGTTTCTTTTCCAAGCATGATTTCTTTCCGAATAGATCACCTGGCATCCTCCGGTGTCATGCCGTCCCTGATCCGGGGTCCGATTCGTCTTCTTTGGGCTGCGGTAAAGTAGAAGAACTTCTCATTTGTTCCTTCTAGTTTTTTGCGCTTTTCCAATTTTTCATCGCTTGGCATTTTGGTAGCTTGAGCGTTTTGCACGTCCATCGATGTGGGTGTAATTTTTGTGGCATAATTGGAGATGAGATAGTGTTCTCAGTCTCCATCTCTGTATGTATTACAGGAGAGTGGAGTAGAGCTTCTTCATCTGACTCCGTGATTGTGGTTTTGTTTTGTTTTTGTTTAGTATTTACTAGGTCTTCCATTTGTATTTACTAGGTCTTTGTTAGTCCGCAACCACAGAGCTCCTATACGGGTGTAAGGCTATTTAGCACCAGAGGGCGGTCGGTATCTGGAACCACCGTTCGTGACTGAGCTATTTTTGGGCCTCAGTCAGGTTGATTATTGGCACGGTACGAATAACACCGTAATCCAGCCCATGGTTGAATCTTAGTTTTAAACTAGTCTTAGAGGAGTTTATTTCACTTCCCTGGTCTAACCTCCTGTTCCTCTACTTAAGACGCCCACCGCCCCACCCCAAATAAAAATTAGAATGGCTGGATTAAGTAATTAAGTATTCCTAATTTGGCTAACGTTAATGTAATTATCATGTTTTCTAAATCAAATATATGTAATTAATTTAATTTTTTCTGCAATTAACTCACCTCTAATTGTATGTCTTACTGACTTGGTATCTTTAAATAATTTTGAGTTTGTAAAAAATTGTTTATTATTGTTTTCAATTAAATCATTTATTTTATTTTCTATTGTGATCCTGCTATCCATTTCCAAATAGTACCGATAGTTTATATTGCTCGTTTAGATCTAGTAAAGTTTGTATAGTATTAAAATTATCATCTCTTGGTAATTCTGCGTTAATTGCGTCATAATTATGTCTTTCTAATTCTTGTTGCGTAGTGTTCAAAAAGTTTTCGATATATGTATGTGAGATTAGTCACTTGAAATATGCTGGATGTGTTTTCGTAAATCAAAGCATCATATGTCAAAGATTTCAGTATTGATTGTTATGAGTGTAAGTAGGATAAGGGTGAAGTCCATTGCCTGAAATTAAAGCTTCAGATTATCTTTGTGGACAATTCTACCAGTTTGCTATTCTACTTTATTGCCTAATCCTTTTTTTATTTTTTTTTTTTACACTTTGGTCGTAACTTGCCACAGTCACCAGTAGTTTTTTTTTGGTAAACTATGTCCCGAGGTTTGACTGTTTTAACTTTTCGTATTTTATTATGCGTATCAAGCATTTTCTTTTGGGTTACCGCTAATTTGATAGAAACATAATAGGAGGAGGTCAAGAGCGCGGGAGGTCATTCCATAAACGACATGTACGGCTTAGGAAAGAATCACGATATTTCAGCGTACGTCCGAAAGTGGGCTTGAGGGTAAACTTTTGAACCATCATAGCGAGACGGGTGTTACGGGTAAGGGTTTGAAGGGTTGTAATGCTACTGGCAATTTCAATGGAGCACTGGTGGTGAAAATAACGACAGAGCAAGCTGAGACAGGTTGTCAATTGACCGGGTGTTATTAGCATCACCTATGATTCTTATCGCACGGTTTTGAATCCTATTTAGCAGGTACAGAGAGGTTTTAGGGGCACCTGGCCTGATATCGGCATTGTACTCCAATTTTGGCCTAATAAATGAGTTATATCGACATCAAATATGTGGACATTCCAACCTAGGTTGTCGTTGACACACATACCGAGAATGGAAAGTTGTTCAGTTTCAACTATTCATGGATAATGGCTGGGTGTTTGGATTTCGTTTTATCGACAGCAGACAGCATTGTGTTTGGAAAGCTGTTAATTGTTCTTCAATTGGTGATGCTACGAGTATTTATATCGTAATTTAGTAAGCTTAGCACATGCTTCCGTTCCCGTTTTACAGCTGATGAACATGGACGTGAGTCCGGGAACGAATATAAAAACAAAGAGTACTGTCGTCAGCAAACGAACATATTGCATTAGAAGTAACAGAGAAGAGATCCTTGATGAAAATTAATGAGAGTGTTGGAGACAGAACGGAGCCCTGGGGCACACCAGCATTTATTTTGTGAATATCGGACTTGAAGCCGTCCAAGACAACTTGAATTGAACGTTCCGAAAGGTAGTTTCTAATCCATTGAAGGAGAGATTCATCGATCCCGAATGCACGCGTTTTCGATAAAAGATCCAAACTCTGTCAAATGCCTTAGAAATATCAAGGGCAACTATTTTGCTTTCGCCAGATTGAAGTACGCTTTGGTTCCACTTTTCGGTGAGACATTCTATCAAACCACCAGTGGACCTGTTGCTACAAAATCCGTACTGCCGGCCATTGAGACGTTTTCATGTTTCGAGATATTTCATGAGCTGACGTAGAATAGGAGAGACGAAGTTTCGGGTTTTTTAGGGACGGGCTGGACAAATGCTGTTTTTCATTTTCTCGGGAAAAGTCCTAGAGAGTAGGATGGATGGAAAACTTTACGCAGTGCACGAATCAGATAGGCCTTGTCTAAAGAGCTGACAGCTGGAATGTCATTGTAAGTGAGCATTGGGATGGGATTAGGCAGAATTTTTGACGAACGATCAACAATTTTTACTTCCTTTGGGACATTGTAGTCTTTTTTGCCTCAGTTTTTGGTCGTATAGGAATTTTACACGTTTCAGAAAGATGTTACAGTTATTCCTGGCTCGGGTTGGGCTTATAGTAAAGAATCCAAAAAAACATTTATCTAACCCTGAAATCTGCTTTACAGCTAGTCGTCAATAGCGGGGTCAGCAGATGGCATGATGTCTTCTGATGATCAGCCGTTAAGCCAGTCTGTCAATTAACAACAGGCGTGCGAGAGCCGAAATTCGTAGGGGTTAAGTCATTTGTCACGGCTAGAGCCAAAAGTGAGAAGCGGAACTTCCGTTTTTCCTGGTCCAGCTAAGTCCCAACAGCAAACTGAATGGTCGAAGGAGTACCAAAGTCCTAGACTACCAGGTTGTACACTGGTAAAAATTTAGGAGGAGCGAAAACATTTTACAATGTGTTCGCTGCCAAAGGTTCGTGCACGACGCGTCGAATTGCGAAATGCAGCCAGGGTGCGTGAAATGCGGAAAGAACCACAAGTCCGAGGAATGCGCTCTAGGTATGGACGGAGCATCAGAAAAAAGCCAATTCTCTTGTGCGTTATGTAGGTACGGGACGCACCGCAAACTATCGGGGTTTTCCCAAATCCCAATACATAAAAAGAGTAAATCTAGCTCGGCAGCAGAAAGTGGAAATTAAACGTCCACTCGTGCAGACACAAACACCAGCCGTTACTCCCCACGTTACCTACGCCCAAATGGCGGCAGTTAGGGGAAATACGGTACAACAACCAAAGGTGGCCGTGGTGTAGTGGTAGTAGCAAACACTTCTCACTCGGAGGGTCCAGGTTCGAATCCTGCCCATGGCAAGTCAGTTTTTCATTGTGTAATTAGAACTCAGACAGAAAAATTCTGCGTGTGAAGGCATAACACTGACACGTAGATTTGGCTGTGTTAGAGTTTCAAGCACAGAAAAGAAAAAATACTGTGATATACCTCGAATCACTCTGAGTGAAGAAAAACTCTCCGTCCTATTGGGACTCCCACCCCTGGAGAGCAAACATAGAAACCAAACACACCTGAGTTTCAAACCACTACAAAAACAATTTTCCTTTCTCCTCCTTCTATCTTTCCGCCCGCGCCCTGGCAACAGTAAAAGGGTATCTAACCCCTTAGGCGCGCGTAAATTATAAAAAAAAAAAAAAAAAAAGAGGTAGCTTCTCAGGCCCCAGCGCCTAGAGCACCGGAACCTGTACCTGACATGCTCGCTATCTTGCTCTCTATTCATGGGCAGATGGCTTAGCTTCAGTGTCAAATACAGGAACAGGCTAATCGGGTAGATCAAATATACGCGCTGCTGCCGGGCCTAACGCACCTCCAGTCGTAATGGGTATGTACATGGCGGAGCAAACCCTGATGGTCCTTGCAGTGAATGTTAATTCACTGATTAGGTTAGGGCGAAGAGCCACACTATTGAAGTTGCTTAAAGATGAAGCCTCTGATGTGCTTTTGGTTAGCAAAACTAACCTTAGGAAAAGACACAAACTGAGGTACAGAAGAGATATAAAATAGTATAAAGAAACCGACCAAACTCCATTCAAGGAGGAGATGTTGAAAGGCATTCTTACTGTACAGTACCGTACTGTACCTACAACTGTAGTAGGGTGCATTCACTTCTCCTCGAATTCGCTCTACCCACCGTCCAAATGGAATCTGTCAAACGAGGAGCTTGACAGGTATCTAAAACTAATGGACGGGAAAATAAAACGAACAATGCATAAAACGATACCTCGGTATCAACACACTGACAACGAACACTTATTCCGCAACGCAATTGGACCAACATAAAATTAGACTGCTGTCAAGATGAAAAACCTTGTACAGACATTTTACCGGCAGACATAACTCGGAGATCATGGCACTGAAGTCGTCGATCAAAAACATCAAAACATTAACACAAGAAAATTAGAGAAATCACGTAAGTTTGTATTGGAACAATAAAATTCAGCCTGAACACCAGCAACCCGAATATGTTTCCGCCAATAAATAAAGTATTTCGGAGAAGCAATCAAAACGACCTCCCATGTCTTAAAATCGTCCAAACGACGAACAACGAACAAACACTTTTGGTAGCAATTATAGATCCAAATAAGGCCTTGATAATGACAACTTATGTGTGATCACGGATCCACAGGAGAATGTAGAGGCTATTGGAGCTACTTTTCAGGAAGTTTTTTTTTTTTTTTTTTTTTTATAATTTACGCGCGCCTAAGGGGTTGATACCCTTTTACTGTTGCCAGGGCGCGGGCGGAAAGATAGAAGGAGGAGAAAGGAAAATTGTTTTTTTGTAGTGGTTTGAAACTCAGGTGTGTTTGGTTTCTATGTTTGCTCTCCAGGGGTGGGAGTCCGAATAGGACGGAGAGTTATTCTTCACTCAGAGTGATTCGAGATATAATTCCCAGTATTTTTTTCATTGCTTGAAACTCTTATAACAGCCAAATCTACGTGTCAGTGTTATGCCTTCACACGCAGAATTTTTTTGTCTGAGTTCCAATTATACAATGAAAAACTGATTTTGCCATGGGCAGGATTCGAACCTGGACCCTGCGAGTGAGAAGCGTTTGCTACTACCACTACACCACGGCCACCCCGTGTACATTGGCCCGATCCACGATCTGGAAAATCGAGTTTTTGTGCACAATTTCTACCTCCGAAATGAACTAGTCAACTGGCGATTCGAGAGCTTGGGTTTCACCCAGTTCAGTGGCGAGAATATGACAAATAATGTCATCGCCGACGATAGGGTACTACACCCGTGTTTATTTCGAGGGAAGAGCTCCAAACGATATTCGAATTACTTAGAAGTAAGAAAGTAGTGGGAACCAATGAAATATCTAACATTGTGCTTCGACATCTCCCACTAGAAGCGGCGGACATTTATATCACACTATTTAATAACGCATTAAATAATGCCAATTATACAGCGCATTGGAAAACTGCGGTGGTACACCCCATCCGCAAAATTGATAAAGACATTTCAAATCCGGAAAATCTCCGCACGATCAGTCTTCTTCAAACATCAGTAAGGTTTCCGAGAAAGGGATCAATAGAGTCCTGACTAAGTTAGTTGAGGACAAAGATATAGTTCCGGATAATTAATTTGGTTACGAGGCGAGGCATGATGTCATTCATGCCGCGTCTAAAATGGTTTCACTGGAACAGAGGCAAGAACCAGTGCACTGGTGCCTGCCTGATTGACTTGAAAAAAGATTTTCTTTCCGTATGGTAAGGACTCTTTTTCAAGCTGAACAGGTCGGGCATTAGTAAACCACTGCTGTATATCCTTTCAGTTCATTGTGAAAAATGGCGATGTGACTTCAGCTGGAACATTTCATATTAAAAACGGTCTCCTAAAGAATTCTTCAGCAGGATCGAGTAGTTTGTATTGTTCTTTAATACATCTGATAATTTCTTGTAAAGTACTATGTACTATGTACTGGGCCGTTAGTCGTGCTATGTCATTGCGGGGTGTGATATACTGATATGTTAGATTTTTTAATTAATGTTTTGAAGACAGCAGAAGTGAATGTGGTATCTTGGTCACAGATTAAATTCTTACATTCAGGGAAGTTTTACAGGATTTTCAAGATTTTCCAAAATTTCCAAAAATTTTGAATATGCGTCTGGGGCACACCAGCATTTATTTTGTGAGTATCGGACTTGAAACCGTCCAAGACAACACCAGCGCTCTAGCCCAAAGATTCCAAAGATTCTTCGATTCCAAACCCGGTGGACAACGCAGTAGACTAGACCTCGTTTTAAGTGTCCCGCGCAAGTGGAAGTTGACCTCATCAACTTGGAGTGTGCAACTGGAGGCAGTTAACCACAGACTATGCTAACTGGAGAGGACTATTGGTTGATGTCCAGGTTTTGTTTTGTTCAATTAAACAAATAAATAAAATTAAGTTGTCGAAAGACATAAACTAAATTCAGCGTAGAGTGCTTTCAGGGCCAGTAGGTAGTTTTTAATCTTTTCGAAAAGAAAACGTATTTTAAATGTAGCAATTAAAAATAAATGCACGTTTCCACGAATTTAAAAGTAAATCAGAAATTTACCAAACTTATTTTAAACCTTTTTTTTCCAAAACTATTCAAAATACTTTTGTTCGGCTGAATTATACTATTGTAGAAAAATTGCAATCACTTACAACTTTATAAATATGATCATAAATATCAGTATCATTCATTTTAATTATTCGATTTTATTTAGAATGTACTTCCTTTCTTCCGATTCCTGCAAAAATAATTCAAAAAAAAATAAGCGCTTGGTTTATAGTATTGAAATATAATAATCAGTCCGCAATCGTCATATTTCGCTACTTTTCGTGTTTTTAATTTGTCAAAAATACTTAATTCAAATATACATATATATTTCATCTTTGTTTTCAGACACACATGCAGAACCAACAAAGCACGATGCAAAAAATCAGGATCAAACAGGTGGAAAATGAAGTATCGAGCATTTAGCAACAAAATTATGTTTAAATCTGAACAGAACGTAGATGAACGACTAAATGATTGGTTAAAATTTAATGGAATCGATGAAAAGATAATTTCTTTTCTTTTAGAAGAAGGATTTACATATAGTGACTTAGTATTTTCCGCCGAAAAGGAAGATATATTAAGGCTGGGTTTAAGGTAAGATATATTCAAATTATGAAAATGCAAAGCTCTTATTATTTTATCGAATCCTTTAGAACAATCATTGGAGGTGTTCAATAGAAAAAAAAACTCTCCTAGCGTTTTAATTGAGAACAATATTTGCACTGTGAAGAAAGTGATAAAATGTATCGAATGACGCTTATTGTGCTTTGAGTGGCTCGCATTGCATATTGTGTTGTATCCAATTATTATATTGTAGATAAATTATGACATTTAGTTGCTGCACTCCGCCATACCCATTTTGAAGCTTGGTTTATGAAGGAGCTTTCACCGGTATTTTGTAGTACGCTGAATCTAGTCGCTTAAAAGAAATTAAATACAAATTAAATTAAATAAATCCACTCGTCAGAGGGACTCACCGGTAGCCTCATTTGAGTTCCTTTGACGTATTCGTAGGTCAGGTCTTTCGAGGATTCTTTTGCATCTATTAAGGATTTCGAAATATACATAGATGGTGATGGAGGTTGTGAGGAGTTTACAATCCTAGCGCTCATATTCTCATAATGGACACCTTTAGATTTATGTTTGTTCCATAAACCTAAATACCCCACAAGCCAAAATACTATGCGGAATAATATAATACTCCTATATAATTTTATCATCAGCCATTCAATAGATTCTGGGGAATACACGCGCTTCGAATTAGATATCGTTAATGAAATAGTAATAAAACAAACAATCTGTATATTTATTTTTTAACCTTATTTTATTGAGACAAATTAAACTCTAAAATAACTTTCGAGCTCAGCTGAATATGAACGCCGGAACGCCCGATTTGGAAACCAATATTTTTTTCTTTTTTTTATAATGAGCGCCCGCTCAAGGGATTTCTGTAACCTTAAAATGTTTGTACATAGCTCGGGCGACGGAAATCTCGGGAGGAAGAAAAGAGAGGTACAGATGCACATTGTTTTTAAATATTTACAAGTTATAACAACCACGAAATACAGAGCTCGGCGGGGCATTCCATAAGCGAGTTCTACGATATTTTAGAGTACGTAAGAAAATGGGCTTGAGGGTATACTGATGAGCACTCATAGCGACACGGGTGTCAAGGCTGAAAGTTTGAATGGGGGGAATGCTACTGGCGATTTCAATGGAGCTCTGGTGGTGGAAATAGTGATAAAACAAGTGATATTAGCATCACCTATAAGGTTTATCGCACGGGTTTGATCTTATCTAGCAGGTGCCGCGAGGTTTTAAGAGCACTTGACCAGATGTGAGAATTTTACTCCAAGATAAGAGGGGATGAAATATTTATTACATCGTATGAGGAAACCTTGACATTTCGCAGCATATTTGACGATATTGAATATGTGGTCGTCCAACGTAAGTTATTACTGATACATATACCAAGAATGGAAAGTTTATCTTTCAACGATGCAAGTGCCATTCATGGATAATGGCTGGGTATTTACATTTCGCTTTAACGACAGCAGATAGCATTGCATTTTGGAAGCATTTGATTCCACTCTGTTGATAGTTCCCCAATTGGTTATGCTGTTGATATCGGAATTTAATGAGCTTAGCATACGCTGCCGTTCTCGTTCTACCGCCGAAGAGCATTGCCGTGAGTCCGAAAACGAATATGGAAAGCAGAGAGTACTGTCATTAGCAAAGGAACATATTGGATTAGAAGTAGCAGACAAGAGATCATTAATGAAAATCAAAAAGAGTGTCGGAGACAGAACAGAGCCCTGGGGCACACCAGCATTTGTTTTGTGAATATCAGACTTTAAACCGTCCAAGACAACTTGAATTGATCGTTCCGAAAGGTAATTTCTAACCCATTGAACAAGAGAGTCGTCGATCCCAAATGCACGCATTTTCGACAAAAGAGCTTGATGCCAAACTCTGTCAAATGCCTTAGAAATATCAAGTGCAACTATCTTGCACTTCCAACGAGCTGACAGCTGGAATGTCGTTGTAAATGAGCGTTGAGATGGAGGATGAGGCGGAATTTCTAATGTTTTTGACGAACGACCAAAAATGTTTACTACCTTTGGGATATTGCAGTATTTTTTGCCTCAGTTTTTGGTCGTATAGGAATTTCACACGCTTAAGAAAGGCGTTGTAATCATTTCTGGCTCGCTTGAACTTTTTTCGGTTTTCCTCTGTCGGGTTGGTCTTGTAGGACCGAAAAAACATTTCTCTAATTCACGTCGTTATCGAGGAAGCATAACGACCAGTTAAAATTCCTAAAGAAGCTGTTAAGACCGCTCCAGTTGGCTTTCTCGTATTACCATATGTTTCTTTTAGGATTTTTTTCTCTAACTGCGTGGTCGGTGGATGATAGAGTGTTTCAATAAAATTCTGCAAGCTGTTTGTGATTATTTCTTCAAGGCACTTTTCAACTACTGATAATATTGATATTGGCCTGTAATTGTTGAGATGATTTTTAGTACCGCTTTTGTATATTTGCCTGACCACAGCAGTTCTTACGGTTTCTGGAATTTTTGCTTGTGTAATACTCAAATTAAAAATTTTTCTCAAAATGGGCGCACAAATTTCCGCGTGAGTTTTAATATCCACAGCTCGGATTCCATCAATACCAGGCGACTTATTTTCGCCAAGCAAATCAATTATTCTTAACATTTCAAAGACATTTTCTACATAATTATAAACTGATCTGTCTAATGTTCTATTTGAGTGTATCGAGGTAATCAAGTCGAAATGGTGCACGATGTTTACAATCTGTTCGCTAAAGTTGTTTGCATATTCGATATCGAGATTATTCAGACACATTTGGCCACTGAAATTCTTATTTATAGTTTTATCAACGCTAGGATTCCTTCCCATTATCTCATTTATTAGGCTCCATGTTTTGCGGGGATCTTATCTGGTTTGTAAAAAAGATTTTTGCGCTGTTATTTCTCTGTTTAGTTTGTTTCGAAAAGTCTTATATTCCAGTTCATAAGTCCTGCTCAATCTGTTATTTTTCCAGCTTTTGTAAGTTTTTCGGTCTTTTTACATTTAGCGATTAATTCATGAGTTATGCTTTCATTTATTTTTTATTTTTACAGATGTAGACTTTTGATATACATATGATTGTCAGTTCATCGCCAAGTTTCTGATAAAGAGAAGTTCAATCATTTTCATCAATCACTTCTTCCCAATTTGTTTCAGCGATTAATTCGTTTACCTTCACGTTACATAAAAATGATATGCTAACCAGTTTTTGTTTTACAGCGGACTGTTGCGAATTTGTGAAATATAGGATTGGGTAAAGGTCTGTGCTACAACTTGCAATCACCGCTGAGTTAGTTTTGTAATCCGTTGCATTAGTTAGATGTGATCAGTTGTAGATTTTGTTCCCGTATTCGAGTCTACCCTAGTACACTCTAAATATTCTTTTACACCATATAAGTCCAGATCTTTTACATCAATATTCAATCTTGTCTTTTTTTTTTAATTGTTCGGTGTTGTTTCCGAATTCTTGGATAAACGCTTTTTTACTATAACCTGGTGGTCTGCATATTCCAAATACTTATTTGTATTTATTAGCCGTGTTTTATTGGGAAGTGGCTACGCAGCTCAGTAAAATATCCCTTGGCAAACAACAACAGAAACGAAAAGTGGCGATAATTAGGTCAGCAAATAAGTGAGTATATAAGTGAACACAGGAACTTAGGAATTCTGAAATCCAGGGAGCGCTGACAGGGGTTGTAAAAAATTTTGTTTCATGAAGATTGTTTGACTTTGTTTATTTAAGGATATGTTCGTTGACTATGTATTTTATATAATTTGTGTAAAGCTGCATTTGAGTTGCAAAAAGAAAAGAAAAAAAAAAATATTTGGGTGTAGTCGTGGAGAAAAATGAGGGATGAACGTGGTTCATTTTACTTTATTACAAGAGAGCTGCAAATTAGTGACGAGAAATCTTTCTTCAGTTATTTAAGGATGAATAAGGACCTCCTTTTGCTAATAAAAGACGATCTGCAGAAAAAAAAACAGTAAACAAAAAAGTAAAAAAGTGGTACATGGCATACGACGAAAAAACCTTAATTGTTTTACGAGTGAAAATAAATAGAATATAGGGTGGTTGTGCAAAAAAAGAGATGGTTTAAAGTTTTACCCCGGTGTAAAAAAAAAACACCATTTCAAAAATTATGTATATGTATACTTATGGTATTACCTGTAAAAAAAATCAAAAATCAAATGCTAAGCACTATACCAAAAAAAGAAAACAAATATGCACAAAGGATGAACCGTATAGTATATGTGTAACACACACAAAATGTCGAGAAACAGAGCGACGATTCATGTGTCCATGTACAAACTGTTCTCCAATATCCCATTCCTTTGCACAGTTGCTTCGTTGTGAAGCAAACAAACCCAACAACAACACCAAATACGCATACAGAGTACGATCACTGAACGGTAGAAGGAAAGCAAAAAATGGGACGTATTTTGTGACGGACACATTTTTCAGAAAGACAAGCGGTTAGACATATCCATGTCAAAATATCATTATGAGATCCGTAATTACACCAGAGCAAAAGCTGACAGCAACTTTGAGATTCCTCGGAACTTTGAGATTCCTGATATCAACATATCTTTCGAACATACCCGTAAGAATATTGAAATGTCAACAAGTGATTTTTTAGACTGTCACGGGTACCAACTTTAAAATATAGATTGAAAGTAAGTGTTTGAGTGAGTAAAGCGTTTTATTGGGGTTCGTTGCTGAGCTGCGTAGCCACTTACCAATAAAACACAGCTATTGTTTTCCACAAGCCGAATTTGAATCTTTTCGTATGACACGCTTTCAGATGTAAGTCGTTTGTATTCTAAGTCATTTCGAATTAACATTAAAATTCCACCACCGTTTTGCTCTATTCAGAAATTCAGGTTGAAAGCCAGTTTATCTATAAAACCCTTTTTATTCTTCCTCTATATTTGTTTCAACTAAGACTATAATTTTTAATACATTAACAATGCGGTTTATACTCAAATAAAAGTCATTCCAATTCTTACGCAAAGATGAAATGTTAAAGCTCAACCAGCAACATTTATTTTTTTCTAATTCATTTATGTGGATGTCGCTAAAATCATTCATTAGCCTACAATTCAAATCTACTTATATGCCATTGTTTATATTTGTGTTCTACATTTTGACATTCAAAGTTTTTTTGTTTCTTTTTGTTTACAAGCACTAAAAGCACACATGTAATTTTGATCATATCGTCAACGGAACTTATTAATATCGGCTGCGTATATTCATTTTGTCTGGCCAATATACTTTTCGCACTGCCCCAAACAAATCTCCAGTTTTCTAGCCTTGCTTTCTCCATCTACATCAAGTGTCTGGTCAGCTGCATATACCGTAGCATCGGGCAGAGCTGCGCTCGGATTGGTGGAGCTGTATTACAGCTTTAAGTTTGATGGAGCGAGTTTGTTTGACGAATTGCAGTTTCGTTATGCTGGATGAAAATATTGCAATTATTGGGTTTTTTGTTTTCGTTCGATATATATACATATATCAGTTAAATTATTTTAATCATTTTTGGTTCTAGTGAGTTGGTCTGTGATTGCATGTTTTTTTATTATTACATCCTTTCTGTTATTGCTTTCTCTGAGGTCATTCAATTCTTTGTTTATGTTTTCTATAAGGTTGTTATTTTTCCTCATGTGTGTGTTGAGTTCATCGATTTAGCCGATAGGAAATCACAGCTTGCCCTAATTTCTTTGATTTCCCCTCTTAGCAGACGAATTTCCGCTAGAAAAGACGAGTTACTGTCACTTGAGATGTTGTTAGCTGTGTTGCATTGGCTGTTGAGCTCACTTATCCTTTTTGATGGGTTTTCCTGTTGGGGTAAGGTTCAGATACCTCCACGTTGCTAACTGCAGCCGTAGTTTGGAAATCTCCATTATTTCTGCATAATTGACACTTCCACACGTCTCTTCTCGCACCCATGGTTCTCCATTCTCTGTGACCGTAATGTATACGAAATGAAGCTTTCACTTAGAAAACGAACACGAAGCAAAGTCACTTTCGGCGGGGATATTGATAGGGAATTGATAGAAGATTGACTATTTGTAGTTGTATTACTATTTATACGTGGTTGTGATGAGTTTAAAAGTGAATGCGAGTATTGGGATGAGGATATTTTTAATCTTGATGATGTGTTAGCATATTGAGTAAAAGTGACTTCGTTGGTGTTAGCAGTTTGTTTTTTGATTATCGAGTTTCATGATGTGAGTTCAGATTTATTTAGCTTCGGGGTGTTGAATTTATCCACATAGAATTAGACCACGCAGCAGATTAAAATAAAACAAACAATGCTTTACGATTTTAAGATGTAATTAAAAAGAACAAAGTATTTCAGTACAAGAACATACAATAGTACAAAAAGAAAACTTAATGCATATTCGCAATAAAAGCCTTAGGAAGTGCTTTCATTCAATAAACTATTTCTAATACTCCCATTTTTATTTAATGTATTTCAGTTTGACTAAAATTAAAAAACAAATTAATTTACGTTGACAACACCGATGAAGATTCGTAGACATTGAAACGTTCACGAGGTAATCCTTTCGTGAAGATGTCTGCACGCTGCTCACTGCTGGGAACATACTCAAGTTCAAATATGCGGATCAAGTTTTTCACCAATAAAGTGATGCCTAACCTCTATATGCTTAGTGCGTTTATGGAATTCAGGGTTCCGAATTAACTTCACCGCACTTTGATTGTCAACGTACAGTTTGGGCACAACTGTAGTTGACGAAGATAAATCTGCCACCAACTGGCTCATCCAGATTAGCTGTTTAACCGTATGAAACGCTGCAATATACTCTGATTCAGTGGTGGCTAAAGCCATAATTTACTGCCTCTGTGAACACCATAAAAGTGGTCCGGATACTCTCTGAAATATATATCCAGAAGTAGATTTTCGAGTTACCAAGTCACCTGCGTAATGTGCATCACTATATGTGCACTTCTGCGCATCAATATCCACTGAATCAAAAACGAGACCAAAGCCCTTAGTCCCTTTTAGATATCTCAATATCCTCTTCACCGCATTCCAATGAATCTTCGTATGCTTCTCAAGATACTTGCTCACATTACCAACCGCAAATGAAATATCTGGTCGTGCACAAACTACTAATTATCTCTATATAGGGAACGTTCTCCAATAATGATGCTGCGTTGATTGCTGATGAACTCACGTCACATGGTGTTGCTATTGGATTCGCCCCCTTCATGTTAAACTTGTTCAATATTCGTCTAGTATATGTTGACTGATTTACAAAAATTGGTCCAGTTCCAACACGATGAATCTCCAAACCAAGATAGAATTGAACATCTCCAAAAGTTACGGCGAAATGTGTTTTTAAGTATTTCAACAGTTCAAGTGCATACTGTTCGTCAGTTACCGCAAAAAGCCCATCATTTACAATATATAGATGGCTAAGATGATCTTTATCATGGTGGTGAAATTTGGTGAAATCACAAGAATCAGCTTTGTTAACTTCAAACCCATACAGCTTCAGAAAATTTTAAAATTTATGATTCCAACAACGAGATGCCTGCTTCAGCCTGTAAAGAGTCTTCTGTAGCCTACACACTCTGTTAGACCCGTCTTCATAACCCACTGGTTGTCGCATGTAAATTTCGGAGTCCAAATCGCCATAAAAAATGCTGTTTTTACATCAAACTGCTTAAGAACCAACAGTTCCGATGCAGCAAAAATAGTTCTTATGGAAGCAAACTTCATCGTTGGACTAAAGTTTCTTGATAATCGATCCTATATCTCTGTGAAAAACCTCGAGCTATACTAGCCTCGCTTTAAATCTTTCAATCTCTTCGCCAGCACGATATTTTATGCGGAAAACCCATCGATTATCTATTGCTGATTTATCCTCTGGAAGATCCATAAGAGTCCAAGCTTTGTTGTCAATTAAAGATTTCATTTCTTCATCCATGGCTTTACACCATTGCTCGGAATGTATCTGGTAAGTATCTGGTTCACATATTATAGCAGCGGAAACTTCCCCCTGTTCGTAGTCATCCAGCCTTTGTGGTGGATGAATCAAATTTCTATTTCGATGAGCTCTTAGTAACTTCTCCATTTTCAGCTAAATTTTCACCAGAGGTATCCTCTACATGGTCAATCATCATAGTTGTGTCAAGAAAATTGTCTTCATCACTAGTTGCTATACAGTGATCCTTTACTTGTAGTTCTTCCTCTCTGATTGGTTTAACATAAGACTTAACAACTACCTCCGAGTTGTCGATTTGTATTTTTAATGATTTGGTGAAAACATCATGTTCTTTGAAAATTACATCACAACTGACTTCTACCAAATTTCTATCTTCGATCCACACACGATATCCTTTCATGTTCGGGGAATATCCCACAAAAAAACCTTTAACTGATTTCATATCCCATTTTCGTCTCTTCTGTTTATGAATATGCACTAAAGCTTCCGAACTAAACATTTTAAGATGATCGTTCCTTGGTTTCACCTTCCACAATAGTTTAAAAGGAGTTTTGTCTTAAACTGTACTTTTTCCTGTCCTGTCTAAAAAGTATACGTGTTCACCGCTTCTGCCCATAATTTCATATCCAAGCTTTTGGCATGAAGCATAGTTCGCATAGCTTCGACTATTGTCCGCATCTCCCTACGCAGCCATTTTGCTTCGGTGTATATGCCATATTACTTCTTTTTAGCATTTCGGAAATTTCCTTATTGATATATTCGGTGCCGTTGTCCGTCTGAATACTTCCTATGTTGGGACCGGTCTCCATCTTCACAATCCTGATGAAATCGACCAGCTTCTCCTTGACTTCAGATTTGTGTTTCAAAAAATATACTTTTCTGTAATTTGAGTAATGGTCTTTGAAGAGTGAGAAGTACTTAGCACCGCCCAGGCTTGTAATCTCCATGGAGCCACATAGGTCCGAGTGGATTAGTTCCCCTGGATGTTCTATTTTCGTTTCACTTTGTCCAATCGCAGAAAACGCTAGATTTTGTTGTCGGAACAGTAATCTTCATTTCTTTCAAAATCTGTAATACCTGAGAAATGTTTTGGTGTCCCATTCGTTCATGCCACAGTTTTAGACTCTCAGTACGAGCCACATCCGTCTTAGCCATTTCAGAAAACACTCGAAAATCTTCATGTGCCTTACTCGAACTGCAGTGATAGTGATTCCTTCCAAAAATTGGCAAGCTGTATTAGTGGTTTTTAAAACTAAGCCTTTATCCAGCGCAGATCCTTGGGAAAACAAATTAAGACGCAAATCTGGAAAATATAAAACTTCTGTTAATACTCAAGGAGACAACTTATTTTGAACACGCGGCAAAATATTAATGTTGCCTCTTCTATATGCTCTAAGAATTCGACCATCACCAATTTGAACAATATTTGGCCATATGGTCACTCACACAAGAATCTAAAAACCACCTTCTGTTTCCATCTACGTCGCTTGTCATTGTATGAACTTCACTTATGAAAGCCCGGCGTTTACCTTTTTGACTTCCATCATCGGTTGTGCTGTTTGAACTTTTTGACGAACAATCCCTTTTGAAGTGACCTGGCTTGTGACATAAAAAACATTTAAATAGCTTTTTCTTTCTATTTTATCCTTCTGAACCACGAGCATTACTAGGGGGGTGAAAAGTAACCGCCAGAATGCGCTGCTACTGCAATAAAGGTTATGGTGCCTTGAAGTTCGTTCATATTTAGGCAGACATGCCAAATTTCAGTGCGATACTGTCTTTATTTTTGTTTTGACAGCTGATTGTTGTTGACGTGTTTGGCATCATGTTGAATATGGACAAACACGATTTTCGCTCTCTCATAAAACATTATTTTTT
This sequence comes from Volucella bombylans, assembly GCA_949129095.1. Lineage (NCBI taxonomy): Eukaryota > Metazoa > Arthropoda > Insecta > Diptera > Syrphidae > Volucella > Volucella bombylans. The sequence continues at coordinate 225,343,669 of OX422140.1, forward strand.
GAGAGGCAAAACGGCGACAGAAAAAAAGAAAAGTTGGATAAATATTATGGGGCTAATGTTTCATCAGATTACTCCGTCAAATATTGGTTTCGAGAGTTTTGTGGTGGCCGCAACTCCACTACCGATCAAGTCCGCAGCGGCAGGCCCTCCGATGCGGTTACATGAAATGGTGTTGACTGATTGGAAAGTGAAGGTGCGCGAGCTAGCAGATACCACAAAGATTAGTACTGAGCGCACACACCATATTTTGGGCAATATTCTGCATATGAAAAAGTTATCCTGCCGCTGGGTGCCGCGTATGCTCACTCCTGACCAAGAACACGAACGCGAGAGCACTTCGAAAGAGTGTTTAGACTTGCTGATGCGGAATCGGGTGGACTTTTGGTTGACTGTTGATTAAACTTGGATCCACTGTTACACACCAGAGAACAGAATGAGTGCCCGGCAATGGACTGAAGCCGGCACGAGTGCTCCGAAGCGGCCGAGGGAGGCTAGATGGGTCGGAAAGGTTATGGCGTCGGTTTTCTGGGATTGTCATGGCATACTCACAATAAAAGTCTAAGGAAGTACTATCCATTAACTATTTCTAACACGGTGTTATTAATACTATATTAGTATTTCTTTTAAGGGGGTAGTGTCATGTTCGATCTTCAAAAAATCTATTTTAACTTAGCATATTTTCAAAGTTTAATAAGTTGAAAATATACTGTGAAAATTTTAGACCGATACACTAAGCCATTTTAAAGTTGTAGCAAATAATAGGGGAGAGCGTACCCTGCAGTTTCGGGGATTATACCAAACTTAAACGTTTTTCTCGAAACTGCTTTTTATCCGTCGGCCTAGATGATTAAAAAAAATATTGGACCGATTCGGCTGACGTTTTAACACAATATTCTACATATGAATGGTTCTGTCCGGTACCAGAATTAGATTTTTTATGAACTCGATTCCACTCTCCAGTCATCAATGGTCGAGACTTTGTTATTCAAGTATCGAAATCTTCTGGTCTTCGAGTACCGACATCTTCTGCTCTGTAAATCTAGATGTCGCTGCTCACATTTAAGTGGTTATCACATTGCTCCCTCCCTACAGTTGTTCGTCCCGAAGAACTTCGTCATTCAGCATCCCGTTGAAATGTCACATTCTATCCAATTGGACCACTTTCAATTTTCCTCGATCCCCACACTGGATCCGGTAGACCACGTCATTAATGCGGGTTATTACCTTGTATGGACCTTTCCAGTCCTGTTGCAATTTTGTTGATTTGCTTTTCTTACGCTGAGGATTATACAGCCAGACCAGATCTCCTTCGTTTAAACCGGAAGATTTCGCCTTGATATCGTACCTAGTTTTCATGCGGCTGCTTGCTAGCTTCATCTTTTCGCTGGTGTCTTCATGAATTTTACGCATCCTGCTGTGCAAGTCATTCACGTAGTCGTTCACCTCTTTGGGCTCTGTCGGTGGGGATCCGAATTTTGCTTCACTTGGCAACCGAATTGTTTGACCAAATAAGATCTCGGATGGTGTGTGCCCTGTTGAGCTATGGACCGCGTTTCGATAGGCCATTAAGAAGAGGGGTATGTGTTGATCCCAATCCCGCTGGCAATTGCTGACAACCTTAGATAAATGCTCATTCAAAGTCCGATTGAATCGCTCGACCATTCCATCAGATTGAGGGTGTAGTGGCGTTGTCCTTGTCTTTCTTATTCCCAAATATTGGCATATTTCCTGGAAGACTTTTGATTCAAAGTATCGCCCTTGGTATCAGAGTGCAACTCCATTGGGACCCCAAATCTGCTCACCCAGTTGTTGACTATCTGTTCGGCTACGGTCTTAGCCTCTTGATTTGGGAAGGCAAACACTTCCGGCCACTTACTGAAGTAATCCATGACCACAATTCAATTCAATTCAATGGATTTTATTTGCACAAAAGAAGTTTTTCATTTACATGTATTACCTGCAAAGCAGAGTGCTTATCTGCAGGTGGTTGGACATAAATTGAGTAAATTAACTTTTGAAATGATTTAAATTGAAAAAAGTTTTGTTTACAATTAGGTTACATTCAATATAGTGCTGTTAAAGTCTTCTTTAACGGTCTACTTCACAAAATAAAGTTCAATTAAATGCTTTTTTAACTCTTTTTTTCTTTTTTTAAAATTCGGAATCACTTTTAGAAATTGTGGTAGCGAATTAACTAAATTAGGAACGGTGCATCGCAGTTCTCTATCACCATGCGTGTTGTAAGCTTCCGGAACTTCTAGCATCCCTTGGGCTCGTCTTCGGGTGTTTTGTGGGTGGTTTATGGGACGGAGAAACCGTTGGTCGTTCATATAGGTAAGCAATGTTGTCATCTGGAAAAGTGCCTTTACATCTAAAACTTTAAAAGTTGAATTAATAGGTCTAATTATTTTGACAAGACGATGTTGTAATTTAGATATCTTATCCAGATGGGATTTCGCTGCGTTTCCCCAGGCCATAATTCCGTATCTAATGCGTGACTCTGCCATCGAGTAGTACACTTGCTTTTGTACCTCCATATGAGAGTAACGCTTAAGATGCACCATTGCAAATATCGTGCTCTTAAGTTGAAGACGCAGGATGTTGATGTGTTCACGCCACAGAAAATGCTCGTCGATGGTAACTCCAAGATATTTGATGGCTTTGACTACCTCAATTGTGTTGCTGCTTCTTAGTAATGGACAGTGATCATTACGATGAACAATTTCTATAGCTTCCGTTGACTTAGAAGGGGTCCTAATGTGCATCACCTTGGTTTTGTCTGCGTTTATCACCAGACCGTTATCATGACACCATTCAGATACAGCGTCAAATTCATCTTGCAATATCTTCATGGCTAAATGCAAGTCCTTGTGTCTTACAACGATTGCAATATCATCAGCATAAGCATAGGCAATCGATTTCTTAAATGTCCTTAACAGTTCATTTGTGAACAGAATGAATAAAATGGGCCCCAATTTGGAACCTTGTGGTACACCGTATTTGCTAGATTTTTTTAGACTTAATGTGTCAGATACCTTGACTTGGATTACTCTATCAGTCAGATAGCTTTTGAGCCAGCTTGCCAGCAATCCTCTTAATCCCAATTTGTTGACACTTTCCACGAGTTTTTCGGGTGTCAAGGTATCGAAGGCTTTGCTGAAGTCTATAAAAAGAACAAGTACGTGATGATTTTTATTTAGCCCTGCATTAACCACATTGGTAAACTCTCCCAGTAGCAATTGGGTGCTCTTGTATTTTTGAAATCCAAACTGGTTTGGGTGAATCACTCTATACTTCAACATAAAACAATTTACACGTTTAACGACTATCTCTTCCAAACATTTTTCAACCGCTGGCAGAATTGAAATTGGCCTATAATTTGCCGTGTCTTGTTTTATTCCTCCCTTGTATATTGGGCGAATTATAGACGTTTTCATGAGCTTAGGTACACATGACTGACACAAACTAAGGTTTATAATCTTCGTGATTATAGGGGTGAGACTCATGGCATTAACTTTGAGATCGACTGGTCTTATGTTGTCTGCTCCAGGACCTTTTGTGCTACTTAGTTGACACAATATCTCGTAAACTTCAGGTTCCGTTGCTTCTTCTAAGTAGATACTTTGTTGAAGTTGCCGGTTGTCATGGTTTGAGGTTTTGGTGTCACACATATGCATAATGTTCGCTGCTTGATTCGAAAACAGCTCCGCGAAGTCCTCAACAATGTCTTTTAAGCCTTCGGATTCAGACGCCTTTGGAAAATTGATTTTTATAATTTCGTCTACTGAACGTCTCTTTCTTCCAAGCAGTTCATTCACAATTCTCCACGTTTTCCTCGGGTCGTTATTGGCATTTATGAATTTTCGTTTGTAAAAATTGGCTTTTATTAATTGAATATTCTTGTTAACTGTGTTTCGAAATTTTTTGTATTCACCCTCAAAAGTCTTGCATCTGGGGCTGTTTTTCCACCTCCTATATAGCTCATCCCTTTGTTTGCACATTGGTATTATTTCTGGCGTGATCCATGGCTTATGTTTACGTGTTCTTTTTGTTGTGGTCGTTTTGAATGCTTCAGCGTATATTTTATTCATTTCTCGTACAAAATTGTTGTAGAGTACCTCGACGTCATTTTCTTGGATTAGATGTTGCCAGTCTGTTTGCTCTATAAGCTCATTAACTTACTGCTGATTAATGTGTTTAACTTCCGTTTCCCGAGAGGTTTCTGTTCTATCCAAGTCTTCTGTAGCATATAAGACGGCGTAATGATCAGATAGATCGGTTACAATAATTGCAGAGAATATGTTGAGCTTGGTAATGCTAACATATATATGATCAATTAACGTCGCCGTATTATTTGATATGTCAACACGTGTCGGTTGTTTAATAACACTTATCAACCCTTTCGACGCCATCATCTCCATGTATTTAAGAACAAGTGAGTTATTCTCATCTATGATATTAATATTGACATCCCCTAGTACAATGTTTTCTTTTCTTTTTTTTATAATTTCATCTAATTCGTCAATGAACCTTCCAACACTAGAGCTAGGTCGCCTGTATATTGCATGTATATGCTTTTGACCACCTTGATGATTGATTTCCAGGTGCATGCCCTCGTAGTTGATTGGATTCGCTGGTATTATTGTGTAAGAAATATTACCTTTTATATATATTGCAACTCCTCCACCTTGCGTCGCGTCACGGTTTATAAATTCAGTATTAAAGCCGTCAATGCGATAAAAGTCATTTTTTTTCTTCGGTATATTAATTTCATTCAGTACTAATATATCGATGTAAGAAAGCACATTTTCAATTTCTGCTAAAAAGATATCCCAATTTTTTATAATGGATCTTATATTAAAACTTACGCAACAAAAATTCATTTTTTCCAAATATTTTTTTTCGATGCCGCCAACACCATGTATTACCCTAAAGTCAAAGTCGACATCAGCTTCACTGCATGTGTTTTCCATTTTATTTTCTTCTATTTCGAATCTCTCAATTAGAATTACGTACAACAACAATGCTTAGTTGTTCATTTTGTTTACATCGTTGCAAGACCCGATGTGTATGGTCTCGCCGTTTTCTTTTTTTTTCGCAAGTACCTTACCGGTCGACTCCCACACAAATCTCCAATTGCACTCTCTGGCTCTGTTTTTTGCTAGCCAGAGAAGATGTTTATTGGTAGGTGTGAGCTGATTGTTGACATATATGATTGCATCAGTTTCGGGAGTTGCACTTGAAGCAGAGCCATTAGAAATATTTTCTCTAATTCTCTTAAGGGGAATATTACGGATGGCTCTTGCCTTTTTAATTACATTTGTTTTGCACGCGTGACTTGCAAACGAAACTATTATTGTTGTTTTATTTGGATTTTTTATGTTCGTTCTGTAAACGTCAGTGATGTCTGAATTTAGTATATCGTGATCTATTGTTTTTCCTAGTGCTTGGACAATATCCATTAAGTTTTCATTTTGTGTCTGCGGAATGTTTTTTATTTCAATGTTGTTTTTTAGTAATTGTTGTTCGAGAGTATTGATTTTGGTTTCCATTGCATGTATTTGTTGATCTTTTTTCTGGTTGCTCTCTTTGAGCTCTTTTATTTCGTTTGTAAGTTTTTGTAGTGTTACATTGCTTAATGTCATGTGTTGCTTTATGTCTTCGTATTTGTTCGCCATAAATTCACAACTTGTGTTTATATCTGTCATCTCTTTTCTCATCTTGCGCATTTCATTTAATATTATTTCATGATTATTACTGTCTGTTGCTGATTTAGTGAATGGTGTTGGTATTGGAGTTTGTTGCGGGAGTGCTTCTGGAGAACTTACACTTCTCATTCGCTTGGACATAGGCTGAACTGATGCTAATTCAGCAGGGGTCCTGGGTGCGGAGAGCGCTGCAAGTTCTTTTCTACAGGTGGAACATCTCCATTCCTCCTTTCGGGCAATATTCATTTTTCGGTAAGATTTTTCGGAAATGGTGGTACATCCATAATGCATTTTCCTTTCACATCTATGACATGTTACAAAGTCTCCATCGGCGGGGAGGTCAGAGAAGCACTCATTGCACGTATCCATATTATACATATGGGAATAGTGGTGTGGGTGTATAGTTTAGCGGGAAATAAAATTTGTAAAAGGGAAGGAAATTACTGTTTGAGTTATAAAGCAAAAATAAATTATACTTTCACTGTTTGCACAAAGGGCTTATGAATTTATTTTATTAAGAAAAGGTTTAAAAAGTCACTGTCTTTGATACCTTATGGTTTATTTCGAATTTATTGATAAATAAATACGTTTTTCGCAAGAAATTGAATCACAACTCAGGAGAAAATTAAAAACACAGCCGAACACTTCAAAAGTCACTCGAAAAAGTGGTATATCGGTTACCATTAAAGGTTTCGGGAAACGGCCCAGCAATGTCGATGGCTATTCGTTCGAATGGTGCTGCGACATTGTATTGTTGCATTTGTCCATGTGGCTTTACTTTTGGACCCTTGGTAGCCGCACACCTTATGCACTTTATGCACCAATTCTCGACATCTTGTTTAGAAACCAATAGAAACGTTCCCTTACCTTTTCCAACGTCTTGTTTATTCCCAAATGGCCTTCTTAGATTCCGTCATGTATTTCATGGATTACTTGGCTGACTCTAGACCGTGGCACAATTAGCTGCATGTTGTCCCATCTGCACTTCCCATTTTCTCTTCAGCAATCCATCTTGCACAAAAAGCGAGTCCCACTGTGCCCAGTATGCCTACAGAGTTTGGCTCCGATCTGATATCTGCTGCCAGCTTGGTCTTTCCTGGTATTCCTTCCAGGCCAATATTGGTTCGATGTCATTGTCTGCCTGTTGGGAGGAACGGATTTCGTCTATACTCCAACCCTCTATTGGCTCAGTCCTGATCAGGCATTCTCCAGACCACCTGAATTGTCGGCCTTTTTCCGTAAGTTGATGCAGGCTCTTTGCAATGCCAGCAAAATCCTTTACGAACCTTCTGTAATACGTGTCGAGTCCCAAGAAGCTTCTCAGTTGGTGTTTATCTTTTGGAGAAGGCCAACTTTTCACGGCTTCGATTTTGTCAGGATCCGTTCTTACTCCTTCCGCTAATATAATGTGACCCAGATATTTTACTTCCGGACGGAACAAGGCGCACTTTTCTGGGTTGAGCTTTAAACGAGCATTTCTTTTAGATTTTTGCGGTGCTCCTCGAACGTCTTAGCTATGATAATAACGTCGTCCAAATATACTGGGCAGGTTTTCGAGGTGAGTCCTTGCAATGTTCGTTCCATTAGTCGCTCGAAGGTGGCCGGAGCGTTGCACAGTCCAAACCGCATCACTGCAAACTGCTAAAGACCGTTTCCTGTAGTGAAGGCAGTTTTATCACGATCCGTACGATTTATCTCTACCTGCCAGTAACCGCTCTTCAAGTCAAGTGTTGAAAACCATTTTGTTCCAGAAAGCATATCCAAAGTGTCATCGATTCTCGGAAGTGGGTAGCTGTCCTTTTCAGTGACATCATTGAGACGTCGGTAGTCTACACAAAATCTCGTGCTGCCATCTTTCTTTTTCACGAGGACCACTGGAGATGCCTACGGCCTTTGCGATTCTTCAATCACTCCCTCAGCTTCCATCTTCGACATCATTTCGGCAACTTCTGTTTGCTTTGCCAATGGAAGTCGCCTTGCGGGTTGACGGATTGGTTGAGCGTCTCCGGTGTCAATGTGGTGTTGAACAATATGCGTACGTCCATATTCTCCGTGTTGTGCAGCAAATATATCAGCGTACTCACCGATTAGTTTTTCTGCCAGGATTCGCTGATCTTCGTCCAGATTACAGAGGTTGAGAATTTTGTTCTTGATTTTTATGCTTTGAACTGTTGTGACCGGTGTTGCACCCTTTTTCTCCGTTGTGATCGATATAGCCTCAACAGGTACACATTTTCCCACTGTCTCACCCTTTTTCACCTTTACACTGAATGTCTTTGGATTTAGAATCCTTACAGAGACCATGTTGTTCTTTGGCTCCACTAAGGTGAAGACTCTGATTGCTGCAGATGACGACATTTGAGACTGAGGTATTGGCGTTTTCGTATATCATTGGTATCTCCATGTTTCCGTATTTCAGGGTTTGTGCCCCCAAGTCGACTACAAGTCCATGTTCTCTTATGAAGTGTGTACCAATGATGTACTCGTCACATATGTCAGCTACCAGAAACGCGTGAGTGAATGTTATTCCGGCCAGTTGGATTTTTATGCGGACTTCACCATATACCTTAATCGTTGCTCCTGTAGTTGTTCGCAAGCTGCAACTGCTAGTGTTATGCAGCCAAGACTTCTGCACAAGATTCCTCTTGATGATTGAGGCCGCGGCACCGGTGTCTATTGTTGCCATCCATTTTTCTTTTCCACTGACTACTTCTACTAGAAGGCTTTCGCTGCATCGTTTTGCCTGCGAGACTTGGATGATGGTCCTGGGGCCGTCGACTCCTATAGATGCTACTTCCCTGGCGAAATGTGTTCACCTGGAAGCCTGATTAGCTGCTTCCATTGCCAGAGCGAAGGCAAGTGCTTCAGCAAGGGTTCTCTTCCCGGCCATCCTTACTGCTAACTGTAGCTTCGAATCTGCAATTCCCCTGATAAATGCATTTTTTGCGATTTCGTCGATAATTTCCTGGCCTGCGGTGGGGTATGACAGGTGTGCCAGTCTACTCACGTCTGCTTGGAGCTGCTGAAGTGTTTCTCCTCGTTGCTGCATACGGCCTTGCAATTGAACCTTGTAGACCTCCTGCATGTGGCTATCCCCAAACCTTTTCTCAATAGCCTGCAGTAAAGTCACATAATCTTTATGCTTTTCGATGTCTACTGTTTGCAACAATTCTGATGTAGGACCGTGCAAGGCCATTGTTAGGGCAAAGCACTTTTCCTCATTGTCCCAGTCGTTTGCACAGGCACCCATTTCAAACTACTTCTTATAAGTAGACCATGAGATCTGGCCATCGAATGAGGGATGCTTCAACTCTTTTCTCCTTGGACCGCTTAAAGAACATTCTCGCAGTTTCTGTTTTCGCACTATGTCGAGCTCTTTTGCCAGTTGCTGAACTTTGCTGTCCATTTCTTCGAATTTTTCGCCAACATTCTTCTTTATTCTATCAAATTTGTCATCAACGTTCTCCTCTATTCTTTCAAATTTGTCATCGTTTTCTTCGAATTTTTGCTTTAGAATGTTCTTTTGTTTTTCCAGATTATTCTTTTGTTCATCCAGCTTTTGTTGTTCCAGATTTTTCTTTTGTTGGTCGAGACTGTTCTTCTGTTTGTCCATTTTTAACAAGAGGAGTTGCATCATCGCAGCCATGTCACTGCCGGTACTTGCTTGTTCATCCTCGTCAACATCAAAGGAGTATGCATCAGGGTCATGTCCCTCGTTGTTCAAAGCCTCCTGAAGTCGGAGCACCAGGTCACTTTTTCCTGCACTGGCGCTGAGGCTTCTCTTGTTCAACTCGGATTTGAGTTGGACGAGGCTCAACTGCAATAGTTTTCGACCCATTCTAGCTTTTTCAAATAGTCAGAAAACACTTTTTTTTTTTACACACAATAAATCCTATCCCACTTCTGACACCAATGTAAAATATTTGTGTGGGTACAAATGATAGAACTTATTCTTTTCAATATCGCTTTATTCAGTACAGTTACAATTCACTGTTTAATTGTTTCTCTTAATACAATCCAATTTCTCAACCGCTTATACTTTTCTTATCTTTTACTTAAACCACTTAATCACTTCTCCTAATTAACACTTCAAATTCTACTGATGAACTTACCTGCATATCTTGGGGATGCTGGTATTTATACTCGAATAACATACTTCAAGAACAATCCTCGCCATCCAGCGTCCCATACAATTTCCAATTTGGAGTACCGAGTCGACTAACGACGAGTGCACAAGTTAACTAGTGCACTCGCTAATTATCGTGTGCTGTGCAAAAAGAAACAAAAAAAAAATAGCGTGCGTGTGCAAAAAAAAAAAAATAAATAAATAAAACAAAAAAAAAGTGCAGTGCAGTGGAAAAAAAAAATATCTCCCAGTGCGGGTATACCACCTCTCCCGCTCCTGGTCGAAGTACTGTTGCTTGCACTCAATCACTGCCATTACTGTATTTACCATACGGTACGAGCAGTGGCTGAGTGTATGTAACAACTGATAGATAGCGGGTTGTGAGTGAAAATTTTGTTATTGCACTGTTCCATATTGTTGTATGGGCATAACATCTACGGCAATTTGATCCGGTAAATCAATGTCAGAATTTTCACTGCGCAGCCTTGCTTAGCATCGTCGTTATTTGTCTTTTTGTGTTTGTTGTAGATTATGACTAAGGAATTCAGAGTGGACGTATATAGAATATACGCGGGCTAAGAAGTAATCACTTTTCTGCGTACGTCCGCATCTGTAAGTACAGACCAGCTGTTTTGGCACATAGTGAAACACAGGTAGATCCCCGCCCACACCTCTCAGATCATTCTGATCTGAAGCTACCTGGCTACGAACTAGTGCTATTATTCTTCTCTCACCGCGGTCTCGCCATTTACGTGCGTAGTGATGTAGCTTACCAAACTCCACCACAATGTGATCCATGTTCCAATCCGGAATTCAACTTCATGTGGTTAAAATTTAATCTCCGTAAGCAAATTATCCACTACTGCTTTATTTACAGAAGCCCCAAACTGAACAGCAATTCGACTTTTAACGAGTTTGATGCGCTGTCTGACTCCATTCAAAGAATTGTATCCCTGTATTCTCATACTGAAATCGTTATTACGGGCGACTTCAATATACACAATTCTGGGTGGCTTCGACATTCTGGACAGACAACACCCGAAGGACGGTGTGTTGAGCTCTTCGCTGCGGAAAACAACCTAACGGAGCTTGTAAATGAGCCCACGCGAATACCAGACGTTGATAGTCATACCGCCAACACCCTGGACTTGTTTTTAACTTCTCACCCTGATAAGTACACCATTGATGTGCTCTCCCTTCTAGGCTCGTCGGACCATTGTGTCATATCAGCTAATTTCTCGTACACCGACCACACAGTTAGAGAAAAAAATTCCTAAAAGAACCGTATGGCAATACGATAAAGGCAACTGGAGCGGTCTTAACAGCTTCTTTAGGAATTGTAACTGGTCGTTATGCTTCCTCGATAACGACGTGGATGCCGCTGCTGATATGATTACAGACACCATTCTCTTTGGAATGAGATCCTTTATTCTTCATCGGATGAAGAGTATCAAACCAAAAGAAAAGGCATGGTACGACTCGAGCTGTAAAGAGGCCGTCAGGGTTAGAGAAATGTTTTTTCGGTCCTACAAGACCAACCCGACAGAGGAAAACCGAAAAAAGTTCAAACGAGCTAGAAATGACTGCAACGCCTTTCTTAAGAAATTCCTATACGACCAAAAACTGAGGCAAAAAATACTGCAATGCCCCAAAGGCAGTAAACATTTTTGGTCGTTCGTCAAAAACATTAGAAATTCCGCCTCATCCTCCATCCCAACGCTCATTTACAATGACATTCCAGCTGTCAGCTCTTTGGATAAGGCCAATCTGCTTGCTGCACACTTTGCGGTCAGGTCAACACTCCCAAATTTTCAATGGGACGAATCTGCTTTCGCACTCGTGTAGTAGCAAGAGTACTTAAAGATCTCAACATACATAGATCCGCTGGTCCAGATGGTATATCTCCCCTTCTTCTGAAGAGGTGTTCTTCCTCACTGGCAAAACCACTGCGTAAGCTTTTTCATCAATCCTACACTTTAGGACTTTCCCGAGCAGATGGAAAACAGCATTTGTCCAGCCCGTCCCTAAAAAAGGCGAATCATCTTCTCTCTCCTCCTACAGACCCATTGCACTAACGTCCCTTCTTTCCAAGGTCATGGAAACGCTGATAAATCGTCAGCTCATGAAATATCTCGAAACACGAAAACTTCTCAATGACCGGTAGTACGGTTTTCGTAGCAACAGGTCCACTGGTGATTTGATGGCATGTCTCACCGAAAAGTGGAACCAAAGCGTACATTAATCTGGCGAAAGCAAGATAGTTGCACTTGATATTTCTAAGGCATTTGACAGAGTTTGGCATCAGGCTCTTTTGTCGAAGATGCGTGCGACGACTCTCTTCTTCAATGGATTAGAAATTACCTTTCGGAACGTTCAATTCAAGTTGTCTTGGACGGTTTCAAGTCTGATATTCACAAAATAAATGCTGGTGTGCCCCAGGGCTCTGTTCTGTCACCGACACTCTTTTTAATTTTCATTAACGATCTCTTGTCTGCTACTTCTAATCCAATATATTCCTTTGCTGATGACAGTACTCTCTGCTATTCATATTCGTTCCCGGACTCACGGCCCTGCTCTTCGGCTGTAGAACGAGAAAGGCAGCGTATGCTAAGCTCATTAAATTCCGATATCAACAGCATAATCAATTGGGGAACTATCAACAGAGTGGAATTTAATGCTTCCAAAACACAATGCTGTCTGCTGTCTTTAAGGCGAAATTTAAACACCTAGCCATTATCTATGAATGGCACTTGCATCGTCGAAACCGAAAAACTTTCCATTCTCGGTATGTGTGTCCACGACAACTTACGTTGGAATGACCACATATTTGATGTCACCAAAAATGCTGCGAAATGTCTAGGTTTCCTCAAGCGATGTAAGAAATATTTTACCCCCTCTGATCTGGCCTCAATATATAAGGCATTCATCCGCCCAAAAATGGACTACAACTCCCATATCTGGTCAGGTGCTCCTAAAACATCTCTGATGATACTAATATCAGTCAGTCAATGGACACCCTCGAACACCGACGAAATGTCTCGTGTCTCACTTTGTTTCCACCACCAGTGCTCCACTGAAATCGCCAGTAGCATTCCGCCCATTCAAACTTTCAACCGTAACACCCGTCTCGCTATGAATGCTCATCAGTATACCCTCAAGCCCATTTTCGGACGTACTCTAAAACATCGTGATTCGTTCCTAAGCCGTACAACTCACTTATGGAATGCCCTGTCGATCTCTGTATTTCCTGGTCGTTATAACTTGCAAACATTTAAAAACATTTAATGTACATCGGTACCTCTCTTTTCTTCCTCCCTAAATTTCCTTTGCCCGCGCTGTGTACAATCACCTTAAGTACTCAAACCCCTTGAGCGCGCGCTCATTATAAAAAAAAAAACAAAAAAAATTGCTAGAAAATTCGATTCCACTCTCCAGTCATCAATGGTCGAGACTTTGTTATTCAAGTATCGAAATTTTCTGGTCTTCGAGTATCGACATCTTCTGCTCTGTAAATCTAGATGTCGGTGCTCATATTTAAGTGGGTATCACAATATCTTTTGCTATTTTCTTCAAAACTCTTGTTTAATGTTTTTCTCGTATGCTTTACATCCGGTTCATCTCTCTTCAACATCCAGAAGTAGTCGGCCATCATGTTTGTGTTCCATCTTCCTCGGTATCTGTTCTCCATAACTTTATATCTTGGTGGAAGCGCTCACCTTCCTCTCCACTTACGGCACCAAGATTCTCAGGAAAGATGTCAATATGAGAATGCAGAAAATGTAGCTTTATACTCATATTGCAACCCAGTTTATGGAAATTGTTGAGCATATTATTTACTATATTTTCATAATCTGAGCTTGTTCTGTTTCCTAAAAAATCGTTCATTACTCCTTTAAATGAATTCCAAGCGTTCTCTTCGTTTTTATGCATGATTTTTTCAAAGTTAGCGTCTTGCATTAACTTCCTTTTCTCAGGGCCTACAAAAATGCCTTCTTTGATCTTTGCATCCGAAAAATGCTTAGATTTTTCACATAAGTACTTGAAAGAGGGACCGTCTTTAGGTAATGCCTTTACAAATTGCTTCATAATACCTAACTTAATGTGAAGTGGAGGTAGCAGAATTTTTGGGCGATCAACCAGCGCCACTTTCACAACATTTTTGGTTCCTGGTGTTAATAATGTTCTTTGTGGCCAATCTTTTTTTTATCCAATGTTGCGCTCTATTTCTACTATCCCATTCACAAAGGAAGCAGGGATATTTTGTATACCCTCCTTGTTGACCCAGAAACATATTTAATATCTTTAGATCGCCGCATATAGTCTAACCATGATCCGAGTACTTTATTTTCGTTAATACAAATTTTAGATTTTCATAGGATTCTTTCAAATGAATGGAATGACCGACCGTCAGAGAAGCATATTTGTTACCATTATGCAGTAATACAGCTTTTAGTCTTCGTTTCGAAGAATCTATAAAAAGTCTCCAATGATTTGGATTGTGTTCTGCATTAAACATCTTGAATAACCCCTTTATATCACAACAATAAACTAAATTTTCTTCTTATGCAAAATATGGAAGAAAATCTTTTTCTCTATTTCTATACCAATAGAAGTTTGTAGGGCCCAGCAAATTTTTTTCTGTTAATCGTGAACCGAGTAATTCCGCGGCATCTTTTGGAATATTGAGATCTCTCACCAAATCATTTAATTCACATTGAGAAAATGGTTGAGGCGGTATCTTCATCATATTCATCATTAGAATCTGAAGTATCTTCCACAACCTCTTGAGATAGTGATGATGTCGTCCCGGCAGCACAACATAACTCTTGCTCATCACGATATTGATGTGTAGGTAAAATCACAAAACGAACACTAGGATACGCAATCTCTTTTTTATTTTTAGCATTAAAGCCTTTTGTGTTTGTACAGCAAAAGTAATAATCGTTTGTATGATTTTCCGGTTCCATCCAAGCCACTGGAGTTTTCAAAATAAAAGAATGTTTTTCTCCTCTTGACCATTTACGTAGCTCACGAACATAAGTTAAACACATTTTATGCGGCACCCATTTCTTGTTTTGTTTTTTGTTTTTTTATATTCATTTTAAAATAACTCTCATACGAGTACAATTTTTCGATAGACTTAACATTTTTTTGTAGTTGTTTCCGTATAACATAACTTCCACATATATAACAGAAGCTATCTGGAGAATTAACACATTTGCGAGAAGCCATTTGTCTTACTTATCACCACCCAAAAAACATAAAAATATCGTACCACAGTCGATACACGTAAATCGTAATATGATTTTAATCACGACAAATAAAGCATGCACTGTTATCAAAGAAATTGGAAGTTAACGGTAGTAATACGCGGTAATAATAAAAAAAGAAAGAAAAAAGTGAGTTTTTTTTTATATTTGCGTGATGGAATTTTTTTATTATTTTTTTCGTAGCTACCCAAATTGCTAATTAGATTCTTAAGGGGAAAACCATTGCAGGCCTGTGTAATTTTTTTGGAATGTTGATTTCAGATTATTACAAAATAATAATGCTCCAGGGGGACCAGCCACCTACTTTTTTTTTAAAGAGACTTACTTTACCTCACCACAATGACGTTAAAATATTTTTTTTTATTTAACAAACATTTTTTTGTATTATTCAATAGCTAAATAATAACATATAATTATCATAAGAAGATTATATTTCATTCTCCGAAAAAAAAAATTTCTTAAAACCTTTAAAATTTTACCTCGGACATGAGACTTAATATTGGTTGTATTCGGTATTGCGGGTTTTGTTGTTATATTGTGTATATTTGATAAGCTGAGGGGTTGGAGTGCGTTGTGTTGAGTGGCTTGAATTTGTGTTTGTGAGCTAATTGTTTTTGTTTGCCTTTCCGGCAAAAGTTTCCTTTAGAGGAGGGATTTGAATTGAATTTTGTTGACTATAGGTTCGCTTAGCTCCTGCCATTGAACATTTTTCTGTGTTTTTATTATGATAATCTCTTTTGCCTGCTTGTAGGCCGAACATTCTTTAGAAGATGATGTGTGAGAAAGGGAACAGTTTACACATATAGGACGAGTGCAGGGTTCTGGTGGGTGAGGTGGGAGGTTACATGAATCGTACCGTTTGATGGTGTGACCAAGAATTAAATATTTTCGGCATTAATTAAGTATTTCGGGATTCGGAATGTATTTTGTAAAAGCTAATATCAACTGACTTAGGGATTTGGTAAAGGTCAAATGTGAAGAACATGAGAATTGTGGGCTTTTTATACCATCGCCTTTCTTTAAAAAATTGTAAATATCGTTGACGCCTTGGGGTTTCGTTTCATTTCATTTACAAATTCCGTCTCAGATATATTAATCAGGCATGGAGCATAAGCTATCCCCTTCGATTGGTTAAGACGATTTTTAGCTTTAAGGAATAAATTTACGGTTTTTTGAGATTTAACAAAAATTAGAAGGTACCGTCACGAAGTTTAGTTATGTTGTCATAATCTTTGCTAATAGTGTCAATTTTTTTGAGAAGAAATGGGCTTAGAGCCGAGATGGGTTTGTCACACTTTTTCGGGGACATAATAATAAAACGGGAATTTTTTTTTTAGACTGTAAGGTCGGGGTCATTATCGAAGTCGAGAATTCCAAAACGACTACCTATGTGGTTCGCCCCGTGGGCCATTTTTTCACTTTAAATAGTTCATTCATTCACTTGGACATGAAGCGAACAAGAAAGAAGAAAATTAATTAAACCGATAGAGGAAAAAATACGGTGAAACGGGAGAAACCACTTTACGCGCTTTGTGGAGGCAGTAAATCAAACATTTATCAGAAAAACGTTGTTATCGGCTCAGAATTTAAACGGTGACTGAGAAATTATTATTTTGCAAAACTGTAAGAAAATATAAATACAATGGGGTCAATTCATAAAGCGGCAAACTACTTCAAGAAAATAAAAATTGTATTTAGTTTTTTTTTATTTTATTTAAAGTTTAAAAGTATTTACAATTAACAAAATTATATGCATACATTGTAATTCATCGCAAAAGTCAAGAAGTAACTAGCGAGTGACATATAGCAAAACATCGATATCTTTATAATTTAAATTAAAAAGCAATTACATTATGTTTTTTAGAAAAGTGGATTAATTTCTGAATTCTCTTATGATATGTGGCCGTGGTAGTGTATTGGCTTCAGTCGTTCATAGACCTCAGTAGATCAGACATATTTTGTGTTCGGATTTACAAGTGTGGAAAAGTAATAAATATAGTGTTAAACAATAAATTCTCAAGTGTTGAAGTGGTAGAGACCCGGATAGCAAATCTCGGGGTTGTGGGTTCGCTTCCCGGCCTCTTCGAAAGTTTTTTTTCTTTTCTTTATTTAATTTATTTAAAAAGACAATTAGTAATATAGAAAAGTGTTTACTTAATACAAACCACGTGATGGATTGTGGAGAGCGGTCTGCTATGGCAATAACGGGATCGGCTGAAAAATCAGCTGAAGCTTCTTCAAGTGATGCAACCAACACCAAAGACAAAGAGAAGGAGGAAGCTAAGGCCAATCCCCAACTTGGTACAACGTCTCAACCTACAACTTCCGCTGAAAAGCTGCTTGGCGGAGTGAGGGAAGGGGCAAATTTAACGTCATCGACAGCGGCACATCATCGTCCCGGGCAAGTTATTGACGACAACCCAAATATCTCAGATGTCGGTGAAAGCCACTATCTGAGAGAGAACACCTTCGCATCCTTGGCTCCAGCCGAATTAGAAGACGAAGAGAAAAAAATTGAGTCTCTAAATAGCAGCATCAAAGTGCTGCAACAAAAACAACAGCAGCTATAAAGAGAGCAGCAGAAACAAAAACAGCAACAAAATCAACAAAACAACATCAGAAACAACAAAGCGTTCCACCTATAAATACATTTAAGATGGAGCTAAAGGAAACGATAGAACTATGTAAGTCGGCCATAGGCAATAATTTTCATATTAAAAGGCTTAGCGTAGATAGGCACGCGATCCACTGTAACACAGTGTAGCGCTATTATAAAATAAAAAAATTACTGAAGGATCCGACGATGGAGTCCTCCTCCTACACCCCGAAGAGTGACAAGCTGCAAACAATGCTGCTGAGGGGACTAGAACCATCGACTGATCCGGAGGAGCTCCTTGCACTGCTGAAAGAGAAGAAGTGCGAAGGGTTCCAATTCGTGGGGGTCAAGCCTTTCACCACAGCCAGAACCAAAAGGGAGAATCGGAAACTACCGATTTTCCTGATCCCGCTAAGTCCCACCAGCAATCTGGATGGGCTAAGGAGTGGTAAAGTCCTAGACTACTAAGTTGTAGACTGGGAAAAATTAAAGACGAGCGAAAACATTTTACAATGTGCGAAAGTTAAACGTCCACCCGTGTATTTACAAACTCCAGCCGTTACTCCCCATGTTACCTATGCCCAAATGGCGGCAGGTAGGGGAAATACGGTACAGAAAGTGAAGGTTGCTTCTCAGGCCCCAGCGCCCAGAGCACCGGAACCAGTACCTGACATGCTAGCTATCTTGCTCTCTATCTAGGGGCAGATGGCTCAGCTCCAACGTCATTTAACTGAACAGACCGCGCGGGTGGATCAAGTATACGCGTTGCTGCCTGGCCTAACACACCTTTCGCCGTAATGGGCACGTACGTGGCGGAGCAGACCCTGAATGTCTTTGCTGTGAATGCGAATCACTGATTATGTTCGAACGACGAGTACGGAGAAACGGACCCAACTCCATTCAAGGAGGAGGCATTGCGATTTTCATACGAAAATTTATAGGTTTTAAAAGAGTAACAGTCGTGTAGTACGTAGGTTCCAGGTGCTGGAAGCATGCATCGTGTATATCCCTCTCCGTAGTGGAAAGCGGTTGTACATGGTGTCTGTCTATGCACCTAAGGCTATTCAATCCACCATATTTATCTTGGAGCTCGAGGTGCTTTTTCGATTCCTGAGGCTGGAATTGGAAGACAACTATTTTATTATCGGCGGAGATTTCAACGCCAAACATAGTAATTGGGGAAACAATACACCAAATACTAGAGGGAACCTACTATTCAATTGGTGGGGTCGGAATTTGCGGAATTGGATGAGTTTGTTCAAAGGCATTCCTACAATTATAGTAGGGTGCGTTGGATACACTTCGCCAGAAGACTGACTTGAGCACTCTCCTCGAATTCGCTCTACCCACCGTCCAACAGGAATCTGTTAAACGAGGAGATTGACAGGTATCTAAGACTAATGGACAAGACAATCAAACGAACAATGGACAAAACGATACCTCGGTACCAACGCATTGACGAAGAAGACTTATTCCGCAACGCACCTGTTGACGCACTACACCGACATAAAAGTAGACTGCTGTCAAGACTAAAAACCTTGTACAGACAGTTTACTGACAGACATAACCCGGAGATCATGACACTGAAGTCGTCGATTAAAAACCTCCAAACATTAATAAAAGAAAATTGCAGAATTTCTGTAAGTTTGTATTGGAACAATAAAATTCGGGCTGTAAACACCAGCAACCCGAATATGTTCCCGCAAATAAATAAAATATTTCGGAGAAATAATCAGAACGACCTTCCATGTCTTAAAATCGCCCGATCGAGGATGCGCAGGAGCAGGTGGAAGCTATAGGAGCTACTTTCCAGGAAGTGTACAAGGCGAATGTTATCATTGGCCCGAACCACGATCTGGAGAATCGAATCCTTGTGCACAATTGGCGATTCGAGAGCTCGGGTTTCACCCAGTTCAGTGACGAAAATGTGGCAAATAATGTCATCACCAACGATACGGTACTATCCCCGTTCATTTCGAAGGAAAAGCTCCAAACGATCTTCGAATCACTTAGAAGTAAGAAAGAAACAAGTAAGTAAAGTAAGAAAACTGCGGTGGTACATCCCATCCCCAAAAGGGATAAAGACACTTAAAATCCGGCGGATCTCCGCTCGATCAGTCTTCTTCCAAACACCAGTAAGGTTTACAAGTAGGTGATCAATAGACTCCTGACTATTGAGGTTGAGGACAAACATATAGTTCCGGATAATCAATTCAGTTTGAAGGCGAGGCATGATATCATTCATGCTGCGTCTAAACTGGTTTCTGATATCCAATGGAACAAAGGCAAGAACAAGTGCACTGGTCTGCAACAAGGTGCGGTAAAATCGCCGATCCTATTCAACATTTACACGAGTAATCTGATAGGTTCACTTCACCATGCCATAGCCTACGCAGACGACTTAATCGCGTACAGATCATGTCCAAAGATTGAGGTCATTAATATACTTTTGCAGCGTGACTTCGACAAAATTAAGCAATATTGCGATGACTGAAAGTTGAAAATCAGCTTTCAGAAGTCGGAAACCATTCTGTTTAGGACGCCTTTGTCTGGGGCTTCTAGAGATACCAGAAAGAATTGTCGAAAGTTCTCGATCGTGGGCAGCACGGGCAGCCACTTGCTTGTCGAAATGTAGTCAGGTACCTTGAAATCTGGCTAGATCAATTTTTGTATTTTAACAAACATATAGTTGTTTCTCTGGCTAGAGCAAAGGTGCTTTTGCCCTTACAAAGAGACTGTTTTATAACAGCCAACTCGATGCCCTTATCATGCCTATGCTTGTATTTGGGTGTCGCGTGTGGTTCAACGTGAGAGCAAGTTTATTGGAAAAGATTCGGGGGTTTGAGAGGGCTTGTCTTAGGACGTGTCTTCGCTTATACAGAACACCAGAGTCTGAGTACATAAAATTCTATCCTAATGAGGTCTTGTACAATAGGGCGAACCTAATAAGAGTGGTCATATTTCGTCATTAAGTAGACTCGAAGGCACGTTGCAAGAGCAATGACTTCATTGAACAACCTGATCTCCGGGGCTTACTACCCCAATTATATGTATCACTAGAGAGTTCGCTTTGACGGCTTTATTCCTCCAGAAGCGTTCCTCTATTTAGATAGCAAGGGTCTGATCCAGGACAGATTGGCGGTGCCGCTAATCTTCCACGTCGCTCGGACAGCTGCGGACAGGTGACTCAACTACGACAGAGAGGTCGTACATGGCAGTGCGGAGCATCTCCGGTTCAGTAGGGTGGTACGGAGTCGCGACATTGAAGGGGAGGATGCTTCGTCGTCGATCTCCTCCAGTGATAGGTAGCTTCATGTGAAGCAAAGTGGGCCAGCCGAATTGTTTTTTAGCCATGGCCGGCTTACATAGTTTTAGGTAGGATTAAAATATATATATATATATATAGGGGATCCTGGAGAGGCAGAACATAATTAAAAAGAATTATTCCTTTCGAACACAATATAGTATTTAATTATGTTTAAGTTTACGAATACTGTTGGATCACAAAATAGCCAAATTTAAGAAAATTTAGCATTGTAAATAAATGAATTAGAAAATTGAATTCCTATAAGTATTATACTATTATACTTTATACTTATACGATTAAAAATCGCATTGGCAACACTGTTTAATAAATATTTGAATTTCGCGCCACTATATTAAAATGTTCCGTATTTTTAGGTCTCCAAAAGGAACTGTAGCTTACAATCGAATCATACAACCGATGTTACTTAAAGGAAGTTAATAAAAAGTTTGTCACTTCTCGTTGAGCTATCGACCTACAAAGTGTTTCAATTTCTTCACTATCGCTATCGCTATTTTCTCGTTTCTTTGCCACAAAACTCGTGTTGCACAAGAATACAATCGGTATTCTTCGAAGTATTGAGGAGATTAAGCACGGTCAAATCTCTTCAATACGTGGTGAGAAAAATCTCTCGCCATATACATTGGCGCCCTAAACGTGGGACAAATCCCTTTGTGAAAAAACACCCTTGTAAAAAGTTGTTGATAGGCATAAAATCGTCAATCAATAATTGCGTAATCGAGAAAGACAATCGTAAGTCAAGTGCAGTGGCTAGTGGAAATAAAATCTCCTAAAACCTTTAAAACTATTGAACTATCCTGGAGATTGTGATACGGTGCGCGTTATTTCGGTAGTCAAAGGTGAAAGTAAACGGTGTGAAGCAGCGCAACTAGCAGCCCAATACCAGCTATCCAACAGAAGCAAGGAATTAGTGTAGATAAGTATACGTATATCTACCTCAAGGTACGTGCAAAACCATTATCACGAATGTGCGTTTCTAATACATTGCATAGTTTGTGTATGCAAAGACAATATAATATTCATTTAAACGATCAACGATCTTCATATACATACGTCATAGATCATCAGCCTAAAACGCACCTTCGTCGTAATATCAATTTCATCATACATGTTTCATAAGATTCAAATTTTATTTTACATCTATCAATTCCAAATATTTGTACATACATATATATATATGTATATATATTCAATCACACAAGAATCGAAACATACAAAATAAATCTATAAAACGAACTTTGACCATTCATCGAGCAAAGTTACATCATAAATTTGTTGAGCGTACCTTCAGTCATACCATTAACATGTTTTAAACCCGGTTTTCAATCACGTCATAAAGGTTTTTTGCATTCACTCGTTAGCGGCCGTTGTACGGATCATACACAAATACATACACCTAGTTCGATTGGAACCAATTCGCTCGCAACGTCTTCGTGGTTTTTCTCTGGGGCCAGAGTTGATAGGAAGGCAATTACATCTTCATACCTATTGTATCGTTCGCTTCGCACTACATGGAATATCATCAAATGGTCCAGTTGACAATTAGATAATAGATTCTTTTCGCTTCGCTTTGTGTCGTAATTTCGATTGGGTATCGCTCAAAACTTAACAGGTCTAGATTTGGAAATTATTACATAGAAAAAATAATTCGACAGTACTCGTGTAGCTGAAGCATAATCTCAATTTGGTGGAGGTGAAATTTGTCAACGATCTTAGTGTTAAATATCATTTGAATCGATTGATCAGTTGAAATCAAATACTTGTACATTCGGTTGGTGCCTTTGGAATAGTTTTGACCTTCACTGCAGCTCTATGGTTAGATTTTTCGCTTATTTTGCTTTGTGGCTGATGTAATTTAAAAACAAAAAGAAAATTATCTATTGTATTTATTGTTGCTTAAAGATTCGGGATCATTTGTCGGTTGTTCTGGCTAACATCGTGGGAAACATTTTGTTGCTGCTGTTACTAGTGTGAATAGAAATTCTTACCGCCTTGGGTAGATTACTACTAACGTTAGTACAGTTCCAAGTGCTGAGGACATTGTTGAAGTTCAAAGGGAAAAGTTTCTACTCAATTAGAATTTATTTTTATTTAGGGTGAAAGGATTACTTAAAAGGTTGCGATGATGAAATCTTTAGAGGAGCTTATGCAACAACTTGCGTCCACTAAGGGAAGTATAACTCGCATTAATACATTGGTCGAAAAATCTACGAATCTCTCTGTCACAGAATTGGAATGTCGACTTGGTATCCTAGAATCATATTTTAAACAAATCTTAGCATACCAGACCCAAATAGAACAACTTCAGCCAACTGACACTCCAAGAGCCGACTTGGAGGAACTGTACGTAACTACAAAAAGTAAAATTATTTCTCTTATGGGACCGGGAAGAAGGACGAGTACCATAGAAACTTCATTCGCCATTCCATCTGCACCGGCAAGTAGACTGCCGCATCTTCGGTTACCAAAATTTAGTGGAAAATATTCAGAATATAAAAACTTTATAAATTCATTTAATCATTTAGTAAACTCAGATCCTTCTCTCACTAAAATCGAAAAGTTTAACCATTTGTTATCCTGCCTTTCGGATCAAGCCTTAGGAACAGTTCGGGCCTTTCAAGTGACAGAGGACAATTATAGTAAGGCATTGGAAAGACTTAAGGAGCGGTACGATAATGACACCCTGATTTTTCTCGAAAATATTACTGCAATGTTTGACCTTCCTAAGTGCTCAAAACCATCAGCTCCACAGCTCCGAAATCTAGTAGACAGTATATCAGAAATCTATAGTTCTCTTTTGTCGTTGGGATCTGAGGGTGATATCTGCAATGCTATTATAATATATTTGGCCATGTCAAAGGTAGACGCTCAAACGCAAGCCAAATGGGATGAGCAAATCGATTATTCCAAATTGCCAACGTGGGATGAATGCGCAAAAATGATTGGGAAACGCTGTCAATATTTGGAAGCTCGCGATAGCAAACAGATTCGTAATGAACCGTCTAGTATAAATGATTTGAATCATGGGTCATCGAATAAGACAAAGTATCAAAGGTCTTTTACTCGAACCCAAACATCGTTAACTCTTTTGCAAAAATCCTGCGTGCTCTGTAAGGAAGGTAGCCATTTCATCTCCAGTTGTCCTAATTTTCAGAAGCTCACACCATTTGAAAGATTTTCGAATACGAAGAAATTGGGACTTTGCATAAACTGCTTGGGGAAAGGTCACAATGTTGATAAATGTCCATCCTTAAATAGATGCAAGACATGCAAGCAACCACACCATTGACTGCTTCATAGACAACAAGATTCTAGTGAGGGTTCATCTTCATCTGCAGTTAATGTAGCATTGCAATCAGCACCTGTCAAGGTTGCGAGTCAGGTCATTTTAGCCACCGCATTAGTACTTGTTCAGGACGGAGCAGGAAGCTTCCAATTCAGAAGAGCTCTGTTAGATTCTGGGTCGCAGATAAACTTAATAACAGAATATTTCGCTCAAATCCTTGGTTTACAAAAACAAAGGGGACAAACAAACAATCGTAGGCATTGATTCGGTGCAAACACGTTCGCACTATCAAACACAAACTAAAATTAGATCCCGATTAAATACTTTTGAAACTTCCCTGAGTTTCTAATAACCAAAACTATTACTGGATACCACCCCAATAAGGCACTGGTAACAGCTGATTGGAAACTTCCTCAAAATATCGAATTAGCTGATGAAGGTTTTCACGAGCCATCGAACATCGACATTCTACTAGGAGCTGAGACATTTTTCGACATATTGCCAATTGGACAAATAAAATTGGGACCAAATTTGCCTACAGCGCAAAAACCAAAATTAGGTTGGATCATATCTGGAAAATGTGAGACTCATCTGAATAGTTCAAGGGGATTATGCTGTCATACAGCGCAAGATGAATCGCGGCATAGTTATGTCAAGAAATTCTGGGAGTAAGAAGAACCGAGTCATAAAAAACTGAAATGGACAGAAGAACAAACGAAGTGCGAAGAACATTTTTTAAAAACAATTGAAACTTGTCCAGATGGTAGGCTTTCAGTCCAATTACCATTTTAAAACAATCCAGGTTGCTTAGGAGCTTCCTATAATATAGCACTTAAACGATTTCTTTCTGTGGAACGCAAACTTCAAAGGGACGAATGGATGAAAGAGGAATACACGAGGTTTATGAAGGAGTATGAAGATTTAGGGCACATGTCGTTAGTTGATCATCCGGATCTAAGTAAACCACATTACTTCATTCCTCACCATTGTATACTTAAGCCTAATAGTACATCAACTAAACTTAGGGTTGTTTTTGATGCCTCCTGTAGAACTTCATCGCAGATATCGTTAAACGAACTTTTGATGGTTGGGCCAACCATTCAGGACCTCCTAATAATTTTGCTTCGGTTTCGACTCCATAGTTTTGCGCTTACGGCTGATATCATCAAAATGTATCGGCAGATTTGGATACACCCGTCACAACGTCAGTTTCTATACATCGTTTGGCGAGAGAACGAACAGATTCCTATTAAATGGAACGTCAGCGGCACCTTTCTTAGCAATTCGTAACCTACGTTTCCTTGCAGACAAATTCGCTGAAACGTACCCAAAGGGGTCACAGGTCATATCGTCTGACTTTTACGTCGACGACATGCTGACGGGAGCAGATGATTTGGAATCATTAGTCGAAATTAAAAGGCAAGTCAGTACTATTGTAAGTTCGGCAAACCTTGAATTAGATAAATGGCATAGTAACCACAGTTTAATTATTCAGGATGAAGCGTGTACTTCAATTAAGGATTTAAAACTCGTAGAAGAAGGTGTAACTAGCACACTAGGAATCACATGGGATCCGGAACACGACACCTTTCAATTTTCCTTCAAACCTGTTCGAACGTATTTGAAAAACACAAAGCGATCAGTTCTTTCGTTATCGTCTTCCTTGTTCGACCCAATGGGGCTCTTGAGTCCTATTATCATTAGAGCCATAATAATTTTGCAAAAAATATGGATTGAAGGACTAAACTGGGATGAATCCATTCCACAGGATTTAAATACAGAATGGAAACATTTTCTAAAAGATCTACAGTCTTTGCAGAATTTTCCGATACCGAGATATGTCATGGCGGCAGGCAAGAAAGATATGCAGATAAATGGATTTTGCGACGCATCTATGAATGCGTACGGATGTTGCTTGTACGTTAGGTCAACAAACACAAGCGGAATGGTAACAGTTAGGCTTTTAGTCGCGAAGTCTCGAGTTGCTCCCACTAAGCGCAAACAACTGCCTAGACTCGAACTGTGCGGCGCACATTTGTTGGCAAAGCTTTGGTCGTATGTACGGGGCATATTCCGTAAATCCATTTCCAAAATATATTTCTGGACTGACTCTGAGATTGTTCTTCACTGGATCGCTATGCATTCGTCCAAACTAAATACCTTTGTAGGTAATAGAGTAGCTGAAATTCAGGAAAATTCGGTAGGAGCGTCATGGCGACACGTTCCTAGTTCAGAAAATCCAGCGGATATTCTCTCCAGGGGTTGATGACGGTCAATATGGTTTTGCGGTCCAACTTTCTTACAATTAAGTGCTGAAAAATGGCCACGATCATTGAAAACACAACTTTCAGTAGAGGAACTTCATCTTGAAACCCGTAAAACAACGCTTTTATGCCAACCGAAACAGCTAAATTACTTGTTTGAGATAATAAATAAGAACAGTTCTTGAAAATACTACGAACATTTGCATATGTGCTTAGATTCTACAATCAGTGTCGAAAACAAGGAGCGTGCCGTCAAGGTCTTCTTTCTCCCAGCGATCTTGACGCATTATTAAATCGCATTGTATGGATCATCCAAAATCAGTTCTTTGCCAAGGAAATCGCTTGCATTAAATCTAAGCAGAATCTTCAAGGATCCATCAAGTGGCTTACCCCGTTTTTGGACAATTCAACGGGATTCGAATTATTAAGAGTAGGAGGAAGATTGAAACACTCAAATTTACCACAGGAACAAAAACATCCTCTACTATTACCAAAAAACTGCAACTTCGTTAATTGTATGGTGAGGTATCTACATTTGTCTAACTATCATGCGGGTCCGAAGATGTTAGTGGTTTTGACTCGCAGACAGTTTTGGGTGGTAAACGCTAGGGAAGTAGCCCGTCGGATAGTCAGGAATTGTCTGCACTGTATAGGATACAAACCAAAGTTGCTCGAACAGATAATGGGAGACCTACCAGCAGAAAGAATACAGACATCGCGTCCATTTTCACGTGTAGGTGTAGATTTTTGTGGCCCAGTTATGACGCATCACAACATTCGTGGGAAGAGACCATACAAAACGTGCATTGCTGTATTTGTATGCTTTTCTTCCAAGGCAGTCCATTTAGAACCGGTGTCAGATTTGTCATCCGAAGCATTTATAGCAGCGTTAAAGAGAATGATAGGTCGTCGGGGACTTCCATCTGATATTCATTCAGATAATGCAACCAATTTTATTGGGGTACAAACAAAGCTCAAAGAATTTGGTCAAATGTTCTTCCAAAATTCATCAAAAGAATAATTTTACACCTTTTGCGCTAATGAAAATATAACTTTCCATTTTATTCCCCCCAGGTCACCTCACTTTGGTGGATTGTGGGAGGCTGCGGTAAAGATAGCAAAGGGTCATCTCGTTAGAACTCTCGACAATACCAAGATGACATTTGAGGAACTCGCAACTGTACTTGTCGAAATAGAGAGCATCATGAACTCCAGACCAATCACACCTCTATCCTGTGATCCAAATGACTACGAAGCTCTAACACCAGCTCATCTGCTAATTGGGACCTCATTGAAGGCCATCCCTGAACGTGTAGACGTCTCCAATATTAGTTTCATCAAGAAGTGGAGGCGAATCAATGCAGTCAAGGCGCATTTTTGGAAGATTTGGTCTGCAGAATAGTGGTCAACAGATAAGCCAAATCTGCAAGTCAGCGATATGGTTTTAATCCATGAAGACAACATCCCACCGCAAAAGTGGCTCATGGGAAGAGTCATTCAGGTCTTCTCCGGAAACTATGGAAAGGTCAGAGTTGCAGAGATTCGAACATCACCAGGAATACTGAAGCGCCCAATTAGAAAATTAGCACTACTTCCGATGTTGAAAGAAGAGTCCTTTCAAAGGGGGCGGGATGTTGGATCACAAAATAGCCAAATTAATGAAAATTTAACATTGTAAATAAATGAGTTAGAAAATTGAATTCCTATAAGTACTTTATACTATTATACTTTATACTTATACGATTAACAATCGCATTGGCAACACTGTTTAATAAATATTTGAATTTCGCGCCACTATATTAAAATGTTCCGTATTTTTAAGTCTCCAAAAGGAACTGTAGATTAGATTGATTGATTTGATTGTAAGATCAAATCATACAACCGATATTACTTAAAGGAAGTTAATAAAAAGTTTGTCACTTCTCGTTGAGCTATCGACCTACAAAGTGTTTCAATTTCTTCATTATCGCTATTGCTATTTTCTCGTTTCTTTGCCACAAAACTCGTGTTGCAGTATTCGAAGTATTGAGGAGATTAAGCACGGTCAAATCTCTTTAATACGTGGTTAGAAAAATCTCTCGCCATATACGTACAAATACAATATAGCGATATTATGTTAAAGTTGACGAATTCAATATAGCGATATTATGTTAAAGTTTACGAATACAATATAGCGATATTATGTTAAAGGGGAAATTAATTTAATGTTGAAAACTCGCGCCCGTCTTTGATGTCGTCTTTAAGTCGTTTCTCTTTCATCTGTACTAACTTCTCTTGTTCCGCCTTCTTCTTCGTCGTCGTTGTCCTCAATATCGCCATCTTCGATCTGGCATGTTCCACTTCCAGTTGGTGATGGTGTGGCGTTGTCAATAGTTACCAACCTACACTCGGCCATCCTGCGCTATGAGCCGACCTCGGCTCATCTCTCCCGTCAACGCATCGGTTCTTCGTCTAATTTGTTTGCGTTTTTGATGTTCGTCTTAGCTGATTATTGTTACATCTGATGTTCTGTCTTATCTGGTATCTTGTTTATTTTGGTAAAGCAGGTTTGTATGCATTTTATTCTTTATTGTTTGTTGTTTCCGGTGTCTGCAACGTCTTCGCTGTTTGTGACTGGTTGATCACAGCGCGCAACTTCTTCAGCATCTTTTCCATCTTCTTCTTCCGAGGATGATGAGCGCCATGGCTTCATGGACTCTGCACTTGTAGACGTAGTGCGTGGTCCTTCCTGGTTTCCTTCCTTCCTTACGTCATACCGGTCATAAGGTGACACCTTTGTGATCTTGTAAGGTCCCAGGAACTTAGGATAAAGCTTTATATTGGCGTCAAATTGAGATCGTTTTATGGCCACCAAATCCCCTACATTATACTTATTCGGTGGTTTTCGTCGCTTGCCGAATGTAGATCTGTTCTCGTCCTGCACTTTCTTGATGCTTTTTCTAGCATCATCTCTCGCGTCTTCTCGCTCTAATGTGAAAGCACTGAGCAACTCCTGCTTAACTACTTCCGCTAGCTCCGCATCCTTGTACCCACTAGGAGCTGAAATGGAGTCCTGTTAATGCTTCAGTGCCATGTTGAGTTTAAACACTGCTGGAGCTTTGACGTGTGCCGATACCACTTCGTGGGATCATCAGTACTTAATTTGCCGAGGACTGATATTATCACCCGATTCACTCTCTCCACCTGTTCGTTGCCTTTCGGTACGCCTGTCGTTATAGTCAGAAGCTGTATTTTCTCCATTTCGCAATACTCCTTAAAAGTATTGGACGTGAACGCTGCGCCTTTGTCAGAAATTATTCGTTCAGGGTTCCCAAAAATCGTTTTCTGGATCTCTAGCTTTTGAATAACTTCTGCCGTTGTTGTCGTCTTTACGGGGTAAATCCAGGTAAACTAGAAAAAGGCATCTGTCACATAAAGGATATAGGCGTATCCTTTTCCAGTCGGAGAGAGTGGACCTAAGTGGTCGATGTGATAGTTCCTCAAGTTCCTCAATGGCGCATTTTCCTTGTCTATCGGATTGAGGAATCCTTCCTGACGTCCGGCTTTTCGCTCCGAAAGTATGCAACTAATGCAGTTCTTCCTGCAATTTTCTAGCTTGTCCTGCAGCTTCGGTATAAAGTAGTCCTTGCTGATGACCTCCTCCATCTTCTTAACACCAAAGTGACCATCGTTGTGTACCTGTTTTATGATATCACCCTGCATTCGCCTGGGTACACAGAGCAACTTTCTTCCTTCTTTGTCGGCCTTGTAAAGAATGTTGTGTTCTATTATGAAATCGTCGTAGCTGTCTCCTGTCGCTAGTAGCTTCTTAATCGACTTAAATGTTTCATCCTTCCCTTGGGCGTCTTCGATCCACGCCAAGAACTCTGTCGAAATATGGAAACACCATTGATTTCGACTTAAAGCGTGTTTAAGTTTTGTTCAGGCTCGATGCTCCAACTGATAGTCGTACTCCTGTAAGACGGGAGCCCATCCTGTAATCCTTTTTGGTAATTCCATCCGTTCCGTTCCATCATATGTAGCGATGCAGTTTCTTAATTGCGGAAACTATGGCCAACACATCTAACTCATAGTTGCTGTAATTCTGTTCCGCCTGTGACGTCTTCCTGCTGTAGTAATAGACAGGATGGAACTCAGCATCATGTTTTTGAAGCAGCACCGCCCCGTAACCCCTTTTGAATGCATCAGTATGCAGTTTCGTTTCCAAATCTCGCCGATAGAGTCGCAGAACCGGTTTCGTCGCAAGGATATCCCTCAGTTCTTGGAAAGCTGCTTTCTGATTCGCACTCCATTCGAGCGCGGCCTCCTTCTTTAGTAGGTCCATCAATGGCCTTGCCACCAGCGAATATCCCGGCACAAACTTCCTGAAGTATCCGCTAAGTCCTAGGAAACTCTGCACCTTCTGCTTTGTTTTTGGTTCAGAAAACTTCCTCACTGCCTTCGTCTTTCTCTCTACTACAGCTACACATCCGTCTTCGATTGTGAGCCCCAAGTAGTTAATCCGTCGGCAGAGGAACTAACACTTATTCCACTTGAACTGGACGCCATAGACGCTCCCAATTTTGGGTACCTCCTCTAAGTCCCTAAGGGCCTCTTCTTCGTCTTTAGCCAACACAACTAAATCGTCCATATAAAGCAGTACTTTCTTTTTATCTAACAGAGGCCTGAAAACTAGGTTGATGTGACGCTGAAACACTGCTGGGGATGTGCTAATCCAAACGGGACTTTATTGAATTCGTACTGCCCGGAAGGTGTAACGAATGACGTGTACTTATTGCTTTCTTCGGCGACTGCGACGTGGAAGAAGCCATTTTCTAGGTCCAATGTCGAAAATACTTTGGCTTCGCTCAAGGCATCTATTTGATCCTCGATCAGTGGCATTGGGTAATGATCCCTTATCATCTGGCGGTTAGTCCTACGGTAATCCACACAGAGTCGCTTAGTGCCATCCTTCTAGTTGGCTAGTACAATCGGACTTGCAAACTCCGAACAACTCGGCCTGATCACACCATCTTGCAGCCACTTCTTCGCCTGCTCGTCCACGATATCCTTTTCTAGTGGTACCAGTCTTCTAGGACGTTGGACAATCGGTGTTTCGTTTTGGAGCACGTTTCTCCAGTATAGGATCGTAACTCTCATCCAACCGTGTGATCTCTTCCTCGGAGTCTGGGTTGACGGACTCGAATTTTGCTTCTGGCCGCGTGGATAGGTTAAAACACTCCGGAAAAATTTCACCCTGGGACACAATAACGTCGTTTTCTAGAATCCTAATTGTCGTCCCCTTCAGAATGTCCTTTCCTATGATCATAGGCTGCTTCATGTACGTCCTCGACAAGACGAAAATGCGGGCCTTATAGTCCCGTCCATCGATCCTCATTATTCCCTCAAAGTACCCTGGGGATTTTGCTGGTTCCTTTGCTACGGCGTCGAATTTCGATAGGCAGTCCTGTAGGTCCGGCAGGTTCATGGCGACGTATTCGTCGTATCGTATCGCCTTGATAGAGCTACCAGTGTCGATATCGGCAAAGATCGGTTGACCTTCTATCGTGACCTTTCTCCAATCCCTCGCTGTCTCTTGTTGTCCCACAAAATTTGTTTTTGGCCGTCCGCTGTAGTTGCTACCCTTGGTCGGACAGCTGTTTGGCTTATGGCCAAACTCGTTGCATGCAAAACACTTTGGGCGTTGGTCCTTGCAATCCCTGCTTTTATGGTTCATTTTTCCGCAGTTGAAGCATCGTGGTGCTGTTTTGGTTTACACTTCGTTGTTTCTGGTTAGATCCAACCTGTTTTCTCTGGAGAGACTCTCTCTGAAACGCCTGTAGTCGTTCAACTTTTTTTTGAACTCCTTTATGGTGTTCCCTCCATACAAAAATACCTTAATTCTAGGTTCGTCCTCTATTCCGTCGATGACGTATTGGATCACTGTCTTGTCGTCGAGTTGACCCCAGTTCGTGCATTGCCAGCAAATACTCCTGCAACGGTTCATCCTTTTTCTGCTTGTGGTCAATCATCTGCCGATGAATATCTGCAGCCGAAATGTTATCGCCGAAAACCTCTAGCAAAAACCCCTTTAACTCTTCCCATTTAACCAACTCCGCCCTCAATCGTACCGCCATCTTTGCTGCTCCCCATAAGAACACGTCCGCTGCGGCCTCAAAGTCCTTGAGCCACATTTCTACACGATAGTTGTTCTTGCCTGCAAACGTTGGGACTGCATTCAGCACGTCCTCGAAACTTGTATAATTTCAGCCTCTTAGTTGTTCGAACTCCATTCTAAGTAGCGTTAGCCCCATGTTCTTCTCTAGTTTCCTCCTTTCTTCGTCTTCTTGGCGAGCGTTTGATCTATCGCCCTATATTCTACAACTACCGTCATCGCTCTTTCCTGCAACTATACTCATTCGGCTTGTACCTGCTTGCGCCCCTTGAGGTTCGATACGTGGCGGTTCCACCTCCCCACGGTGTACTTCTTGTCGCTCCAATGAAGCCTCCCTTCTCGTTAACTCTGTCTCAACAATTCAGTGTTATTCATCGCCTTTGCTTTCCTTCCTTTACCCATAGTGATATAAAATATCCCAAAAAAAAGACTATACTTTTTCTTCACTATACTAAACTATGTGTTAACACGATAAACATTTATTAACCTTTTCCCACGATGCATTGCTCGCACGATCCAATTGATACATTACACTTGGACATCCGGTGCATGTAACGAATTTCACCAGAATTCAAGCATACAATTCAACCAAATTCAAGGCAAGCAATCCAGAATCAAATACTGCACCTGTACTGAAGGCAATCTGCTGACTAGGCGTCTGGCAGAAATCAACCGATGGTATAAATACTCGGTGTTAGAATAAAGTTTATTTCAGACTTCGTTTAAGTTCATTCCAATAAAGTCGGTTCCTCGGAGTAAATATAAAAAAGTTTTTTTTTTTTTTTATAACAACAAAGTTAAATATTTATTAACTGGCGCCCGAGCAAATCAATTAAACATATCGTCAAAATTACCATAAGTAGTGAGTGCGCGATTAAATACTCGTAAATAAGAAAACGTCAAAATCACCATAAGTAGTGAGTTCGCGATTAAAAAAATAAGATATCGTCAAAATCACCATAAATAGTGAGTGCGCGATTAAAAATAAAAAAAAAATTAAATGTGGCTAAATACCGAGTGAAAAAAGAAATATAATAAAAGCGGCTAATACCCGATAATACGAGTGAATTGGACTTAAAAAGAACTTAGTGACAACAACTCTCCGTAGAAGAAAAGGAGGCAGTGTAGACTGCCAGCCGCTCTACGTAAAAGTATGCTCAACATCATCATAGCAATGTATGTTTAGCTTTTAGTCTATTATAATTAAGAAGCAACAGTAGTGATTTTTTTTTTTTTTTTTTTAAACTATATATTTTACATTTTTTATAAAAATCATTATTTTTAAATAAACTTATATTATTTTAATATAACCTACGTTTAAGTTTATAAAAATTAGTTAAGATTAAAAATAAATAAATATAACTCTGAACCTTATATTTGAATTTCCTAAAATTCCATAAATTTATATAAAAAAAATAATAATAATAAAATGGCAAACCCAAATAATTTGATTCGACCCCCTGTTTTAAACGTACAACAACCCCAACCGCAGCCTCAGTCACAACCACAACCCCAGGTTCAACCACAACCCCAGGTTCAACCACGCCCGGTAGTTCCTTCTGCTGATTTAATAAACGTAATCAAAAGTGTAGTCATTGATCTGTTTAGTAGCGAAGGTCGTAGGATGGTCAATTCAGTTCTTAATCCGAATTCAGATCTTTCCCTTGGAGAAGACCAAATTATAGATCCCGATCTCTTAGGTGACCTCGCGGAATTGAAAAAAATCCCAGATGTTGTAAAGTGTATTCGAGATTTTTCGGGTAAACCCGGCGAATACAGCTCATGGAAAAAGAGCGTTGATCGCATCTTAAGAATTTACGAACCGATAAAAGGTTCAGCAAAGTATTATGGTATACTCAGTATCATAAAAAATAAAAATATAGGCAATGCAGACACAGCGCTTGAATCGTACAACACCCCGCTAAATTGGCAAGCAATTTCCAGATGTCTCACATTACAATATGCAGATCAAAGAGATCTCGGTACGCTCGAGTACCAAATGACATCTCTTATGCAA
The DNA here is from genome assembly GCA_949129095.1 of Volucella bombylans. Lineage (NCBI taxonomy): Eukaryota > Metazoa > Arthropoda > Insecta > Diptera > Syrphidae > Volucella > Volucella bombylans. The sequence continues at coordinate 225,378,415 of OX422140.1, forward strand.
GGAAACATGCCAGTTCAAGACTTCTATCAAGCAGTCTATAAGCATTTGTCACTGATCCTAAACAGAATCTCTTGTATGGGTGTAGGACCTGAGTCATTATCGTTATTAACCCGTACATACAGGCATAAAGCATTGGACACTTTTGTCAGCGTTTTAAACGGAGACCTCCCAAGAATCTTATGAAATCCGTGAAGCAACAGATTTACCACAAACTTTAAATCTGTGCTTAAAATTGGAGAATCAGACATTCCGTTCGAATTATGCGCATAACAGTCAAAACTTCTCTCGAAAAGCGAACGTCCCAAACCTTCCACAACGTGCGAATTTTCCTCCGCGGCAACATTTTTACCTCCAAGTAGCATATCTGCCACAAATGCAACAAATTCCTAACCGCCCTCCTGGAAATTTTCCTACTTTTCCGCAAGTCAGATATCCAAATTTCTCCCAGTTTCCAAACTTCCCACAACATCCAAACTTTTCCCCACAAAGACCTACTGCTCCAGAACCTTTTCCTAAACCAGAACCAATGGAGACATCCACTATAAGAACCGAGGCCGTCAATTATCAAAACAGGCCAGTAGAGCATAAGCATGCTGGGAAACGTCCTCTAGCCAAGTACCTATTCCAACGAAAATTCAGAGAAACTTCCATATAGACACAATGGAGCCACCACATGTCAATAAGGAACAAGCATCTATAATTATGGAACCACCACCTGTTAATATGGAACCACTACCACCCGTGCCACAACCGGATGACGGATATATCTCGCCGAATGACTTATATGCTTTCTATCAGCAAGTAAACGTTTAAGAACCTTAATAATACATGAGACAGCAAGCTGAATTATTCCAGTACAGCGACATCCATTTTTTAGGTTGACAGACTCCTCGTTGCCGTATTTCCAATGTAGAACGGGGAGTGGACAAATTTTAAACTTTTTGATCGATACAGGCTCCAGCAAAAATTACATTCAACCAGACTTAGTCAAAAATCCTCTACCAAATCAAGAACATTTTTTCGCTAAATCTATCGCAGGAAATACTAAAATAACCCATTACACCTTTTGGCCAAAGAGATGTAAATTTAAAATTTTATCTTCTTCCAAGCTTTAAATCATTTCATGATATCCTAAGAAATGACAGCCTTAAGCAACTATCTGCAGTTATTCACACGAAGGAAAACTTCATGACGATTCTAAACAAAGTAAACATTTCAATTAAGCAGTTAAACTCACAATCAGTTAACACATTGGCTATACGACTAGATCATATGACTGGCAGTGGTGTAGTGGTAGTAGCAAACGCTTCTCACTCGGAGGGTCCAGGTTCGAATCCTGCCCATGGCAAATCAGTTTTTCATTGTGTAATTAGAACTCAGACAAAAAAATTCTGCGTGTGATGGCATAACACTGACACGTAGATTTGGCTGTTATAAGAGTTTCAAGCAATGAAAAAAATACTGGGAATTATATCTCGAATCACTCTGAGTGAAGAAAAACTCTCCGTCCTATTCGGACTCCCACCCCTGGAGAGCAAACATAGAAACCAAACACACCTGAGTTTCAAACCACTACAAAAACAATTTTCCTTTCTCCTCCTTCTAACTTTCCGCCCACTGTAAAACGGTATCTAACCCCTTAGGCGCGCGTAAATTATATATTAAAAAAAAAAAACAAAAAAAAAACCTGCAAAGAATCGCAATTAATTCTATAGTTAAAAATGTCCGTTCCCTATTCTCAGATCCTAACGAAAAATTGACCTACATCAGAAAGGTAATCGGTGAAATACGCACCAACTTCTGACTCTCTCGTCTTTAAAAGGCGAAGTAGAGAAGCAAATGAAAAAACTTCAAGAAGATGACATAATTCGACCATCAAGATCACTATTTAATTCTCCCGTCTGGATTGCCCCAAAAAGCCAGACTCAAATGGGAATAAGCAATACAGAATGGTTATTGATTTCCGAAAACTTAACTCAATAACAATTGCTGACAGATACCCTATACCGGAGATTAACGAAGTTCTTTCGCAATTAGGGAAAAGTAAATACTTCACTGTTCTCGACCTCAAGAGTGGATTTCACCAAATTCCCCTAAAAGAATCCGATAGAGAAAAAACAGCATTCTCTATAAACAATGGGAAATACGAGTACACATGACTCCCATTCGGATTGAAAGATGCACCATCGATTTTTCAGAGAACACTTGACGACATACTTCGTGCTCACATAGGAAAGTTTTGTTACGTCTTTATTGACGATATAATTATTTTCAGTAAAGACGAAGCAGAGCATATAAAGCATGTGGAACAAATTTTTCACACATAAAGTGAGGCAAACATGAAGGTGCAACTAGACAAATGCAACTTCTTCAAGCAAGAAGTTGATTTTTTAGGCTTTGTTGTATCCCATTCAGGAATAACAACTAATCCAGAAAAGGTGAAATCAATACTAAACTTTCCCATTCCTAAGACCATTAAAGAACTACGATCGTTCTTAGGACTATCAGGATACTATCGTCGTTTTATAAAAGACTATGCGAAAATAGCCAAACCACTTACCTCACTTCTAAGAGAAGAAGAAGGGCGCATGTCTATAAATAAATCTGAAAAAATTCCAATTTCCTTATCCTCCACGGCAATCGAAGCATTCAATAAATTAAAAAACTCACTTATCTCCAAAGACTATTAGCTATTAGCTTACCCTGATTTCAATAAATGTTTTGAATTGACCACTGACGCCTCAAATTTCGCAATAGGTGCAGTGCTATCACAAGAAGAAAGATCCATCATGTTCATTTCCAGATCTCTTAGCCGAAGTGAAGAGCACTACGCTGCAAATGAAAAAGAGATCCTAGCCATCATATGGGCGTTAAATTCTCTTAGAAACTATTTGTATGGTACTGCTCGTGTTAAAATCTATACGGACCATCAGCCCCTCACGTATGCTCTAAGCAGCAAAAATAACAATTCCAAGATGAAACGCTGGAAAGCGATTCTCGAGGAATATAACAAGAAAGCCCTATAAACGTCTTTAAAAATCAAATTATGCTTTGCAATGGAAACGAAAATAGTTATCAGTTCAAAATCCCCTTTCCAACCTACCGTAGGCATATAATTTTCCGAAATGCATATACCAACGAAGACTTAATTTCAATTTTAGAACAATATCTCAATCCCAGTATCATTAATGGAATATTTACCTCAGAAGCAATAATGGGAAGAATTCAAGAGATCTACCCACACTTTTTCAGATACTGCAAAACTAGGTTTACACAAACCCAAGTAGTAGATGTAACCGATAAAAATAAACAAAGGGAAGAAATACTTAAAGAACATCAAAGAGCTCATCGTAATAGCAACGACAATAAAGTACAACTTCTTCAAAGACTTTATTTCCCCAAAATGAAAGCACTAATCCAAGAAATAGTTAAGCAATGTAGGGTTTGTAAAGAACAAAAGTATGACCGTCACCCTAATAAACAAATTTTACATGCCCTACCGCTACCCCAATACCGTGGTCATATCGTGCATTTCGATATATTCTCAACTGGAAAAAATTTAGTCCTGACAGCCGTGGATAAGTTCTCCAAATATGAGCCATCGAAGATATTAGGGAACCACTTCGACAGTTAATTTTCGCTTATGCAGTTCCTAAAATAGTCGTCTTCGATAATGAAAAAACATTCAACTCATCATCAATTTGTTTTATGATAAAGGATCAACTCAACATAGAAATCTATAAAACTCCTCCGTATACTAGCGCAGTAATCGTGCAAGTGGAAAGATTTCATTCCACTCTTTCAGAAATTATGCGTTGCCTAAAAAAAACGCACCCACCAATCCTTCAGGGAACTGTTAGATCGCGCTGTATATGAATATAATTATTCAATACACTCTTCAACAGACAAAAGGCCCATAGAAATATTTTTTGGTAGAACCGTTAGTACCAATCCAGATCTTTAAGAACAATCTCGGCAGGAAAATATTCAAAAATTAAGGGGAAAACAGGCTAAAGATATAGAATGGCATAATAAGAATAGGAAACCTACTAAAGCATATTCCCCAGGACAGGTCATCTATGTGAAAATAAATAAACGACTAGGTTCAAAATTATCATCTAGGTTCAAAACAGAAATAGTAAAAGAAGACAAATCTACTACCGTATTAACCGAAATAGGAAAAATGGTGCACAAGAATAATATTAGAAATTAATACCCTTTTTTCAGATCCCTTCTTTCCCTCATTTTCGCCGAAGTCCAAATATTAGACTACTCAAACTCAAAGATAGTATCATTAGATGTCGGGATGGCGAAGGTACAGACTGGCACCTATAAAATCATTCGTTAAATAGACCTTCAGGCTTATGAGAATTTAATAAAGGCTCTCCGAGACAAATTGCATAAAGATACGAGTAGTAATAATACCGATCCTAATTTCCTTTTCTTATCCAACCAAGCAACACAACTTCTCAATCAACTTGACAACCTTAAACCTAAATCCAAGAGTCGAAGAGCGTTAAATTTTTTGGGTACTGCCTGGAAGTGGATAGCTGGTTCTCCAGACCACAATGATTTCAAAATTATCAAGTCCAAAATGCATAATATTCTACAAAACAATAATAAACAGGTGATAATTAATCAATCATCTATGGACAGAATAAATAATATTACAAATATCTCAAATAAACTTATGGAATTTTTTAAAACAAATAAATGTATAGAAGAAAGATACTATACAGTTATTAGATATAAGTTAAACATTGTACAAGAAGAATTAAAAAATATTGAATACGCCTTGTTATGGGCAAAAGTTAAAATCGTAAATTCTTTTATTTTATCGAATATAGAATTAAAATTAATTAAAAATTTAATGTTCGCAGATATTAAAATTGCATCCAATGGTTCAACCATTTTATATATTATTAGTATTCCAGAAACGGAAATAGAAACATCTAGTAATTTGTTAATCAAGCCAATAAAAATGGCAAACAATATAATTAAATTAGAATATAAAAATATTTTGAAATGCAAAAAATGTATACTATGGAATTAAAGAAAATTGTAATAATTATAATAAGTTAACAATATGTAAGAAATCAAATATCATAGAATTAAGTAAAGAAAATTGTATAAGTAACCTATTACAAAGTAAACCATCGAGTTGCCAACCAACACATCGCCTCCGTAGAAAAGATACTTCCAGGAACACTTATTTTAAATAAATTCAATGGATCGATTTTTGTCAACAACATTCAAGTCAACCTTTCGGGAACGTTTATCATTCAGTACCATAATTCATCTGTTTATGCGAATGGTCAAAACTTCGGTTCCAAAGAAATTCCTACATCAAAGCTACTGCCCGCGATAGTACAACCAGAGTCTCCAGCAAAAACCTATGAAGAACTTCTAACTCTAGAGATGATGAAAGAACTTCATCTTAAAAACACTGACAACATAGACCAGCTATAGGAGAACGAAACAAAATACCTTATAGCGAACTTCAGTCTTTTAAGCATAATAACGATAGCATTGGCAGGTTTAGCAGCTAGGAATATCATCATATAGCGAAAAAACCGATTAGAAGTCTCCAATCAGTTAGATCATAACAGAAATCAAGTGATTTCACAAGAAATCAAGAATTCCATTTCACATGGGGCGTTGTCTTAACTATATGTGTATATTCGATGCTTTCCTGTGCAAATGTACACTTGATCGTCCGATTTCTCATACTCCTTGAAGTCGTTCGTTGTGAACCTTACAAACTGATCCCAATGTATAGTTACGGCTATTTACTCTGTTGTTGACTTGACAAACGTCAGTCTTTCGTTTTTTGGTATTTGTAGTGGTATCACCTTGTAAATCTCAAATAGAGTATCGTGTACTAGGGGCAAGTTGATGTTGAATATGATTTCAACCTCCAGGATTCTGGTTTTGATCCGAGCCAAGGAGTAGATTCAGCTGAGCCTTTTTGATGGTAGTCCCGTGTTGCCTGGAACATGTGGCCTTATGAAGTCCAGTTGACGTATTAGTTTTGAAGGTGTCAGGATACGAGTGCTGGTCTCCCCGTGATGTGCATCCATTGCGGCGTCGATTAGTGCAGTTTGAATCCTCTGATAACGTGCAAAGCTCAAGATTAAAATGCTTACCATTGAGTTGAACAATTGTATTGCTCTAGTTTCATCCAATGTCTTTGTCCTCGCATTCCATGCTCGTTGTAGGTGAGCTGCATGCATGTTTAATGATTCTAGATGAATATTTGTGTGCTTTTCGTCTCGTTGGATGATATTAAGAGTGTAGTTAATTACCGTTGTTTGACGTTTAGTTAATTCGTCTTAGTACTTCTGATTTTGGCCTAGTCGTTTAATGTCCAAGTTGAGTTGTTCAGCTTGAGCTCGATCCACTATTCCAAACAATTTGTTAGCCACTATACCGATTATATCAAACGGTGATCGAAGATTACGCTTGTAGTTTTGCCCACGCATTACCTCATTCATTTGAAGCGCATTTTGATATTGGTAGGTACTCCAGCTCGCTCATTGTTGTTCGGCAGTTAGTCGTATAATATAGAGTGTTTTTGCATAGACGGCTCATTTTTTGTAGCGACAAATGTAGGACTTCCAACTTTCTAAAATAGGCAGTTCTGTTGTGATATACAACAATGTTCCATGAGTCGGTGATCAATTGAGTCCTTCCTAGCCCTTCAAAATAGATTCCAGGGCTTGAGTTTAACTGTTTGATTGATATTGGTGAACTTATCTGTGCAGAATTTGTAGGACGTAAGCAACACAGCACTATCAACAGTGTGCTCAACAGAATCCCTCCAGTTTAATACCAACGGCGACGTTTCATAGCCAGCGGATTAGCTAACCAATTGGCGTTGATTGGATGCGCCTTGTCTTGGCAGCTCGTGTGCCCAGATTCTGGCGCATTGGGTTAATGGAGGAAGTGCTGTCATCTTCTGTATTTCTACTGCGCTTCTAAGTTACTGTCAATGAGGTTGATGATGGCCTCCCCATCTCTTTTATTGCTAGATGTTCCGTCTTCGGTGGAGTTACGTTGGTTTCATATGGTAGTGGGCAGATGTTGGTAACAGTTCGCTTGTATACTCCGCTATTTGTTCGACCATTAAGGTGGTGGCTGATACTCCTCCATCATCAGAACCATCATTCTAGGCGATAATTCACTGCTGCCGCTTTTCCTTTTCGATCTGCTGCTGGATAAACTGCAACTGTTGGAGGCGTTTGATGTGCTCAATCCTTTTGTCTGTGACATTGGGTTCTGGAAATGCACATCAGGAAGTTTCCTGATGTTAGTGCCTCCAAATCATTGCGGTCATTTGACATGGGCGTGATGGGTTTAAATCTTAATATTGCCTCAATCTGTGTTAACGTGGTGTTTAGTTCTTCATATGAATGGGCGCTATGCCGGTGTATCTAATCAATAATTGTTTTGCAGACTTAACTGTTGCCTCTCACAGACCGCCGAAGTGAGGCCACCTGGGGTGAATGAAATTCCATTTAATTGTCCTCTCTTAACAGTACAGTTGGAGGGTTTCCTCCCACTTGCAACGTCTCAAACAAGCTGCTTAAGTGGCTTAATTCAGCCTTTGCTCCGACGAAGTTAGAGGCATTGTCGCATGATATTGTGGAGCAACATCCTCGCCGTGAGAAAAACCTCTTTAATGCATTTGGAACCGCCTCGGTCCTTAAGTCGCATACAACAGATGCACTGCCTTTGTTGTAAAGCATACAAATACAGCAACGCATCCCTTGTCGGGAGCGCGTCCCCTAATTCTTGAATGGATTTTTAATGGGCCGGCAAAGTCTGTACCAGTGTGGAAAAATGCTCCCATTATTTGATGTACTTGTTGTGGCTTTGATCGGAAATATCTGATGCATTTGTACACGATTTCAGTGGATGATCTCTTTGCGTCTATGATCCAATATCTATGCCGCGATAATGCCACAAAAGCCTGGGGTCCCACGTGCATATGCTGTTTGTGTAAGGTTTCCAGAATTAGTTGAGACAATTGGTTCCATTTTGGTAGTAGGAATGGTAGGAATGGTATTTACACCAAGTTCCGAATGTCTGAGCCGTCTTTCAACTCCTATTAGTCCGTAGTCTTCCATGAATGGTTGTAACGTTAGTAATTTACTGGTGTGGTCGTTGGATATTCCTTGTCTTAATTGCTGATATTCCTTATTAAAGGCGACCAGTTGTGTGTTTCGTAATAGGGCTAGCAGTCCGGTTCTGAGTTCCTCGTCAGCTGGTACCTCCTTGTACTATATCTAGCCTTGTTCGACGCTCGGGCGTTAGCAATGAATTTCAAGCAGCAGGCAAATATTCTCTGCATTCCTAATAACGATCCTGGTCTATGAATTGGAGTGGATAACTCGTATATTGACACGTTTTCCCATGTGCTAGTAAGTGCGGACTTAACAACTCTTCACTCAGGTACTTCTTCCACCTCGCTGGTATGGTAGGCCATGAGTCTTCTGTTTGCTCAAGAAGTGATAGTCCCTTAAACCAAATTGATGCGTCCAACAGTTGGGCGACGAGCAGTCCGCCTGACATCAAATCGGCCGGGTGTTTCCAGCTATATGACTCCACTGTTCACGATTAGAAAAGGCTTGGATGCGTGCAACCCTATTTGCAACGAAGGTTTCCCACGTGTAGGACGGTGACGAGATCGAGACGAAGTGCTACTCTAGATGTCTCTCGATGGTTTTGACTACGTCTCGTTGGTTAATTGACAGCGTTGTCTCTCGATGTTCCTCAAGAATGCCTGCAAGTATTGGTTGATTGACACAAAACTTGTGTAATTCGAATCTTGTGCAAGCATCTTAATCATTAGCTCACGTAATATTATTGTCTCTTCCTCAGTGACCCCGCCAGTTAAAATGTCATCAACATACGTTTCTTCGCTGATGACTTGAGCAGCTTTGGAGCCTTAGTGCTGTTCTCCACAGCTAGCTGTTTCAAACATCTTGTGGCAAGATGTGATGCTGCTGCTGTTCCATAGGTAACCGTGTTCAGTTTATATGCCCGTATCGGTTCGGCGGTGGTTGGTCTCCAGAAAATTTGCCCGATGTCGGCGGCAAAGGCATATTTAGTTTAGTCGGAACTTTACCAAAATGGAGAAGAGATCGGATTGATCCGTCGTAATGATATTCCAGCGGCTGTTCTCGCCGATGCGTCGAACACCACTCAGAGTTTGGTAGTTGAGCTGTCTGGCTTCAACACTCCGCGATGTGGGATAAAATGACTATTTGGTGAAACATCACATTTCCTGATGCTTGTCATATGCCCCTCTTCTTCATATTCCTTCAGGAATTTCGTATACTGCTCCCGCAGTTTGAGTTAGCAGTCTTTTCTCTAGAGCGAGAAACCGCTTCATTGCTATAGCTTCGGAGTGCACTACAGCCTCTGGATCTCGGTTGAATGGTAGGTGGACCATGAATCGACCATCCATGCTCCGTATAATGGTGTCTTGGAAATGGGTTTCACATTATACTTCCTCTTGCGACGTTGGCGTATTCTCCTCTATGTGGTTTTCTAGCACAAAGATTTTCTCGATTTGTTTCTCCAAAGAGCTAGTTGAATGTTTAATGGCGATGTTGCAGGTCTTCGTCTTATGGTCAGGTGTTGGCTCTCCCTGCTGCTATCCACCCTAAGCGCGGATTATGTAGTATAGGTAAAGAGGGTCCAATCTCTGTTTATCCCGGTAGTATGAGCTTCTGCTCCTAGCAGTAAATCAATCCTTTGGGGTCGCTGGAACTTATGATCTGCTAAAGGCGTGTGAGGTGGTATGTTCCATTAATCGGTTTCTAAGTGCGCCGTCGGCTGTGCCTTTGGCAGGATGACAGCTTCAATAGTGGTTTGGAAACAAGTAGCGCGAGACTGTAGTCTTACAGTTGTGTTATATTTCGCTGTTGTTTCGATGTCACCAATTCCAGCGATGGGCACATTAATTTTTGACCTTGGTAGTCCGAACTGCTGACAAAGCTTCTCGGAGATGAAGTGCAGCTGAAATCCCGAATTCAAAATGGTACGACATGGCATTGAGGTTCCATAGGCGTTGACTACATGTACCACTGCTGTCGCCGAGATGATCTCATGATCTGCCTTTGGTGCGGTGTTGGTTTTAAGCGCATTATTGCTTGACTTACGAGGGGCGTTCAATATATTCTCGGTATCGATATGAAGGAAAATTCGAATTCAATTTAAATTGTTTTTATTTTTCAATATAATCTCCCCTAACATCAATGCATTTGTTACATCTTGAGATAAGCTTTTTTAAACCCTTAAAAAAATAAATTTCCTCTTTCTCTGCAAAATACCCATTTATTGCCGACTTGAGTTCTTCATCATCCGAAAATCTTTTTCCACGAAGACATTTTTTCAAATCCGGAAACAGGAAATAATCACTAGGGGCAAGGTCCTAACTATAGGGTGGGTGTTGGATTTCTTCGAAACCACAATCTCGCGCAGCAGCCTTGGAAACTCGCGCCGTGTGAACAGGAGCGTTGTCATGAAGAAGCAACACACCCGCTGCGAGTTTACCCCGTCTTTTCTTTTTAATTTCCTCCCGCAAATTATGCAAAGTGGAAGCGTAGGATGTGGCGTTGATGGTTTCACCTTTTTTTTGTACTCAATGAGCAAGATTCCCTTTGAGTCCCAAAAAACTGTGGCCATGAGCTTCCCGGCAGACGGAGTGACTTTGAACTTCTTCGGGGGGTCTGTTCCTTTTTTATGCCACTGCATGGACTCTTGTTTGCTTTCAGGGTCATAGTGGTGGACCCATGTTTCGTCCCCAGTAACAATTCGATCCATAACACCGTCCGCGTTCTCACTACACATCTCCAAAAGCTCTCTACAGCATGCGATTCTCACTTTTTTCTGAGGCGCTGTGAGCATTCGTGGCACCCACCTTGCACTGACCTTTAAAAGATTAAGATGGTCATGAAGAATGGTGTGAAAGCTGAATTGAAAGCTTGGTGATCTCTGCCATCATTTTCACCTTTATTCGGGCATCCTCAAGAACAAGTTTTTCTACTTCTTTGATGCTTTCTCCCGTACAAGCAGTAGCCGGGGCGCAGGAGCGGGGGTCGTCTTCAATGCTCTCTCTGCCTCTCTTGAACTCACTTGACTACTTTTGCACAGTTGATAATGAAGGTGCGGAACCCTGGTAAACAGCCACCATCTCTTCATGAATAGTTTTTTGACTTTTTCCTCTTAGTGAGAAATTTAATTACAGCGCGATGCTCAATTTTCACCATCATCGTCTCAGTTTCCATTATGATTCTGTTTAACTAGAGATAAAACGCGAATTAATAATCACATTTATATGAAATTTTACATGAATGCACTAAAATAATAGTATTACTACTTGATAAATAAGTCAATTTATATATACAACCACAGCTTCACCCCGATACCGAGAATATGTTGAACGCCCCTCGTATTCGCCACAGCTTCTGGATGAAGCATCGTGTGGTGACGACTATTGCATGGTGTCCCTTGGTATGACTTACATATTACATATTGTTGGGAAGACGACGTCATCAGCCTCGATTGTCGTGGTCGGCCACTCTTCGTGTTGATCCCTTCTAAGGTCTGGTATCGTGACGTCAGAAACTCATAAAAGTCGGATAGGCTTTGGAGTTCCTTACTAGATTTGAGTGACTATCCATATAGTCAACGACTTTCCTTATCTAGCCTTTGAAGTATTAAATGTAGTACTAATGGATCCCAGTTGCTGACATCGATCCTAAGGTTCGATATGACTGCTAAACATTCCCTTGTTGTATCTAGTAAGCGCTTTATGGAATTCTGCTGACACATGTTGTTCAATAATGATGTTACAATCAACCGTTTATTTTCGTATCGGTCTACTACCATACCCAGCAAAATGCTGTAGAAACTTGGTGGGTTCTCCATGCAGGTTGGCCTTTAAATAATACAGTTTCTGCGATACGTTTATGGCCTATTTGTGGATCAGTTCAGTAAAAAGATCCTTGAACTCCGTCCATTTCGTGTATTGCCCATCAAAGGTTGGTAGGTTGATTCTTGGTAGGTTTACCTTTCCTACTGCTTCGGTGCTGCTACCCTGTAGGCGGATGGAGGAATTCAGATATTCGTCCTCTGTGGCCAAGTAATCCTCGTCCTGATAGTCGTTAGTAATCTCTTGCGTCATGATCTCTTGGTGACCTTGAGCAATGATAGCCCAGTATTTGTCTAAAGCCTCTAGTTTTTTTTATGGTGTTCTGTATCTGCTGATGCTGCTTGTTGGGCAGCCGTCTCATCGCCTTAACTGATGCACGTTGATCAATTCTGAGCCTACTGTTGGCTCCGGCGTCTCTTCCGTCGACTACGTGGAAGTCATGGCAGTTAGCATCTTCTCCGAATACCTGGAGTATAATGCTCGAAATATTCCGTCTTGAAATATTCCTCCTTGGGATGATCGTCCTTCTTCTTCTCGAGTTGACCGTGTCGGCTCTTGAATTGGCTCCATTCCATATGAAGGGTGCTCATCCTCTGCACCAGATACTCCCGATTCCATCGATTCGGGCCGTCTTTGGTGAAGTTGCTACAGATGCTTTCGATCTGTTTTCCAGTAGCGCTCTACTCGTCCAAAAGTGCATCCATGCTTGCGTCTTTCTTGAAAATTCTTCAAGCCTCAGGTCTCCTGGCAGGATTTCCAGTGTTTAGGCAGGATCGCCAGTGTTTCGTCAGGATTGCCGAGTGGTGTTATAATCAGTACAAATATTCCTTACCGCTGGTGGGGGGAAGTATGATTATTAAAACACAATATATTTGAATTGTTGATTCCAATTAATTTATTTCCAAAACCATCAACACCTTAGATACTAATAAATTCCTTACATTGCAATTTAGGCAGTAAGAGAGATAAGAGAGGTAAGAGTCCAACAGAGATAAATTATTCCCAAATACATAGCGAAGGAATTTTTGGTAGTTGTATTTGCATGTGACAAATTTCACGAGTATGTTGATGGAAATACGGTGTTAATTCAGACAGATCACAAGCCGTTACTAAGTATAATGAACAAGCCGATGAGACAAATATCACTAAATAGAGTGCAGGGCATGAGAATCAGGCAGCTGAAATATAATATAGAATTGAAATATATACCAGGTAAGGATTTATATGTACCTGACCGGCTCGCTAGAAATTTTGTTAAAGATAGCTGTGCTGCGGAAGAAGATTTATCCAAGAATGCATCATCATGAGTGCAGTTATTTACTTAGGTGGCGCTACAGTTAGGGGTGAATCTGGGGCCCAACTAACAAGCCCCTCCAGTTAGTCCGGTCTCTAGTTAACTACTTCCAGTTGCTGTTTGCTGTCCCTCCGGGTTAGATTCGAAGACTCGTGCCGCTCCACATGTTCTAACGATCTCAGGCTACAGTATCGTGTTGCCTCCCAACGAGCATAGCTCGCTCTCGCTAATAAAAACAAAAAACGCAAATGCCACCGTGCGCATAATAAATTATTTAACAATGCTAGTCGCGTGTGCTTAAAGAGCGAACAAAATGTGTCCGATCCCACACTCCATCTTTCTCTCTCTTTTATCCCTAATTCCTTTTTCTGTTGCGCGGTCTCAACCATTGTGTACTAAGTAGGGTGAAAAATAACCTCCTTGAACGCCAGAATGCGCTGCTACTGCAATAAAGGTTATGGTGCCTTGAAGTCCGTTCATATTTAGGCAGACATGCGAAATTGCAGTGCGATACTGTCTTTAGTTTTGTTTTGACGGCTGATTGTTGTTGACGTATTTGGCATCATCAGTTCAGTTTTTCAGTTTAAATGCATTTTTATTTAACTAATTAATTTACTCTTACATGCTAGACAAAAAAATGCTTAAAAATTAGCCTAAATAACTTACAAATAATCTTATTTTAACTTACTGGCCCCATGCGGGCGCTCTAAGCTAAACCTAACACTTAAACTATGTCTTTCGACGAATCTTACATTCTAATTTTATATTCAATTTAACATTACTTAATACTAGAAATAAGAAAATAAATTTTAACTAAAAACTTAGTAAATGGACTGTTTTTTTATATTATAAAAACTTAAAACTAAAAACTTATAGACTACCTAACCTACTTAACCTACTTACATCTAATCCATACACACACATACATATACATAAACATCCATAATACCTATATACTTAATATATAAGTATATGCATATATATATATTTTTTTTTATTTTTTTTTTTTTTAATTTTTCATTTTTATTTTTTTTTTTGTGTTTTTATATATTTTTTTTTCTTAAAAACTAACTTAATCCTAGCTAAAATTATGTAAGCCGGCCATGGCTAATGAAATAGTCAGACGACCGACTTTGCTTCCTATGGAGCTACCTAGTACTGGAGGAATTGGACGACGAAACTTCCCCTCCCTCAACCAGCCACCAAAATTGTTGGTGCTGCCGAGCAACATCCCTCATGTCGCGACTCCCTACCGCCCTACTGAACCGGAGACGCTCCGCACTGCCGTGTGCGACGTCTCTGTCGTAGTTGAGTCGCCTGTCCGCAGCTGTTCGAGCGACGTGGAAGATTAGCGGAACCGCCAATCTGTCCTGGACCAGACCTTTACTATCTAGATAGAGGAACGCTTCTGGAGGAATAAAGCCGTCAAAGCGAACTCTCTCGCGATACATATAATTGGGGTAGAAAGCCCCGGAGATCAGGTTGTTCGATGAGGTATTGCTCTTGCAATGTGCCTTCGAGTTAACTTAATGAGGAAATTGTCCACTCTTATTAGGTTCGCCTTATTGTATAAGACCTCATTAGGATAGAATTTTATGTACTCAGACTCTGGTGTTCTGTATAAGCGAAGACAAGTCCTAAGACAAGCCCTCTCAAACACCCGAATCTTTTCCAATAAACTTGCTCTTACGTTAAACACATGGGACATCCAAATACAAGCATAGGCCCGGATAAGGGCCATGTAGCAGATCACCTTCACCCTCGCATCGAGTTGGCTGTTATAAAACAGACTCTTTGTAAGGCAAAATCACCTTTGGCTCTGGCCAGAGCAACATCTATATGTTTGTGAAAATACAGAAATTGATCTAGTCAGATCCCAAAGTATCTGACTACATTTCGACAAGCAAGTGGCTGTCCGTGTTGTCCGACGATAGAAAACTTTCGCCAATTCTTTCTGTATCCCTAGAGGCCCCAGACAAAGGCGTCCTAAACAGAATAGTTTCCGACTTCTGAAAGTTGATTTTCAACTTCCAGTCATCGCAATATCGCTTAATTTTGTCGAAGTCACGCTGCAAAAGCATATTAATGACCTCAATCGTTGGACCCGATCTGTACGCGATTAAGTCGTCTACGTACGCTATGTCATGGTGAAGTGAACCTATCAGATCACTTGTGTAAATGTTGAACAGGATCGGCGAATTTACCGCACCTTGTTGCAGACCGTTTTTAATGTTAAATGTTCCAGCAGAAGTTTCTTGCCTTTGTTCCATTGGATATCAGAAACCAGTTTAAACGCAGCATGAATGATATCATGCCCCGCCTTGAAACCGAATTGATTATCCGGAACTATATGTTTGTCCTCAACCCACTTAGTCAGGACTCTATTGATCACCTTCTCGAAAACCTTACTGATGTTTGAAGAAGACTAATCGAGCGGAGATTCGCCGGATTGGAAGTATCTTTATCCCTTTTGGGGATCGGATGTACCACCGCAGTTTTCCAATGCGCTGGATAATGTGCATTATTCATTGCATTATTAAACAGGATGGTATAAATGTTCACCGCTTCTAGAGGGAGATGTCGAAGCACAATGTTCGGTATATCATCGGTTCCCGCTGATTTCTTACTTCTAAGTGAATCGAAGATCATTTGGAGCTCCTCCTTCGAAATGAACGGGGGTAGTACCCTATCGTTGGTGATGGCATTATTTGCCATATTTTCGTCACTGAACTGGGTGAAACCTGAGCTCTCGAATCGCCAATTCGCAATTTCATTTCGAAGGCAGAAATTGTGCACAAGGACTCGATTCTCCAGATCGCGGTTCGGGCCAATGATAACATTCGCCTTGTACACTTCCTGGAAAGTCGCTCCTATAGCTTCTACCTGCTCCTGCGGATCCTCGATCACAAAGAAGTTATCATCATCAACAGCCTCATTTGGATCTATGCCCGCTGTTACCAGTATTTGTTCGTTGTTCGTCGTTCGGGCGATTTTAAGACATGGAAGGTCGTTCTGATTATTTCTCCGAAATATTTTATTTATTTGCGGGAACATATTCGGGTTGCTGGTGTTTACAACCCGAATTTTATTGTTCCAATACAAACTTACAGATGTTCTGTAATTTTCCTTTATTAATGTTTGGAGGTTTTTAATCGACGACTTCAATGTCATGATCTCCGGGTTATGTCTGTCAGTAAACTGTCTGTACAAGGCTTTTAGTCTTGACAGCAGCCTACTTTTATGTCGGTGCAGAGCGTCAATAGTTGCGTTGCGGAATAAGTTATCTTCGTCAGTGTGTTGATACCGAGGTATCGTTTTGTCCATTGTTCGTTTGATTGCCTCGTCCATTAGTCTTAGATACCTGTCAATCTCCTCCTTTGACAGATTTCTGTTGGACGGTGGGTAGAGCGAATTCGAGGAGAGTGCTCTATTCAGTGTTCTGGTGAAGTGTGTCCAACGCACCCTACTATAATTGTAGGAATGCCTTTGGACAAACTCATCCAATTCCGCAATTTCGTTGGGAACAGTTATTTCGGTGCTGAGACCGCAGTGGTCACTGTCATACACGAAAGTGCGTAGACAGTTTGTAGTTTGTTGGTTAGTGCATGTCAGTTGTATTCGTGAGTCGAACAGCAGGAGATCCAAATAGGACCTGTGTCTGGGAAACGACGGACTATCCGTCGCCTTAAGGCCGAGTCGATACATCACACTGTGCTGACCCCACCAATTGAATAATAGGTTCCCTCTAGTATTTGGTGTATTATTTCCCCAATCGCTATGCTTGGCGTTGAAATCTCCGCCGATAATAAAATAGTTGTCTTCCAATTCCAGCCTCAGAAATCGAAAAAGCGTCTCGAGCTCTGAGATGAATTAAGTGGATTGAGTAGCCTTAGGCGCATAGACAGACAGCATGTACAACCGCTTTCCACTACGGAGAGGGATATACACGATGCATGCTTCCAGCACCTGGAACCTACGTACTACACG